>OY979444.1:11205000-11760079 GCA_963855545.1 Ethmia dodecea | reverse complement strand
AGTGAACGTCCGCCTTGCTGCTATTGCCACATTAGGAATTCCGTCAAATACTGAAATGACTTGTGAAGAAAGCTTTTGAAATTACTGGTAAATTTAAGGTCAGAATAATCTGAAATGTCAGTCAATTTGACAATGTGCCAGAAAATCGAGAATATATCCTGGTGTTACGAGATTTTTTTGCATAGTAGGAACTCAAATCAAGGACCTAACTAATACCTAGTCACGCAATTAATTGCTTAACCATCGGCTGTTTTCAGGTCGTAAATTCACTGAAGTATGAGAACTGGTTTGCTTTTACTAATACCGTTTTCTATTAACACACATCGGGGCCACTGACTGATATCAAACGCAATGTAATCTCCATTGAAATACAACGATTCATCTAATCCATATAAGTAATTGATAGGATATGTAATAATTTGTTTAAAGACTAATCTGTTTGTAACTACTTTGAGTTTCTAATATACGAGTAAGTATACGTATTTATCTAACTGACAGGTCAACAAAACCGTAATGTATGTGAGCACAGGGCTTTTACAGCGGAATAAATTTCAGTTTTTTATTCGGTTTTATTAACTTAATTCTGGTTCTGGCGTAACGACTTACGGACGTAGTTTAGGTATTTTAGATGCAAACTTACTGAATGGACTTTGACTCGGGCATAGAAAGTAATACTGCTATAGCCATTCGTAGCGTAGGTGTCACTTCTCAGCTGTCGTTTGTCTGAGATAAAAATAAGAAGTGTACATAGATACAAAAGTTCTGTACGAAGTAAAATTCTAGATCAAAGTGGAATCTCTGTTACTGTGTGTAAACGAATGCCTGTTCAAGGTTTATGAAGGTCTAAACCAGACAAACTGATACAGATATGTATTGTTATGTCTGAATTACTTTTATGTCATCATTGTTGCATGAAACCGATAATGGCAGTATAAAGTTCAACTTGTGACTCATACACCTGAATTATAAGCAGGCTGTAGGTGAGTTCGGCGTGTTAATAACTTATCTACTATATAAAAATAAGTCGGGTTTTCCTTCCTGACGATTTAACTCGAGAACGGCCGGACCGATTTTGATGAAACTTTTTGTGTGGGTTCGAGTGGGTCCAGGGATGGTTTATAGCAAATAAAATTCAGCATTGCACCCGTGCGAAGCCGGGGCGGGTCGCTAGTCTTCTACTATATAAAAATAAGTCGAGTTTTCCTTCCTGACGATTAAACTCCAGAACTGACGAACCGATTTCCATGATTTTGCATTCGTTGGAAAGGTTCTAGGGCTCCGCAAGGTTTATATCAAAGAAAATTCAGCATTGCACCCGTGTGAAGCCGGGGCGCGTCGCTAGTCCAGTATAAACATTAATTACCCGGGACCGCGCTATCACTGTTTTCCGAA
Source organism: Ethmia dodecea (assembly GCA_963855545.1). Classification (NCBI taxonomy): domain Eukaryota; kingdom Metazoa; phylum Arthropoda; class Insecta; order Lepidoptera; family Depressariidae; genus Ethmia; species Ethmia dodecea. Next base: position 11,758,687 of record OY979444.1, on the reverse strand, counting down.
TTACGATTTTTGTAACGAACGAGACTTGTGAGACTTTTACTATGGCAAGCGGCATTTTGAGACACTTTTTGAAACATACACACACCCCAACGGCCGAAATATTGTAGATAGGAAGACGGTGGTACCCCATCATGTTTACTGCGAACACTATCAAAACGATTTGTATTGAGGCCACAGTCAGTTGTAGCGATTTCATTACTGCTTCGCGGTATGCTCACACGGGAACGATGGATAAACCAGTGGCAACTATTTAAACAGTGCTTTGGTACGATTAAATAATCGATGAAACATTTTAAATGTCAAAAACTAAATGCTAATAGTTTTTAACTGACTTCAAAAAAGAAGGAGGTTTTGAACACCTCTTTTTTTAAATGATTGTTTTTTTTACCTTAACATCATTAATCACTACCTTTTCTCATCCCTATTTCCTTTAAAAAACGAAACAAGAAACTTTAAATTGCGTCTGGCGAGTTCAAATAGTATGCAACATGCCTATTTATTGTTTACAAAACATTTATCAGAGACGGACAAATGACCGTATAACTATTGCATTTCTAGCTCATCGATAGTGGTTAGATCGAGCGCACATGAAATGGGGACGGCGAATAGAGAAGGCGTGCGCTCGCGCCTCGCGGACGAGATCTACACATGCTGTGCATTCTGTATAGCAGTATCTGCACTGCCGGCGCTGGCTATCTCATACATTGGTAAGTATACTTACATTCAAAACAGTTACAGCAACGAATCTTTCAAGTTTATAAACAAATATAGACTAGCTTATCCGCGCAATTTCATCCGCTTCCCGTGGAAAATTTGTACCCCATTGGTATTTTTTTTTAACTCTGTATATGGGTTTTCAAGTTTATTCGTGACAATAATACATACATAAAGATTTTTCCTGTTTAATAATAAGTACCTATTGTAGTGTAGATAAATACGCTCACGTCTTGACTGTCCTGACTAGTGTCACTGAAATATGTAAAAAAAATAACATATAATGGGTGGAGAGCCCGTCGTCGGACTATCAATCTAAGACCTACAGGTTTTCATTTTATACCTCAGGGTGTTTTCCATCAACGACGAGCTCGTGATAAGTACCCATGCAAGTTTTCCAAAACCTTAGTGTCAATTTACCACCAGATGAATCCTGCAATAATAACTTGCATCTTGAGGAAGAACATATGTTTCATCCCTTAATTAATGAGAATGAACAGTAAAGCGAATGTCCAGAATAACAATAATTTCAGTGGTCCGCATAAGTAAGCACCTGTGGCTGAAGCTTCTCTCCAGCCGCTACCCAGCCCTGGAGTTCATTCGGACCGACACAGTCCGCTCGCTCCTCGACACGCATCGGAACCAAGGCATCATCAATGTTCTTCTCTCCATAAAAGGTGACTATATTACTCGGTCTAATACTGTAAATTACATAGTCGTGACAAGAAGGCGGTTTTAACATATTCCTGTATCTCTCTACGTAATTCAAATTTCAGATTTTTGAAGTGGAAATTCATATGCAGATGTATTCTTGTATAAAGATGCAGAATCTTAAGAATTCTGTAAATATTGACGAAGCAAATTGTGTTCCTTTGTCCAATGGTTACAATTGACATCTAACACTGTTGTGTACCTAAAAAGAGTCCAATTATTATTGAACAAGGAACTACCTAAAATAGCGATTTGTCCTAAATACAAAGTACCATATTACGAGGCCATATACGAGTATGTATAAATAAAAATGAAATGATGTTGGTAAGAGTTGAGAACGGCTAGATTGATTTGGCTGTTTTTTCTATATTATGTTCGTAAATATTTCGAACAAGGTTGTTGGGAAAACAAGAATTAGAAAAAGAAGTGATGTTTTGATTCTCATTTGACATTTCCGTTACCCAAAACAAAAACGTTGTGACGTCGCTAAGAGGTCAAGAGGTCCTAGCCAGGCATTGTTCTAACGAATTGAATGATCTTATAGAATGATTAGACAAATAGGCTTGGAAGGGAATATCGATTTTCTTAAAATTAACCATCATCTTAAATAAGAGGTTTTTTTTGAGAATTAAAAAAAACATAGGTTGCAAGAACTCTGTAGATGGCGTTGAACTGACTACGTTACTACTAAATGCGGCACGTCACCATAGAGTAACTTATAATAACCGCGACTTCCTTATTCTGTGAACTTATATTACTCGCGAACGACCTAATCTTTATAATCTGTGATTACGACACTTTCGAATGTGCGAATGCTTTTTTATGGTCCGTCCAGGTTTAAAATGTACGATGGCTTGTACAGTCAAGAGCAAGTCAAGCTTTACACTACCAGTATAAGCTGAGCTCTGATTTATACTGCGCGCCATAGAATACAGGGCCGGGTCAAAGTCCATAGTGTCAAGCTTAGCGTGCTCTTGACTGTACCCATTGCGCTTTACGACTTTCATCTTTAGGCAAAAGGTATATTCCTTCATTTTTACATAAATCCACAAGGCACAGACTTCTTTTCTTTTTTTCTTGGGACATTTTCTTTTTGGCGCTGAAAACCCATAAAAAGACTGCTAAATATTTATTCCTTGTTTTTATTTATTTGCTCTTTAGCTGAGATAACTGAGATTTATTTACTTTCAAAAACAAACTGTCATTGTGATGTGTGTGACAGTGACATTTACTTTTATATACGTTTCGTTTTACGATATCAAAAAAATGATGTGACGTTCCGTTCCTAGCAGTAACCTTAGCAAGTTCAGCGCCATCTATCCAGAGAACAGGGAAGAGTAAAAAAAAAATAAAAACCCCCCATTATGAGATAATAAAATATAATATCTCGAAATTGTTTTTTGAATCGGATGTTTTTTTTTTCTTACCAAAAATGAAGAAAATCTGTATACAAATAGACTAATAAAGATAATTAATTGTCTACTTCCAGGGACGCCAAATACTGACCACATAAAACAACAACTCAGTCATCACCTGCTGGATCGTCGGGACAAGAATGGAGAGGTGATGTTCCCGCGGCTACGACACCTCCTGGTTTCCTGCTGGGGCAACTACGCCTGGAACGCCAGTGTGCCGTTTAGGCTTGAAAACCACTTTATCGTTGCCAACGCGGTCCATAGGGGCCGCCCCGTCAGTGACAGTAACATTCAGGTGAGTTCCTAAGTATTTTAACGAAATAATTCAGAGTCTAGGCAGTCCTAGAAATTTCTATGGCAAAGGTCACAATATTACATAACTGAAATCAATATTGTTTTCTCGGTTTTTGTAGTGCTTACGCTGAATAGAAGTAAGACATCCGTGGCTGATGACTAGCCTTAACATGTCCCAATCCGTTAGGCTCGCGTGGGAGATTACAGAGTGAGAAATACCGTTGGCTATCAAAAAAGACCAAAGTTGACGGTGATATTCTAAACTTCGTCATCATAATAAGAAATTTCGCAGACCTGTTCTCTTAAATTCCAGGACTACGTCAGCGGAATCATCTCAAAATACTTCCCGAGCGATCAGCCTCCTTGGCAGTACATCATCATACCAATAGTCTCAACGGAACCCAAATACTACGTGTTAGTTCGGGTCCACCACCTTCTCCTTTCTGGAAAGAAGTCTCTCAACATAGGAGACTTGCTGCTAGTTGAACAACTGAGCCCTACTGACGTTGCAACCCCTACTGCGTACACCCAGCAGAGTCCTCTCCTAAAGCTATTTCCTACGGCGTCAGCTATACCAGAGCTATGGGGAAAGATAAACGAAAACCTTTCAAACGCCTGGAACGAATTTATTTCCGAATATGATCCAGTAGAAAGTCCTCGAGCGCATAAAACCTTACCAGGGGCATTCCATGTAGCTGGTTTAGTGCTGATTTCTAGTGCTAGTGCCTTGAGAGAATTGGCGAAACGACGGAATGGATCGAATGCTGAGGCACCAGTGACTGCAACAACGCTCCTTTCGGCTATCCAGCGGGAATGTAAGAGAAGGAATCTTACAGTGCCTAAGGTAACCGCAGTTTTGACCGTAATTAGAATGACTTAAATTTAATATATTTTTATGTAAGGCAAAAGCATCAAAGTTTTAAGCTACCCCAAAGTTACGAGTTCATGAAAAGAAAACTTCATAAAAAATCTAAAAAATTAAGTACCTACTGCTTGGAAAAAAAATACAATGAAATTAGTTGATGAAAATACAGTAATCTATAAGAGAAAGGTACTAAACTAACCTTAACAAATTAAACATACCAAATTGCATCTGAGATTGGTACCTGGTTAAAAATAGCACTTACTTTAATTTTCAGATCCTAATATCACCGCTGGTAACAGCAGATCCTAGAAAATGGCCACGTCGAGCATTTGGTGCAGCAATCACCACAACCATGACGGCCGTAAAGTTGCCAATTCATATATTAGACGAGCTAAAAGCACTAATAGAACTGAAGAATACTGGCCGAATCCTGTATCCCAATACCCTGACGTGGAAATATGGAGAGTTGGTGCAATTGTGGGTACGGGCCACGAAGGAGGCGTGGCGGGGTCTTGTCGAAGCGTACAGAGCTCCAGGAAAGTTGTGGACAGATACTTTCGGAGCTGACAATGGAAAAAGACACTTGTTGCAGACTGTAAATCTGTGTGGAAGGAAGGTATTTATACTTTAGTATTAATTGATCAAGATCTAGTGGATCGATGTAAGTACAAAAGATTTCGTGGAGCATAGTGGTTACGCAAATTCCTATTTTCTAGGAGAAACCTTCAGCCAAAATTGCATATATATTATAGTGTTGCAATGGGTTGAAGAAGAAAAAGGAGGCGGATGGAGTGGTATCTATAGTGGACTGTTTAGCCTGATAATGACGATATTTCACCAGTTTCTTCACCATATTACAGGTGGCAGCTTGGTCCCGCCCTGTTGCTAGAACCAGCATAGACAGAGCCGCTCGAGCGCTGGGCGTCTCTCCCACTGACATCGCAATATTTGGCGCCACAGAAGGCCTTCGCGCTTTCTTCGAACAAACGCAAGCAGACGCTCCAGAGGTGGTACTAACCACAGCCAGAGCAGCTTCGGAAGATTTTTTATATACTTTCGCAGAGGGTCATGGCAAGACTTACAAGAAATCAATGACTGGAGGTGAGTCGTTTACAAAGGAAAATGTATAATGAAAAACTAAGGGGTTAACTTAGCCCGCGGGCTAAGTGGTCTGTGGGCTCATTTGACCACAAAGCCATTGCATCACCTATCTATTCCATTACCGAACCATTTCAATTTTAAAATCATCACTTAACTGACGAGAAAAAGTAACTTTACGGTCTTACTATTGACCTCAATCTAGACCAGAGAACACAGATGAGGTCAGGACTCGTGACTATATAGATTCGGGTTATATAAACACTTTTACAAAATTAAGATATTTCCTAAACTAGTCTAAATAGAATCCGAATCGCTATTATCAAACACATTTTTTTTATTTTCTTTATTTATGTGTAACATAATTGAAACTCATCGTTTGGAACTACAGACACTGTTCATTGTTCAATGGTATTGTTTTACAATTCCAGGCATGGTTTGCTTATCCCTACCTCTGGGGGCAACACCACGCCGCATTGCTTCCGTAGTGGAGCACGCATGCAACCGCCAAAGGGCGCTAGCAGGGGCCTGGGCTGCCCAGGCCCGGTACGGAGCCCTAACAAGGGCCGTACCATCACCCTTTGCAAGACTCACTCTTAACTTGCTATCGAGGAGGTACGCAGTGTCATATGCGGAGATAAACACGCCCGTGGATGCGCGGCAGAGGAAAACGTTGTGGGGGCAGACGGTTGAATGTGTTGTATACTGGAGGCCGCCTCAAGCCAACATTAGTAAGTCCAACTTTCTTCATTGCTTTATTCAGTCCTTTGAAACGGTTGTACGAGTATCGAAGGAAGAATCGTTGTTACCACAAGTAGTGTTAGGTTGCGAGTAGGTAACATGGTTAGAGGAACGGTTAAACGTCTCACTGTAATTTGTTACGAAGATGAAAAGTATTTAATATTGAATTTCTAAAGCCCATTGATTTTGCTTGATTTGCTATATTGATTGGCTGATTCAATGAAATGCATGTTCAGATATATCACAGAGACTATCATACGAGTACATCACACCACTCTTTCTTTTTATTATTATCTTTGTTACTAACATAGGTAAATCATGAGTGTAAATTATTTAATTACATCTAAAGATTAATTTATCTGAGGATAAAATACTCCTTCTATATTTAATCTCATCTGTCTTGCATTCCAGGTATGTCGCTTACAGTGATACAATACGCGGATACGGTCCGCATATGCGTCATGACGGACACCCGCTTGTCGCCCGCGCACGTCGTGCCGGCCACTCGCTGGTCCTCCGCCATAGAGCAGCTAGTCACCAAAATCGACCAAGAAATAGCCAGAATTACAGCCCAGTCGTTATCCAACGTACCGCAGATCGTGACCCCAGAGGACGGACCTCAAGAAGAGAACCCTGATGTAACCAGTAGCCCAACAGAGGCACCAAGCAGTTCGCTTAAACCTCCGACTGCGATTGTAGCGAGTCCTCCGCCTATGCGGAGACAAGTGTTACGGCATTAGAGAAATTGTTACGAGTAGGGATTATTGATTATGTAATAACTAGCGACTTTGCACGGGTGCAATGTGTTAATACCTTTCTAGCTTTTTCTATTAGTAAAAACCGTATCTCCGGTTACTTCTTCTAAATTTGTAAGTTTATACAGAGGCAGGTAGCGACTTATACTATTTATTATGGATAGAGGTGATAGAGATTGATAAATTAAATGTGATAGAATATGGAACGGACGGCAAAATGTCAGTTACAGTATGTAACTCCTAAGTTTTATTTAGAATAATAATAGAGTTATGGGGAAATTTTAAACGTACTTGTGTTCACGGCGACACTAAGTGTGTACCTTAATCGTAAGTCAGAGATTTATTTATTAGAGTTAAATAGAATGTAGAATATAGACAAGGAAACGACGGCAAAATTTGCTTATACAAGGTCTCACTACTATATGCTTAATAATTTAAAGCTTACGAATATTATTTATGATAGTAATTATGTCTATTTTATATAAACGTCGTAATAAAATTATGTCTGATGGAATTTATTATTTTATTTATAGGTCAGTAAATAAAATAAGTACCTACCGATTTTATAGTGATTGTTTTGAGTTTATCGTTCGTATATTCCACCGTGATTAATGAAATGTCATGATTATTTAATTACTACAAAACAATCTAATTACTACTACTAGCTACTAAACAAAACTACTCAAATAATATAGAAATTCATTTATTCATACATACTTGTACATTACTTCTTTTTAGATTTCTTCTTACTCTTACTTTCAGGAGCATTTCTCTTCTTACTATCCTTCTGTTTCTCTTCTTCTGCTACTTCTACCTCCATTTTATCTTCTTTTCCTTCTTTTGCGTCTGGGACGTAGCTAAATCCAGGCACGTGTGGTTCTACTAGCTGGAATACTAGTTTCCTGTGCTGCAAGTTGGTGCTATCGAGCGTGAGACGAACGGTGATCTCGTCAAACGTTTTTAGGATGACGTCACCGCAAATTTGGAAGTGTTCCTGTTAACAAATAAAAGTGTAACATTTAGTTTCTAGGCACGGACTGGTTTTTATTTTTAAATTTTTAAAGCGTGAACGTGTTTTTTTTTGCATTTGCATCTATGTGTTGCATGTCATATCCTACATTAAATACACGAAAGTAATAAATACCTCTTCGTTGTAGGAGAACTTTTCAGAAGGCAGATAAAGCGGGCCTTCAAGTCCATACTTCGGTATGAGTACTTGCAAAGCGTTTCGCTTGACCGCCAGCACCACAGCCGATTCAATCTCAACACGGTTGTTGAAAAGGATCTGCAAAACACCTAATTTAATACCGGATCCGAATTCCTTAATATACATACAAATACATTTATTTGCAAAAAACATGGCATAATATACAGGTGGTGATAAATACAATTCAGAGCATACATCTTTAGATAAAATAGAATATAACATGATTTTTTGTCATAGACATATTAAAATGTCTATGAATTGGGTATTTTACTGTGTCGAAATGAAATTGCTAGTAATGACTAATTAAAAAGATTGTCCCAAAACATCTCTGAAAATGCATTTCGGTTTTCATTTTACAAAATACAGCAAAAGAATAAAAAAATGATGTAATTGAGTACTATGAGTTACGACGTCACAACTCAGTATTCAGTACATTTTCCATAGTAAATTTTCGTTGTGACACATAAAAAGTAACTAATTTGACTAGGCAGTCGAACACCCTATTCTTGCACACTATAGAAATAATTATATTTTATCAATTCATGCAAACTATTCTTGAACATTTTTTAAACGTTATTCGGTATCTTATTATAAATACGTACACGCATAACAAGGCAGCTCCATTTCGAGGAGCTTGCGGTCCGACAATAGTACAAGGGATATAAAGGGACTTACGTGCGTGTTGAGCGCAACGGAAGCGCGGCCCGCGTACTGCGCCTGCCGATGTCGGTAGTTCAAGTTGTCGCAGAGCGAGTCCGCGTGCTTCGTGTCCAGTAGCGCGGCGTGAGTCGCGTCCTCGCCGATGCAGGCCGCTAACAGACGATGCACGATCACGTCTGCGTATCTGTATTCGAAATAAATAACTAAATATTTACTTATTATTACTTCCTCAGTTTCAAGAAAGACCCTTAGCTCAGCAGTGGGCTGTTACGGGTTGATGATGATGATGAACTAAATATTTTACTAGCTGCTACGACAGCGGCGTAGCCAACGCAGGTCCAGTTTTTTTGCTCGTCCATGTGGGAATTTAGATTTGAATTCCCATTCCTATTGGAATTTGTAGAAATTGGTCCTTTTTTATCGCTTCGGAGCAGTCTAACAAACATTACTACCAGTGTCAAAGTAAAGGGAAAAACACTAAAAAAGTTTGATTGCTACTTTTTATCAGTGCGTGTCTAAACACGCCAAACTTTCGCATGAGTTCAATTTGATTTTTTACAACTCCTTATCCTATAAAATGATCAGTATTTATAAAGGAGAATGACAATGTCGCGGGTTCGATCCCCGAACACGATGCATGAACATGTCTGTTGGCTCCGTGTCTGGGTGTTTCATATTAATTTAAGTATGTTTATTAGTTGTTTATTACCAGTACAGTAAATTGTGTCAAATTATTTATTATTATTATAACCTAACCTTCGTATAGGCGAAGTGAAGTGCGTATAAATCGGGCAAGCTAGTCCGTAGTGGTAGAACTCTTCCTGGGTTTGAGTGCCGCTGGAGAAGTACACGGCCTGTTGCATGCATCGAGTGGCCATGATGCGGAGCAGCGTGTTGAAGAACGGCCGCCCGGCGATGACCGCCTCGTCCAGGGACCTTGAGAACGACTTGTTGGTCGACACGTCTAGCTCGAAACCCTGTGGACGATTTGAAGTGCTACAAACATGTCTAATTGACAGCAAAAACCACTAAATCTTATAATGGTGGAAGAAAGAGAGTCAGTAGAAATATTTGCTTAATGCAATATGTTTAAAAAAATGGAGTTTCTGAAATCACGCATCAGCTTAAGAGCTGCTAGCTGCTGCCCACATAAATAATAATAATAGTTTCAACTGAAATTAATTTTATATTATGATGCAGACAATTGCATATTATGATGCAGAAAATTTCATTACTTACAAGAACCTTCACACAAAACACAAAGGTAACCAAAAAATATAGTTTTGTAATGAATTACTTTTGAAATATTCATGCCAGACTAATGGCGACGGCTGTATGAGCACAGATCCCTTTGCATTTCGTTCCGCCAAGGAAAATCAATAGTAACAACAAATTGCAAAGTAACCAAATCGACCAAAACTAAGTGACAAATTAACAATTTACAAAAGTTATATAGAGTTATATAAAGTTGTATAGAGAGCAGTGATAGCCCGGACGGTTAAAGAGCCGGCCGAAAATCAGTGAGGCTCGGGTTCAAATCCTGGCATGTACCAATGAGTTTTTCAAAAACTTACGTACATATTTATCACTAGCTCGACGGTGAAGGAAAACATCGTGAGGAAACCCGCAGGTCTCAGAATTAATTCTGAGACATGTGTAAACAGACCCGGTCCGGCGATAGGCTCACCACCTATCACGTTTAGGGGTTCAATATATCTCGTGAAATGTGGGTATATCCAGTAATGGAATACCTCTGCCTACCCCCTCGGGGATAAAAAGGCGTGAGATTATTTATTTTTATTTATTTTATTTTACAAAAGTTATTTTGTAAAATTAAATTTATTCTGTAAAATGAAATGAACCACTTATTTGTTTTTCAAAATAATAACATTACATTTCCTATTGGACATGCATAAACTGATAACGAAAAAACAAGTGTAAGTAAGTCAAAAATTCAAATTGGCATATTTTTTTGCTCTAAATTTATTTATTTGTATTTCATTTCATTCATTAATTTTCATCTAGATACAATGGCACCCAGAGCGGTAAACGCAGAGCAGTGGCAGTTAGCGTGTTCTGAGATACAGCAGCGAGGCGCTGCGTTGCTGCAGTCCCAGCAGTGGGCCGACTGTGAGTTCCTAGTGGGCTCAGGCCGCGTGGCAATCATGGCTCACAAGCTCCTGCTGGCGATGGCGTCACCAGTCTTCGAAGCCATGTTCTACGGTGGCCTAGCCGAGAAACGCAGACCCATCCCTATCCCGGATATAGAGCCTGGCACCTTTAACTTATTGCTGGAGTAAGTACGCACGCTATTAGAAACCTACTGATATTCTGCTCCGCCAAGGAAAAAGTGCCTAAATTTATATAAAAAAAAGAAACGAAAGAACGAACTCTATCTGTCTGTCGTCGCCGTCTGAATCGAATTCTTAAAATGAGTAAATTTATCACCTCACTTACCACTTACACTCTCACCAGAGTGTAATTTTTTATTTGCATACTACATTATATAATTTTGTTTTTTCTTATGCCACATATTTTTCGACTTATGATGATTCCTCTCCCTTTATCTCCGAAGTTGATAGAGCTTTATGTAAAAATTACAGAAAAAATTAAACGATGTCTCTTACTACACTTTTGCAAAAATGAACAAAACAAAATTGACATCAGAACCTTGGAGCCCCGGAGCTACAGAGCTGGCGAGTGGCCTAAATTATTGTAGGGAAAATGTAGTAGTCTAAAACACATCTCTTTGAATTTGTAGTTCTATAGTTCAGGAGTTATTAGACCTGAAAGCTAGAAATCATCAGGTCGGTGTGGCCCCGAGATTTCAATAATTAGGGCAGTAACGGACGTTTGCTCTTAGACAAAGTTTCTGTAAAGTTTAGGTTGTGGACAGAAAAACAAAGAATAGAATTCGTAGTTCAATATTTTGGTAGTAATTCACGTTTGAAGTGCGTGACAATCAGGTCCCTGTAGCCCAGTGTTTTCTCTGAAACGAAGCATCCTAGCATAGTATGTTGTTTGAGTAAGTTTCTGTAGTTCTCGATTTAGGAATTCGTATGGAGCTAGTTTTTTATGTAGTTCTACGGTTTAATAGAATTTTGCACTCTTTCTAAAAACAATCAGAACGGTGTAGCCCAGTGTTTTCTCTGCAACGAAGCATCCTAGCATAGTATGTTGTTTGAGAAAATTTCTGTAGTTCTCGATTTAGGAATTCGTATGGAGCCCGTTTTTTATGTAGTTCTACAGTTTACGAATAATTCAGGTCGGAAGCTCCGAAATGACAGCTAACCTCACTCATTACATCTTTGGAACCAAACAAGCTAGCGAAACAGAAACTTACACAATGATTTATTATCCATCGACTAATAAGTGTGCAAAATTTCATAGAGATCCATACAGTATTTGTAAAGGAGTTTAATATAAACACATTCGGTACCATTATCTGTGTCATGGAAGAGGGTGACCATACATTGTATGTTAAAAAGGAAAAATATTCGAGCACTGAAATTTGATGGTGTGAGTAAGTATGATATGCATCAAATAGTAGGTATTTATTCAATTTTGCACTCAGGTTGTTTATTCATAAGTTTTAATATTAAGTAAATAACTAAAAATGGTTAACATGGTTTTTTATTGAATTCAAATACCCATGGTGGTTTTTTTAGATTGTGGTTTGACTGATTGCTCGAACTAAACAAAGTCCATATACACACACCGGCACAATTAGCGGAACAGAAAAAAAAGGGAGTATTTACGCATTTTTGCGTGTTACTGGCCGGCTAAACAAGCTTTTTTTAAATTTGGGTTTTAATTTAAAAATGGAATACTAAGCGACTGCCCTTTTTTTCATTCTTTTGTTTTAATTTTCATTGATTCATTTTTTCCACCGCTTGTCCGTTTTTAGAAGGTTCGTGAATTCCATTTGAAAAGCTTTGAATTGCAGTTTTTGAGGCTTTTGAGTTTTTTCGCATATTGATAATTTACGAGCATCTAATTATGCCTGATTTAACGCCATCAGAAATCATTAGGGCAGATCAAATGAGGAGAAATGGTCAAACCTACAGATCGATTGCCAGAAGCCTTCGTCGATCGTTATCAACGATTTATCGTAGCATCCAACGATACAGATTGACGAATGCTCTAGTGAGAAGGAGAGGACAAGGCCGGAAAAGGTGTACTTCAAGGAGGGATGACCGTTTTCTCCAACTTCAAGTCCGACGGAACACGAGACTAACGGCGGTGCAGGCTCGAAATTTACTGGAAGAGGTACGAGCAGTAAGGATGAGTGAGCGGACAGTTCGTAGAAGATTCGAAGAAGTGGGTATAGGCTCGTATGTGCCCGCCAAAGCCCCAAAACTTGAGAGACATCATCGCACAAACCGTCTACACTTTGGTCGTGAACATCGTGATTGGGACTTCGACGACTGGGGACAGGTTCTTTTTACTGATGAATGCAGAGTTATGTTAAATCAAATTGATGGAAGGCAGCGAGTATGGAGACGCAAAGGAGAACGGTATATCCAGTCTAATTTTGAAAATACAGTTGCATATGGCGGCGGTTCAATTATGGTCTGGGGAGGAATATGTTTAGGAGCTCGTACGGAGTTAGTAGTGGTCGATGGCGGGAATCTGAATGCTGATCGGTATATCAGGGAGATTTTAGAAGAACATGTTGTGCCATTTGCCCCCTTTATTGGTAACAACTTCATTCTAATGCAGGATAATGCTCGGGCTCACAGTGCTCGCACAGTACAGACATACCTAAACCATGTTGGTATAACGGTGATGGAGTGGCCAGCACGGTCCCCCGATATGAACCCTATAGAACACGTCTGGGACTTGCTAAAGAGGAGTGTAAAGTCAAGAATGCCCCCTCCCAATAATCTCAACGAGTTGCGAAACGCATTACTTGAAGAATGGCAGAGGTTGCCCCAAGAAACCATTGATAACATCATCCGCAGCATGCCCAGACGGATGGAAACCCTCATCAGAGCACGAGGAGGAAACACTCGATATTGAACAGTCATTGAAATTGTTGTTAAACTTTGGAAAATCTTGAATTTTCTGCTGTTTCTCTATAATTAAAAATCGAAGAAAAATGCATTTTGTTTAATTTAATTTTTATTTTTATAAAATTTTAAGTATGGTGTTACAAATGAATGTCAAAACATGTTAATTTAATTGTTGTTTCATTTTAAATAATATATTGTTTAAAAATTACATTCATTGTTCTAAATTCCCTCTTTTTTCTCCTTTTTTTTTCTGTTCCGCTAATTGTGCCGGTGTGTGTATTATGATATATAGTAGTTGATATGTTTCAGGGATCTTCCATTAATCAAGTGATATTTTAGCAACTATTTAACTACTTGGTGATACGAGGTAATGGTTAAACTAACCCATATCCAAAATCACGTGTATTTTTTAGTCTCTTTAAAAAATACTGGAGAGCCGAGCTCGGGTGTTGTATACCTGCTTCTTAATAATAATATATAATTATGGACTGCTACACATGACTTTTATTTTTATAATATAGAAAATCAGATGAGCAACTCTTTTTTATTCCTTTGCACAAAAGAAACCGTAGGTAACTACTTTATACCATAATATATGTACTTTGTTTAGTTCGAGCAATTAGCCAAACCACAATCTAAAAAAAATCACCATGGGTATTTGAATTCATTAAAAAACCATGTTAACCCTTTTTTAGTTATTTACTTACTTAATGTTAAAACTTATGAATAAACAACTTGAGTGCAAAATTGAATAAATACCTACTATTTGATGCATATCATACTTACTCACACCATCAAATTTCAGTGCTCGAATATTTTTCCTTTTTAACATACAATGTATGGTCACCCTCTTCCATGACACAGATAATGGTACCGAATGTGTTTATATTAAACTCCTTTACAAATACTGTATGGATCTCTATGAAATTTTGCACACTTATTAGTCGATGGATAATAAATCATTGTGTAAGTTTCTGTTTCGCTAGCTTGTTTGGTTCCAAAGATGTAATGAGTGAGGTTAGCTGTCATTTCGGAGCTTCCGACCTGAATTATTCGTAAACTGTAGAACTACATAAAAAACGGGCTCCATACGAATTCCTAAATCGAGAACTACAGAAATTTTCTCAAACAACATACTATGCTAGGATGCTTCGTTGCAGAGAAAACACTGGGCTACACCGTTCTGATTGTTTTTAGAAAGAGTGCAAAATTCTATTAAACCGTAGAACTACATAAAAAAAAAACCGGCCAAGTGCGAGTCGGACTCGCGCACCGAGGGTTCCGTACAACCTTGCAAATTTATGGTTTTCGTAATTTTTCCTTTATCTATGCTATAAGACGTTGCTTCGTACCAAATTTCAAGATTCTGAGTTCACGGGAAGCACCCTGTAGGTTTTGATTCCCTTGCAAGTGTCGAAAATTTGCGGCATAAACGGCTGTATCTTTTGATTGCGTTGGCTTAGAAGTTTGATTTTTTCACAGCTTCAAGGGACAGTAGACCTGAGTAATTGATATAAATTTCAGCTTCATACCTCCACGCGTTCCTGAGAAAAAGGGTATTGACAGACGGACGGACGGACGGACAACAAAGTGATCCTATATGGGTTCCGTTTTTTCCTTTTGAGGTACGGAACCCTAAAAACTAGCTCAATACGAATTCCTAAATCGAGAACTACAGAAACTTTCTCAAACAACATACTGTGCTAGGATGCTTCGTTTCAGAGAAAACACTGGGCTACAGGGACCTGATTGTCACGCACTTCAAACGTGAATTACTACCAAAATATTGAACTACGAATTCTATTCTTTGTTTTTCTGTCCACTACCTAAACTTTACAGAAACTTTGTCTAAGAGCAAACGTCCGTTACTGCCCTAATTACTGAAATCTCGGGGCCACACCGACCTGATGATTTCTAGCTTTCAGGTCTAATAACTCCTGAACTATAGAACTACAAATTCAAAGAGATGTGTTTTAGACTACTACATTTTCCCTACAATAATTTAGGCCACTCGCCAGCTCTGTAGCTCCGGGGCTCCAAGGTTCTGATGTTAATAAAACAAACAGTTACGATGCGGTACGAAAAAAATTATAACCTACAATATAATTTTATTGATTACTAATAATAATACCTAAACATATTTTTAGAAAAGGCAGTTTTTGCTACTGGAAATTATCGAAATATTTCTTTTACTGCCGCCGGGATTTTCAAAACCGGCCTTGGAAAGAGTTATGTTGTAATTGCAGACACATATTAGGAGATAGGATCAAGCTTTAGAGGCCACCGAACCATCGGACAACACAAATCATGCAAAGATCGGAGCACCATTCAAACACGAGCATCTATATTGACGCTTTATTATTTACAGGTGACTCGTATATGTTTCACAGGTACATATACACGGACATCATAAACATAAGTTCGTGCAGTGTTGCATGCGAATTGTACTACGGAGCTCAGAAGTACATACTGCCACACCTGATGGCGGCGTGCAGTGAACACCTCACGAGGAATTTGGACCCGCACAACGTCTGCCGTATATACGAATTTGCCCAATGGCATCAGGACAACGCGCTAATGGAACAAACCCTTAAGGTACCGTGAGACGACACCCATTATTAACTATAATTGAATACTATTTATACTACTACAGTAAGGCCGTTATAACTTGGCTGCTCTGAAGTTGCGCAAATGGCTGCGCATTGAAATTTTTTAGCGATCATTCGGCGGTAAGAGGGGGTTTTGCGCAGGCAAAGCCTATGTTCAGAGAAGCCAAGTTAAAACGGCCGTACTGTACTAGTATTGTGAATAAGGTTTTTAGTCTCCAGAATTACTCTGCTGCACCAGAAAAGATGTTTTTTTAGTTTATTTTAATAAATAATGAATTTATTAGGGTCAAGGTTACGCAATAAGGATTGATCGAAGGCCTATTGTATTGTAGGTGATAAAAACGAAGACCAACGAAGTTCTGAACGCAGATAGCTTTGAGGATGCACAGTTAGACACCGTCATCGCAGTATTCTCCATGGAGACCCTCGAAATAGAGTCAGAACTGGACTTGGTTCACGCCGTAGAACGATATGCAAGTGCACAAGATTATACGGGGCAAGAGCACCAGCATATTGCCGATACTATACTTGCTTCTGGTTAGTAATCGTACTATCATATAAATGTCTTAGTCGGTGATAAGCCCTCAGAACCAATTTGGGAGCCCGCAATCCTCGCGATGTTTTCCATCACCGTTAAGATAGTGATAAATATGTACGTAAGCTTTTGAATAACTTTTCTACACGCCTTCACCACGAAATGAACCTCTTATGCATAAGAGGCGGGCTCCTTTCTACTAAAAGGGCTTTTATTACTTTAATAATTTACTTATCGTTTCCAATACTCCCCTCAAGTGTCAGCCGACCTCTTAGAGGTCGATAACTATATAGTTTAACTACATGACAGCTGAGCTCGTAAACTATCATGGCCTTAACAAAAACGGCTACACAATATGTGTGTCTGAATTTTTAAAGGCAACTTTGTGATATAACTCCAGTAGGTAGAGGTATACTATCCAAAAAGTGACCACAATCGCAATTTATTAATACACCTGTCTGTACGCTAAGCTCGAGAGGGATTCTAAATTTATATTACAGAGCCAGAAGCAACACCAAGCATTCGCAATGCGATACAGAATATTCGCTTTCTTACACTAAGTGCTCAAGAATTTATGGAAAACACTACTGTGACATCACTGCTCACAGAATCTGAGATATCTGCCATAACTGCAAATATAATATCCGATGAAGCGCGGGAAATAATGCCGAATGGCTTCACTACATGCAGGAGACCCAGAAAGCTGGTAAGACATGGATTAAGGATGATTCACGTAACACCGGATCAGGCCCGGGCTGTGTCCTTTCCTCCGTGCCTCGCTGGTCATTCATGCTACAAAAACAACGTGCGAAAAATGTAATATTCGGTAGAAATTACCAACGTAGCGTCAAGAAGCAACCGTTTATCCATTTCGATAATAAAGTATTTTTAGTCGTTCGGCGAATAATGGGCGAATACAATCATTTTACGTCGCCAGGTCGGGATGAAGCCGGAAAAAACAACATACCGACATTTTAAGCTCAAACTCGGTCCGGTCGACCATAAATTAGTTCATACAAAAATTTACTGTTTGACCTTGGCCGGTTCGGCCCAGGCTGGGTGTAACGCGAAACATCCTTTATCAAAATATATATAAAGGAATATTAAATAGTTTAAATACTGACTTTTTACAGCCTGAAGAAATTGATCCAGAAATCACTTTCAGAGCCACAATTCATAATATTAAAGATTTGGATTGGAAATTATACGCTGGATCCTTTTACCTACTAGGCTTGCCGTGGAACTTGCAGGCATACCGAGAACATAGCTACAAGAACGATGTGCAAAAATGCGGCCTATCTGTGAATTTATACTCTGAAATCGAGTGTTTTGAGTATGATGGGTCATTTTATCCAGAAGTTGAAATAAGAGTCTTGCGCAGCGGCAAGCCTGGTGCAGAGCCGTATTGCTGGAGTACCAACAATGGTTTATCTGTGGAGTATGTATTTGTCGATTTTGGTACATAATTTTTTTTCCTAAAGGCCAAAGTATAATGCATAGATGCGAAAAAGGCTAGAAAGCTTTTTTTTTGTGAGTAACGCGTGGATCGCGACCGCTTTCCCCCATTTTAGTCTTCTAAGTGTTGGCCTTAAATCAGTGTTTAATGGGTTAAATAGGGATCAAATACTATCCTACGTGGTAGTGATGTTTGGGTCGCATATATTAGGAACTCGATCACTGAATTTTTTTTATATTTTATTGAATTTTCTCTTCCTGATAAAACTTAACGAGTTAGAAACGTTACTAGTTAGTGATAAATACGTACGTAAGTTTTTTGAAAAACTCATTGGTACATGCCAGGATTCGAACCCGAGCCTCACTGACTTTCGGCCGGCTCTTTAACCGTAAAGGCTATCTATCACTGCTGATAAAACTTGTCCATAAATTTTCAGTATAACAACCTGCTGGGGCTGTTACAATGATACACACTTAGACTGGAATGAACTGATGGATCCCAAAAACGGTTATCTCTACAATGGTGCCATCACTTTGGAAGTAAGGTTGCTGTGCCTAAATTATTTTATTGGGTAAATAAATACATATATCGTTGAAAAATCGTAAATTGAGGTTACACACAGTGAGGATGAGAAGTTACAAGTACTATCAGTTATTCTGATTTACAGAAGGGTCCCAGAAAAGTCAGACAGGTGGACGGCCTTCGAAAAATGCTAAAACCTTTTACAGTTTCAATACATAGTGTCGACTCCAAATAATGGGAACGAAGCAGTAGAATTTGTTTCCATGGGGATGTTAGATCTACTACTCACGATGTACCACATAACAACTATAATAGGAACATAATATGTTAACGAATAACAAATATTATGAATTGGAACAATATCTAAGAAGAATATAATATAATAATAAAAGAATATGAATGAGTATGTTATTATTATATATGAGTTTTATTGAATCTACAACTACGGGCGAAGTCTGCATGTTTACCTATTATTTACTAACTTTCCGGGTTAAAAATTAGTCTATTACACTTTTCATTCCTCCAACCATCTGTATACAAAAATCACGACGATTCACTCCTCCGCCGCTCTGGGTCAAGGATGGACAAACCTTTTATATATCTTATATTATTAAAGAGCAATTCTTTTATATAAATATATTTCGGAAACGGCTCGAACAATAAAATTTGATAAATAAGGTTTAGCTTGTTAAGTTTATCTATGTCTAATATAATGTATACCTAGATCTTCCATGAAAAAGCTGTATAAGAACACGAAAAAAAAGTGCACGTCGTCCAGGTACTGTAATATTAATAAGATAAGTCAGCCTTACCTGTTGCTTAGCAGCTTTTAAGAAGGTTGTGAAGTTAGCCGGCGGAGGGGCCGGGTGGCGCCGAAGGAGAGCGCATTGCGGGTATTCCGCTGCTATCTTCTCGGCGACGCTCACGTTGGCGAGCAACATGAACTCTTCCACCATGGAGTTAGTGTCCATCATCTTCTTCGCTTGCACCTCTACGGGATCGTGGGTCTCGGAGTCCACCTAAACCAGAGAGAATGGACACGATTTTTGTTTTATTTATTTTTGGTTTACCACTATAAACTATGATTACACATAACAAAACAGAGTTTAAACCTATATTACAGGCAAACACAACTGAGTAACATAGGCTATATTTTATTACCGTATTCCCACGAGATCGGGAACTACGCGGGTGAAACCGCACAGAACGGCTAGTCTATGATATCTTAGATATTCGATCAATTAATTGCCTTCACAATATTATACCTACTAGAGATTCATAAATACCTGAAAGCGTATTTCTGGTGAAGCTAGCAACAAGGCGCCGTTGTCAAGTCGCTTCTGCTTCAATTTCTTGGCCAGCGCATTGAGTGTTCGCAACGAGTCGGCTATTACATCTTTTCTTGGACTATCTATGGCTATCTGAGCTTCCTCATACGTCATCGCTGCCGACGACTGGTAAAAAAGGACAAGTCATTAAATTCTAATGCAATTATGCATCTAAGATGATATCAGTCTTTTATTTATCATGAATACCTTTATAACACTTTTATGGAATTTCGTGGACAAAACATTTGCATTTTCGTCTATTTCCCAAACACACGAGAATGCCAACCTCTCCTCGCCACCGCGAAGCGAACATAAATTCGAGCTGAGTAGTTCTGAAAACAAATACAATATTGCAAAATAATTCACATTAGTCTCAGTTAGTTGTCAGTGTGTTTACTCGCAATGGAAGACATTATAAGCCATGTGAAATTTTAGGGTGGCTTGAAAACCACCGCCGTATCAGCCGTATAAATTATAAGGGGCCCCCGACTTGCGTAAGCAAAAATTAATAAAAACTTCCCAATTTTTTACTTATTTTAGAAATGACATTAACTTCAACCTGGGAATCCCACAATAATCGATGTACATACGATGATAAACCACGGAGAGCAGTGTTTACTGACGCATTTTATTTAATTGTGTATTACATTACAATAAATATAATACAAACAATTGTTCCTATGGTTTAGTAGCATTGGTAGCGATTTGTAAAAAACAATGAGTGAAAGGAAAAAAGATGTCCCAGCGGAGCTACGAAAATAAAAAGTAAACAGAAAAGGGAGGAAGTCATAAAAAAAGTGACCATACTTTTTTTTATTTTTTCATAAACTAGCATCTGTGAGTTATTTAGATGTAATTTTTTTTTTATTTTTAAAAAGTGACAGATAATTATGATGAATAAATATTTATTTTAATTTTATGCAATTTTTTTTGAGAAATCTATACCTACCCTTCATAAGGGCCCCATACAAATTTTTATACGGGGCCCCGCCAAGGCACGCTACGCCACTGTTTATGGCCCATGCATCTTTATATGAAAGGACTGTGATGATAATATATTTCTTACCTTTGGTACTATTTTATCCGCCTACATCATAGTACAAAGGCACTGATGCTGTAAAGAATTGAAGTCGCGGGAAAACTATCAAGTATAAAATATATTTGGGTACCTGGAACCATATCAATTCTTTTATCCACTAAGTAGACTGTAGTTGCTCTCGACGCAGCTTCTTTATCCAAAGCACTGTTAGGTCTCACAAAGTAAGTAACATCAGCTATATGGACGCCCACGTCGAACTTCTTCAGTCCGTTCTCTGTAAGACCTTTGATGGGCCTGGCGTGGAGAGCATCATCGATATCGGTACAGCCGGGAGGGTCAACAGAACAGATGCAAATGTCGCGAAGATCGACGCGTTTTTTTATTTCCTGCGATTTGAGAATAATGCAGAATAAAATAGACAGTTGAATTATTCTACAGTAAATAAAATAAAAAATTGTGACTGGAGAGTGACTGTTGCATCGATCGACGCACGCGCATAGAAATTTGACAGTGCAACACTGTCAAATTACACCCAGGCCCAAATTCCCTTAGACTCCCCGAGTTTTCAAACCTACCAAACGACTATACAAAAGTTGTCTTTTGAGACGGCCCTCGTAACAAAAAATATAGGTAACGCGTTATCAATACCGATTACAGAAACCTGAAAACGGCTTTGACAGTTATCCATTACAGAATTGGGTAATTAAAACAGTTCTAAATTTTATTAGGAGACATGAGCATTGAACACATGAAGCATGAGCACATGAACATTAGCTAATACATACCTCAGATGGTATAGTCCAATCATCAGGCGGCAGGCACGCGAGCACTGCTTCGCTAAAGCGCGCGTGGGGCACGTCGTGTTCTAGGAGAATCACTTCGTTTTCCGCATTCTTGTCACCTATGTAATTAAAATTATGTCATTGTAATAAATACCCACCAAAACTAGTGGACCGATTTTATAAATTCTTTTATTAATGGAAAGCTTACTTATTGGGGAGTAACAATGGTTAATTTTTAACTTTTCATGTTACGCAGGTGAAATCGCGGGAAACAGAAAGTACCTATTTAGTAAGATTTAAATTATTATTAGACAAAGGACAAATAAATCTCCATCGGTCATTGTAGTTTTGCGTATTAATGTAAGCCAATAATGCAAAGGACACTAATATAGGACACGTAGTAATAGCCTTTCATTTAAATTCTACTTACCAATAGGGCCAAGAGCCCTCACGAAATGTCCGAGCGGATACCGACTGTTTCGCGGCCAAGAGTCGAGCGCAACCAATATTCGCTGCGACTTGAGCGCATCGCTCTGCCGAGTTTCTATGCGCACGCGCGGAATACGCTTCTCAGCTGGCCTGAACAAGTGACGGGTCGCACCTGATATAGTAACTTACTTTAGTATCTATATATATAGTAACTATATTTTTGTATCGATATTATACAGTCAGTCAGACAGGGACATGCCGCCCGTTTGAAACGAAATATAAAGAAAGCTGTTAACTGGAGAACATATTTCAGTAAAAACTTGAAAAATTATAAATAATAATATCGAAACACGACGAAAAAAAAAGAGGTGCTCCATATTTTTATTAAATAAATTAAATTGATTCTGAAGTAGAAAATTTCCCACTACTAAGTCTGTCTGCATATGATTTCCAAAAATAAAGTGTTATCCATCAATTCTATCATATTTGCTTATCACTTTACTTTGATTAGCACAATACAACAAACAAAATTATGACAAATAAGAGCAGATAAGGTTTTGTTAAAAGAAACACTTACCAGGGAACTTACTGGGCATCAATATACCACAGTATTGCCTCCATTTCCTTCTAATAACCCCTACTACTTTTCCAGTTGGAGTGATTTCGTCATTACTTTTTTTATCTGGTTTTGAGTTCTTTAAAAGTACAGTCTCCTCCTCTAGGAGATCGCCAGGATCATCAGCTTTGTCTTCCAGAACTATATCACTTGGTTTCCGCCATTCTTCTTCAGAGAATATCTCTATGGCTACCACATCACCATCAACAGCCCTGTTGATGCCTATATGACCTTGTAATAAGATCTATGGAAGAGAATTAAAATTTTAATTAGCAGTTTAGAGCAGTTGCAACTTGCAAGGCTGATGAATGGTTTGTAAATTATGTACGGTTTTATTATTAGATTTGCCTGTTACTTTGTAAACATTTTAGAATTAAAAATAGCCTATATCACTTGCTGGAAGTCCTACTACTCGTATTTCTAACAAAATTTTTTATTGATTTTCTGAAATGTTCCTACGTGACATAAGGACAAACCAGAAAAAACACTTTGAACCATAATCATCATCAACCCATAACAGCCCACTGCCGAGTCTTTCCTAAAACATGAGAAATAATTTGAAATCTGTTTTCTATCTATAAATATCCACTTACCGGTTTTTCAAAACCACTAACAGTAGCGGTGCCCTCGAGGAAGTTATCTCTTGATGCATGGAATGCACCCTGGTGCAGTTTCCCGTTTCGAATACCAGCTTGGATCTGAGTTGGAGTCAAATGTGCCGGATACAGAGCATCCTTAGCACAGCTTTCTGGTATTACATTCTTAGATAACTTGTCCACAAGTCCGATAAATCCATTCACATTTTCTATGTAGTCTTTAACTGGAAGGAAATAATAGTCAAAATAAAGGAGTGTAATTTCATAATTTATGTCATTTTACCCCATCAAGCATCAACATATAGACTTAATACTAATGTATTAACTATTGTGCTTCTCGACCAACAAGCCTGATATTCATTACTCCATAAATGTATTTCATTTTCTTATTGTTTCTTATTGTAAGTTTATTTTGATGTACTTACAATATGAAAGGAATATGAATTATAATAATAATAATAATTTTAGGGACACAATTTAAACACGGTTATTCAGTCCAAAACTAGGCAGAGCCTGTACTATGGGTACTAAACAACTGATAAATCATACTTAAATAAATAGTAAAAACCCAGACACGAAGCCAACAAACATGTTCATGCACAAAAATGTTGGCCCTGAGTGGGGATCAAACCCGCGACCTACGACTCCGAAGGCAGGGTCACTACCAACTGAGCCAACAGGCCCATCATTTACTGTATTGTAATTAGGGCATGCAATTCGGATATCCGGATATCCGTATTATTCAGATATTCGCCACATTTACTATTCGAATAGTATCTAGATAATTATTCGGATTTTTTGAACAATCCGAATACTTACGTTTTAATTTTGTTTAGTAAAAATATCCGAAGATGAAAAGGAAGAGACAGCTAAGACATTGAATTAACAATTGTTTGTTTGTTTATATACTTAGATTTAATAATAATATAGTGAAGTATCAACAAAACATTTGTCCGAAAACGATGACTTAGAAACATTGTCAGGGTAGAGATGGCGCTATTGGATCGAGTAAGAGGAAGAATGGTTCCCCAAACTACTGGTGGAACAAAGAAGCTAGAGCGATTGTTGAACGAAAGAAGAAAGCCATGGATGCATTGGCGATGAGGTAGTAGTAGAAACCAGTAGATGCCTGAGTGACTGAATATGTAGTAGTGAAAATGGTAGAGAATTAATATAGAAGGAAAAAATGAAAGATAAGATTGAGCAAATGAAGAAGACATGTTCTTCTTCATTTGCTCAATGAAAAGAATTAAAGAAAGTTTCCGACAACTTCCGGAAAAAATTGAAATTGTTCTGGGAGCAAGTTCGGGTGTCCCGGGGAGTGTCGCAAAATACAAGGACGAAGGTGATCAGAGATGAGAATGGGGAGCTAATAATGGAAGAGGACAGACTGCTAAGGCGATGGATGCAATATTTCGAGGGATTATTTGAATGTGATGATTTCCTACCTCAAGCAGATCTTGCACCTGTACCTGCACCTGTAGATCTGATTGAGGAGAATAGAGATGAAAACGAGATTAGTATGCATGATATTACGAGGCTGAAGCTGCCGGGTATGACAGAATATGTGTGGAAATGCTGAGAGCTGGAAAAGGGGTGGTAGCTTCTTGGTTGTCCTTAATTTTTAAGAAATGTCGGGCCAGCGGTAAAGTGCCGCAAGATTGTCAAAAAGCCGTAATAGTGTCTCTTTTTCAAGGGAAAAACACCTCGCCAAACATCAGAAGGTGTTTTCCGCCTTCATAGACTTGGAGAAGGTTTATGACAAAAAAAGGAGGAAAGAAATGTGTGTTAAATGGCGCTTACACAGACTGGTTTAACATCTCAAGGGGTGTTAGACAGGGCTGTGTAGCATCGCCGTGGCTCTTTAACCTATTCATGGACAGCTGTTTGGATGATCTACGGGAGCGTGATTGTGAATTAAAAATGAGTGTTGCCACCATCAAATGCCTCTTTTAAGCCGACGACAAAGTCATCCTTGCATAGTCGGCGTCCGAGGTGCAAAAGATGGTGGATATAATGAATGCAGCATTTGAGAAGAAGGGCATGAAAGTGAATGTTGCAAAAACTAAAGTGATGATTTTTGAAAGAGAAGATTGTATGACAGAGTGTGATATAAAGATCGATGGTGAGAAAGTTGAGCAAGTGAAAGAGTTCGTGTATTTGGGTAGTGTGTTTACAAGGAATGGCAAGTTTGAGAATGTTATTATAAGAAGACTATTGAAAGGAAATACAGTGAATGGGGCTCTGAATAGCCTTGTGAGTCATGTCCAACAAGGCAGGGATGACTATGCATAACGCGGTTCTGGTCTTGACGCTGATGTATATGCTAGTGAATGCGGATACATGATTACGAGAGAAGTGTGGTTAGAAAGAAGATGTAGTGACAAGGATAGAAAAGGGGATATTTAGCTGGTTTGGTAGAAGAGTAACGAAAGAGATAGAAGAGAGAATAAAGTAGTATTCTAAAAATTCGTATTATTCGAAGTATTCGAATACCACTTTTTTTTTTGTTCGAAATATCCGAATACCTTTCTCGAACGAATAATGCATGCCCTAATTGTAATATTTTTTTCACTTCACATGTTTTATTGTGTGTAATTAGAAATTCTCATGCAGAATAGAAGTAATACTTGCCAGAACAACAAACTATCTGCTCCTCCTGGGCGAGCTTCCTATTGCCTTCATCATCAGTAAGCAGTACAATTTGAGGGAATTCACCAGATACATTGTTTCCCGATAGATGTGACGCATACCACTTGGATGCTTGACGGATGGCACGGTCATTTCTGTCGTTCACTTTCTCACCTGGATTACGCTCCACATATGTATCTCTGAAAATATTTGAAGTTAAATAAATTGTTATTTTTCAACAATCATTGTAACTTTTATGGTGCTTAAACAATGAATACTAGGACCAATTAGAATGGGCTTACCACCTGTCACATTAAGGGGATAAAAATATAGTTACTGGTTAAAAGTGTGTTAATATTTTTTTATCAATCATCAAGTTATGCAGATATACTGATATAGTTGACAGAAGTGACTTACTTGTGATGTTCATTCACAAAGGAATAAAACTTTCTTTTTTTATTGCCAATTATTTCCAATAGCCTTTGGAATATGGCTGTGTTTCGGTGCTTCACTTCTTCAAGCACTGTTTGTAGTATGATGACGTTTGTTAAGGCATCTTCTTCCAACACGTCGATTTGGTGCAAAACCACATTCGTATCGAGAACTAAATAGTGAGAATAGTCGAAAAGTGCACACACAGACTCGGGTTTGGCTACAAGAACGAACTCGTCATCTTTATGAGGGCAAACGCCGCATGCTGACGACCCACACAGAAGATCATCACGTAAGTAGTGTTCTCTCACAATCTGCAAGTGCAAATTAAGTTACGAAATAGTATCTCGAGTTAGAGCAGCAAATAAACTAAAAACTAACCTTACTTTTAAAATGTTGCCGCGCTTAGTTTTAGTCAGGAAAGTCTTAGTGGTCCACATTATTTTAAGGTTTTCTTACAGTATTTATAGCAGAAATAGTACCGTTTCGACTATAACGTATCCATTTCCACACGGTCAATTGTGGACAATACAAAAATATCAAGATGAAGTTTTCAGATTAGCTCATTCGTTTTGCTCACAGTTTTGCTTTGCTTGGGCAAAGTGGCATTGGCAAACTGCCTAGTATTATATTCTCTTTGGCAAACTGCAAAGAAGATTATAGTATAGGGATGTAAAAAAAATAGATTTTTAGTAATCGATTTCTTAAATCAAAATAATCGATTTTTCTCTCGAATAATAGATCCCGTGTAAATGGCTCATAACGTTATCGTTAAGCTTTTTTACTTATCGTTTCATTTTATTTTAATACTACGAGTACTCTTATTTGTGTTTGTTTCCTCGTCCCTAGCGCTCTAGTTTCTTTTTTGCAAAGGAACTAGTGCTGGTAACGTCTCCTGTTGGTTTAATACTCAAAGCATGACATTCATTATCAAATGGGAAAATAGTAATGGACCATTTACACGAAGCCAATGGTCGCGACAATCCACTGAGCCAAGCCGTTAAGCAAACCCAATGAAAAGCGCAAAATTCTGTGTAAAATGAGGCATTTTCTGTGACATCTGTCATTTGAGTATTTAAAGGTGTTAATAGATGGTGCTTTGAAGAACTTTCATGGAGCTGTCATAAACTAGTTCAGTAACACCCATGCAACAAATTAAAAAACGAGTTACATGTTGATAGTAAATAAATATTACACTGAGTAATTTTATTGATGGTCAAACGAACTTACCTTAAGTGAAGTTCGACCCATAATTATATGAGGCCTTCGTGTCCGAACCGAGTCCTAAATTTACTTATAGATAGATATATGTGTCTCTAGTGATCGTCATTCACACGGATTTCAGAGCTTAGTATTATTTTAAAAAAATAAAAGCATTTTTCAGTCTGGCAACACATATGTCACCCATTTCCGTCAAAGTCCGCCATATGTCATTTAAGTTCAAAGTTTAAATATTTTAGGGGTAGATCCAAACTTTGGATCCAGGGTTGGGAGGGCTGGACTCGGTTCGGACACGAAGGCCTCATATAATTATGGGTCGAACTTCACTTAAGGTAAGTTCGTTTGACCATCAATTATATTTCTGCCTTCGTGTCCGAACCGAGTCCTAAATTTACTTATAGATAGATGTTCAAAGCTGTTTTATTTATAAAACAATAAAAAGTATAATATTACTAAATTATACTTCCCTGTCTAAGTAAATATATTTTTTATTTCCATATAGTAGGAAGGTACTTGCTAGGTTTTGGATAGATAACAGGTATCTTAAAGAATAATAAATAATCAGTAACTCTTACACTGTATGTAGAACAATAATAATAAAATAAACACATTAAAAGTACCCTGCGCAGTCGGGTAAATAGGTGTAAGATAACTATGAAAAGGTGTAAACAACCTAGAGATATATCTACAGCCAAATGAAACCTTACGAATTAAGCAAATCATCTTTCTTTTAGCTATTGGGTCTATTATAGAGCCTTTTTCTTATAGGCCTACATTTTGGGTAGCAAGTGTTGCAGCCTACATAAATACGTATAAATCCCTTAATCAGCTAGTATTGTTTTGAGCTATCTACTCTAAATTTATGTTGAATATTTTCTGAATAAGGTTTTATGAAGCTTTGGAACAAAGAAGTATTACTGGAACGTAAATTTTTAGTCAATTTTAAATAACTAATCGAGCAAGGTGCAGGCTGGACAGTGGACATATTTCAGGATTGAACATGAAATAGACAGGCAGAATCCCAATTATTCAGAAAACTTTTTTATGGAGCAGTTTTTATTCTTTCTGGATTTTATGAAAGTTGTGCAAACATTACTTTAAAAACTATTTCAAACTTCAGATAAGAGATTTGATAAAATATGTGCTCTTTTTTATCGTGCACACTATAGTGCTAAATATATTTTGTGTGTTAATATCAATATTATTTATGTTATCATATATAGAAGACAGAGTAGGAGTGAACCCATTGTCCAGTAGCTAACACTAAAGGTAAAGAACTGTATATTTATTATGGTTATAATAATATATTTACTTATTCTTTATGAAACATTCTCTTCAGATGGGCCGAACACAAAAAATGATCCCCATAGTATGGCATTTAGACAGATTAGGTCATAATTGTCATCAATTGTAAAATTATCACATTCTTGTAATAGTGACTTAACTTGTTAATTTATAAAACGAAGGGCCGATCTGCCTGAGTTTGGTGTGGCACAAATTGTTAACTGAATTTAGAAATGGCGAAAAATTTCATACTGATATCCTAGACAGAAGTTTCAACATATAGGTATACCCAACGAGAATATAACCACTAACGTTTTAGGTATACCTAGGCACAGATATTACAATTCTGTAGGTACAAATAATATATGTTTTTTTATATATTTTTGAAAAAAAAAAAAAATTACCAGTATATACATTACAGGATCATATTGCTTTCATAAATGTCAATACTCTGAAACACAAACACTTTGACAATACCTTGATACATACATGCCTGCCTGGCGTCACCCTGCCACCAGAGTAAGCTGCTTGTATAGGTAGAGAGTGTGGGTTCCTGAAAGGGTAAACCAATAGTTTAGTGGGGCCTAAACATTGGAAATCGATGAAATTTTGGCACACCAAAAATCTTCTTGGACTATCAACTTAGATCAAAACAATTTTATCTAACGCTATCAATACCCAATATTTTTCCTATTCTTAGAATGAGTCTTACAACTGTGCGAATACTACTGCAAATTCATTAATAAACCAATAAAAATACCTGTAACAGGTTTAATCTAGGTTCTTGCAAATAAATAAATTGTTGATTGTTCCAAAGTATTTATACTCAGCTAAAATCCTTTTTTGCATTAACATAAAGCTTTCTAGATTCCTTGTAATTTTCTTTAGAGGTAATATATGATGCAAGCATATTTGAAAATATACTCATTTTTAAATTCGAACTATTGCATGTAAATAGTAGTTTTTATTTGTAGATATATGTATATATTCATATCTTTTAATTTTATTCGCACCTGAGAAATCTGGAACAAGATTTCTTCTCTAGAGATATTCCTACTATAAGTACGTCATAAGCAGGAATGTATACAAATATACCTACTACATCCAGGTCGTACGTAAGCTTAAGTGAGCAAATTGAGTAATACCCATGTTATTTGTCTAATTCAGCAGTTGTCTTATTTATTCGAAAAAGTATTTCAGAATGATGATAGTCTTTGCTCTTCTGAAAAAGAACTCAAAAACGCTATCAGTTATCACCATTACTTCCAGGTAATTAAATGTTAGTTTCTTCTATATTCTACTCTCCTTTAACATTTTGTTAATTACGAGACTGTATTGATCTTATTCGATTATATTCTCACCTTACCGTTATCATTAGCACCATTATTTAAATAATGCAAGATATTTCAATCGCCCAATATTTCTGGGTTGTTCCCAGTCCTCCGATCGGAACTCCGATTGGTAGGACGAGTGGGAATATTTTTTCCCACTGCTCCGATTGTTTTTATTTTACAGTCACCAATAAAATAACAGTCGTACTGAATGGCTGGGTATGCTGTTGTAAGGGTAGCAAAAATTTGAACAATCACTCTTGTCTTACAATGTCGTAATAGTTGTTTGAACAAAATTAATTTATATTTTAATATACCTAATAATTTTTTTGAGTCAAACATTCTTATAGAAAATCCATCAGAATTAAGAATCCTAAAAATTTGCAAATCTTCCTTGTTTTATTAACTTGATTACCAGATATAGTACTGTGTTCAGGCCCAATGGGTGAACATTAATTTATATAATACAAACCATCCCAAAAAACAAATCTAAGATTTTATTTTATGTCATCTTCATGAATAAAAAATAAATAATCTCACGCCTTTTTTATCCCCGAGGGGGTAGGCAGAGGTATTCCATTACTGGATATACCCACATTTCACGAGATATATTGGACCCCTAAACGTGATAAGTGGTGAGCCCATCGCCGGACCGGGTCTGTTTACACATGTCTCAGAATTAATTCTGAGACCTGCGGGTTTCCTCACGATGTTTTCCTTCACCGTCGAGCTAGTGATAAATATGTACGTAAGTTTTTTGAAAAACTCATTGGTACATGCCAAGATTCGAACCCGAGCCTCACATGAATAAGTAGTTACCTATTAAGAAATATGTAACCTTTAAATAAATGCTGGACATCACTGGATTCATTAACCTAATGATAGATCTTACATCTTCCAACTTGAAATGATTTTGTATGTATTTATTTATTTTTTAAATTTTTTGAGGTTAATTAGGACTGAAAAAGTTATTTGGTTTTGGTATGTACTAGAAATACCTTAGAAATAAATTGATTAGAATGTGGGCCACAACGTGAGATTCCTTCACATTCTAAGAGTCTCAAGATCTCTGTAGGTAGGTATAGTATGCATCTGGTTATTGTATGAATTACCTGATTGATTATATACCTATATTTAGTCATTGTTTTGGAGGCTTTCCTAAAGGAATGCTGTATCCCGAAATGTAAGACAGATTCACCTTATCCTGATTGTTTTCCTCCAGTTATAATGAATAGTTAAAGTCCTCCACAGTGATAAATTGACCTTTAGTGATGATTTTTGTGTATTTGTCTGCTGCTGCTGAGGTCTTTGCCCACCAGCTGCCACTCAACTTGTAGTCTCATCTGCTGTGGCTGTGGAGGCGGGCCCCTTCAGTTTAAAGTATCTGATTTGGGTTTGTTGTTGATGAATCTTACTTTAAAGATCATCTGTTGTGGTGTCTGATGTCGCAATTTTTAGCTGTTTTTGCTTATTTTATTTGTGGTTTTATACTTTCAAATAAATTAGGTATCACCGAACAAGAACTTTCTTGTCCTTGTCCTTTGCCTCAAGGATATTTTCTTTCGCTGTCTTTAAAACATTAGCCAGCACCGGGCCTGTATAATTTCACAGTAGCTGTTAATCCTTGTAAAAATAATGCACTTATGGATTTTGCAATATTACCTAAGTATTTTGTTTCGACTTCTAGACATCTACATACCTATATACAATATGTATCAGAAAGGTGAAATAATAATTAAGGGTCATATAAAGTAGCTTATATACAGTTCGGGAAAAATGTCTCTTGTTTAATATATACTATAAATTTGGAGTAAAACGACGTGGAAGTTATCATTAAAAAAAATCATTTTCAACCCTTAAATCAGCTGCTAAATGCTGTTGAACTCTCTATTAAGTGACTAAACATGGTACAGATAAGACATCGTGTTTTTACCTACGAAAAACTAGACAGAGCCTACACTATGAGTACTAAATAACTAATATGATATACTTAAATAATTATTGAAAACCCAGTCACGAAGCCCACAAAAATGTTCATTCACACAACTGCATGTTGCCAACATATGTTGTTCAGCGGGAATCGAACCCGCGAGCTCCGGTTCTGAAGGTCACTACCAACTGAGCCAACAGGCCCGATAATACTCCATCATTATTATTTTTTTCCCCATAGTTTTAAAGAAAACCTACTAATTTACCTACGTAAATATCTGACATTATTAGTCTTTGATCGAATTTTGTAGTCCACGTGGATTGCGGTCTTAGATCAATGAAAAATCCATTGATCACTAGGAACGTCCGCGCGCTCCTTTTTGGCCAATAAGGACACTGCGCAAAGGTCAAAGGGCCGTCGGCGGCATTATTAAAGAGTCTAGCTCCACCCTCTATTTATTGAGTGGTTCCGTATGTTTTAAAAAATATTACTAATTCTAAGTCGTTTACCTTATTTCACGTTATTATTATTTCACAATTGAGAAAAGTAAATTATGTAATTAATTGATTCATTATCATTGTATCGCTTAAAATTATTTTTACGTCTTTTATCTTCATAGGTTTATGTTTAATTTTCAACTGAACCCTAGAACAAAATTTTAGAAAATCGGCAAATTCTTTCATTTTCAAATCAATGAACTTAGTTGCTTCCTATCTATCAACGAGTGAAGACGTGTTATAATCAAAGAATATGACTCGCAACAGTCGTTACAGTGTCTCACGATTATTCAAGTGAATCTTATGAAATGACTTTGTGTCGGTGCTCCTGATGGCAATATCAGTCGAGTTAGGGAGCTGTGTCACGTGCGCTTCGCCGAAGGTAGACCGCTGGATGAGCAGCGGATGCTATCCTTCAGCTGCTTCGGGAGAATTTGTCAGGTGTCTGCCTCCGCGCGAGGCTGGTTCGTTCCGCGCTCAAACCCCCAAGGTCGCGCGCCTGTACGCCTACTCGTGGTACCGGGACCTGCGGCTGGTGGTACCTACCCACTGCGCGCACGGGTGGACATTTTGAGTTATTGTGCGGTATTAATGTGTGTGTAAACAAATAGTAGGTCGGACCCAAATCCCAAAGTGTAAAAGTTGGATGAAACTACATGACTAGTATGTAGGTAGGTATTACTTGTTTAATGACAATGTTTTGATCAGTTAAATTTATTATTGAATAAAAACTATGCTTTTACCTCTAATTTTTTTTGAATAAATAATTACTGCTATTAATAACTTTTATTATTTCGAATAACATTTACCCTAGAATAAAATAGGTAGGTATGTTAAGGCGCGGGCGGCGACCGGCGCTCGGTGCGAGCGATCAGCTGCGCGCGCAGGCGCTACCTGCCACTACTACGGTCAACGACACTAGCGCGTAGGGAGCCCCTACGCTTTTATTCTTCAATCACAGGGTTGGCGAAAATTCACACATAAAAAGTAATTATTAAGTTTATATGAAAGAAAAAAGTTGCTATATTAGATCTGATATTTTTGTAGGTATTTCGTTACACGATATACATATACACCCTTCAATATTATTTCACCTTTCTGATACATATTGTATATATAGTTATATATATATTATTAATATTTTATTTCTTTTCGAAATAAATAAGGGTCCAAAGAATATATCGTGAAAAGTGGGTAAGTATATCCAGAAATGGAATACCTTTACCTACCCCATCGCGGATAAAAGGCGTGAGATTGTTATTATTTTTCCACAATAGTAGTTGTTGTTTCCAGCATCAGCAAAATAACATCCTGCCTTTACAGAATCTCTCACCATACTCCTAATGGAAGTACAGTATACATTATGAGTAAAACAGCTATAGTTATAACCGCCACTTACTCAAACTTATTAACCAAGTAGGTACATACATAGTCAGTTTCAACTTGTAGGCAACTTTTTAGTTTAGTTTCGTCTTCATGCAGCTACAGTAATTATGATTCGGCTCCATGACGCAGAAGTTGCGTCAAAGTGTCGCCTTAGGGACGATGCCCCTTAGGCTAACTTTATCTTTTCAGCTGTGACCCCAGTGATACAGCTCCCTGGTGCAGGATTTCGGTCAGTGTAGCCCTAGGGACGATGCCCCTTGGGCTAACACTACCTGTTGAACTGTGGCTCCAGTAATAGTGATACAGATCCATGATTCAAAATTTCGGTCAGAGTGTCGCCGTAGGGACGAGGCCCCGTAGGCTAACCCTACCTCCTGAACTGTGGTGTTAACGAGGTTAACTCCGCAGCAGGAAGAGCTATGGTGCTCTGATCAGCGATAGCAACAACCCCTAAGGCAGTGCGTAACGCGTGATCGAGGTGTCAAGGGTGAGAGCTGGAGCCCTGCAGGCAATGCGTAGCACCCAATTAGCAGAAGTGAGAATGCAATTCGACAACCTCTTGTAGACAGTTGTGTAACATGTGAATTTATGTGGAGCAGTTCGTGTTATTTTCAGAAAATTATCCTCGTCTGGATATTCTCTCATTTCTATCTCTTGTTATCTTCTACACAACTTGTGACTGACTCTCGACAGCTTAGACGACGAGGATGGTTCAAGCCCATCAATTATTTCTATCGCACGAAATCGTGCTGATCAGCATCTGTCCTCTCTTTTATTGTCTTGAGTAACGTTTCAATATCCTCACGGAGTTCCTGCAAGTCTTCATTTTTCCATTTCAGCATCTTGAAGTCTTTTAAAACCTGAAAAAACAATTTTATAAAATTTACCGTAGTGAACAACGAACACGGAAACACGTAATGACATATGGCGGACTTTGATGGAAACGGGTGACATATGTGTTGCCAGACGGAAAAATGCTTTTATATTTTATAATAATACTAAGCTTTGAAATCCGTGTGAATGACGATCACTAGAGACACATATATCTATCTATAAGTAAATTTAGGACTCGGTTCGGACACGAAGGCAGAAATATAATTGCTACAAAAGGTTAAACACGATTTGCAGTGAAACAAAATAAGTTGTTATTTTTAACATGCGTACATGTGCCATCGATGGAGGCGTTCGTTCATCTTTTTACTGAAGCACGAGAAAACATACCAAGTACAATAGAAATCAGATATCACTAAGAAATAACACGTCTGTCAGCATCAAAAGCTGTATATTTTTATGACCCTTGCATTCCAAAAAAAAAGGCATCAATGGATGACATCGCCATCTATCTATAATGAATGAATTAGTTTTTCTTTTTTAAGAAACGCCTCATTGTGTATCATAATATTAGTTATTGCTTAAAATTCATTAGCCCTTCGAAAAGAAAGAAACAAATTACCTACTGTTCTGACTGAGTGTGATATGGCTATTTCGAATGCCGTGGTTGCGAACGCACGCTACTTGGCTGACGTATAGTCATTGTCAGTAGAGCTTTTTGGCAGGAATCCGAAAATAGGCGTAATGTTTTTCGCTAAATTTAAATTTTGCTGTAAATCTCAGGTTTTGGTTAATAATAGTGATAATTTATTATTTGGCAAGTGTCCGTGAAAGGGTGCAGTGAATGGGAAATTCACTTTAAACAGCTTGGGATGGACATTTTTAGGATTGCCTCAAGATTTTTTGAGGCAATCCTACTATTTTACTGTACTAGTTTATGACAGCTCCATGAAAGTTCTTCAAAGCACCATCTAAGGACACCTGAATACTCAAATGACAGATATCACAGAAAATGGCTCATTTTACACAGAATTTTGCGCTTTTCAATGGGTTTGCTTAACGGCTTGGCTCAGTGGATTGTCGCGGCCATTGGCCTAGTGTTAATGGTCCATTATTATTTTCCCATTTGTTAATGAACAGATTCTGTTATGTTCAATTTCGTGTCGTGCTTAGGCTGATGGCTAAATTGCCAATGCCTTTAATAAATTAAAGTATTTATATTACTGTCAGATTTTCGCGGTCTTGAATGTTGACATTGACACAAAGTCAGACGAAAAAGCGGGAGCGGGGGTGGAGTTGCAGCGGGCGGGCTGCTGTGATTGGAGTGGGAAGAGCTGATGATTGGTGATGGTCGTCAACGGCAAGACGGCACTTAAGTCAGTCAGGGACGATTTGTCAGATAGATTGTTGTGTTGTGTCAGTGGTGTCACCTGTTCTCACGGTTGTTATCGTTGTGTTCAGTCAACAAGTCGTATGTAGTTATATACAATTTAACTATATAGTACAATTTATTATAGTTCAAGCCAAATTATGTGGCTAATGGAACATATTCAGCTATTTTTGTAGTGTTTGGATATAAAGTGCCAAACTTAACGCATTTCAGCCTACTGCACATTACTCACATTGACCTTTGTGATATGAACAGATGATTTAAGAAGTACCTAATGCCTAACAAGAAGCATATAAAGTCACCACAATACTTATGGGAAAGTTTATCTTCCGTATTGGTCCACTTCGTGGAAGGGGTGTTTTTCTCGCTCGGCGTGGTTGTGGCTAGACATCCCTGGCGAACTATCATCACAACATGGACCTTTGTAGTATTGAGTGCAATCGGACTGCTACGATTCCACATAGAAAAAAATCCACTGAAACTATGGGTGCCAGAAGAATCAGATTTCCGACAAGACACAAATTGGTATATAGATAAATTTGGTACAGGATTTCGGCTTCAAAAAATTCTAATAGAAGCAGACGATGTGCTAGATCCTGAAGTGTTACTATCAATTTACAATATAACAAATGAAATAAACACTATCAAAGTGCACTATCATGATAAAAAACACAGCACAGATCAGGTAGCAACCATAAAGGACTTGTGCTATAAAGTACCAGTTGTGACATTGTACAGTTCAAATGAAGGCAGTGAAAGTGATTCAGACCCCACTCTGTGGGCAGACGATGAGTTCTATTGTAGCTTTTTGGAAAAATTTCCTCTTGCTTGTTTGCAGTATAATATTTTAGATTTATGGGAAGCCAACCCTGAATTAATCACAAATTCCACTAAACACGATATAGTTGCGAAAGTTAATACAGTCAAAATAAACCCTGTAACTGGTCATCCTATTGACTATTCTAAACTTTTAGGTGGTGTCAAATTGGATGATTCGGGAGACATAGTGTCAGCAAATTCAGTGCTACTGACTTGGTTTACCGAAATTAATATGACTGATATTGATATTAATGAAGTCGGAAATTTAGTGGGGACTGAAGACTGGGTATCACTACCACTAGCATTGTGGGAATCAAAATTTTTGAATCTATTGGAATCTTTATCTTTTAAAAATACTAACATAAAACTTTATTATGAAGCTGGGAGAAGTTTTGGTGATATAAGTGGTCAAGCTATGTTTCGGGAACTAGACAAATTATTTATTGGTATCGGTTTGATGTTCTTGTACGTAATCTTTGGATTATCCCGTTGTAACTGGCTAGAAATAAAACTAACGCTAGGTAGTGTCGGTTTATTGTGTGTAGGGATGGCGTACGCGTCATCTGTTAGTTGGTGTTCTGCACTTGGTATATCTTTCGGTCCAGTCCACTCTTCGTTACCTTTTCTGTTAATGGGCCTTGGCGTCGACGATATGTTCGTGATGAATGCCTGCTGGAAAAATTTAACAGCTATGGAATCAAAGAAAAGTCTTCCTGTAAAAGTAGGTCTAATGCTCAAACATGCGGGAGTCTCTATAGTAATCACCTCATTTACAGATATTGTAGCTCTGTTAATTGGTGCTATTACGATATTGCCTTCTCTGAAATCTTTCTGCATTTATGCAGCTGTGGGTGTATTTTTTATATTTTGTTACACTGTTACCTTTTATGTAGCAGTATTTACGATAGACTTGAGGCGGATGGAAGCTAATAGAAATGGTGTTCTCTTTTGTTACAGGCATAAAAATATTGCTAAAGTTTCTCAAGACAAAACAATATTTCAAAAAATATTATTAAATTTCTATAAAAATGTCGTTTTTACCGTCGTTGGAAAAAGTGCTGTTATCATATTTACTCTTTTAATAACAGGATTCAGTATTGAAGCTATATCTCGACTGGAACAGCGATTTGATCCTAAATGGTTTATTCCAGAAGACACTTACTTTAAGGATTTTCTCAATAAATATGATTACTTTTATCCTCAAGAAGGCGATTCAGCAATGGTATTTTTAGGAGAAATGGATTACAATGCTGAATTTCCTAAGTTATATAACATGACTCAAGAATTGAGAAGTGAACTATATGTTGTCGAGTTGTTTACATGGGTAGAATCTTTTCGTAATTACGTATTGAAAAATTTCGATCTAGATTTAACAAATACTACCACTGTGATATCAGATGAGAAGTTTAACAAATATTTATCCAGATTTTTATTCAGTCCCAATGGTGGTAGATACCAAATCAATTTTAAGTTTTCACAGCCATTTGTATGTGGCCATCAAGCTCCTAATATAACAGCATCTTCAATGACATTTAAGTTCATAAGATTTTCAGGACCTAATGAATATATTCCTGCCATGAACACCGTGAAAGATATAGTTAAGTCTGCTGATATATCCACAGGTGATGGATATCGTAGTGTGTGGTCCAAAGTTTTTGCCAACTGGGTTACTGATGAAATAATAGGTGTTGAGGTAGAGAGAAACATAGAATTAGCTTTAGTGTGCGTTATGGTTTGTACTATAATATTAATCACGAATCTTCAAATGTGTTTTTGGATATTTATTT
Source organism: Ethmia dodecea (assembly GCA_963855545.1). NCBI lineage: Eukaryota > Metazoa > Arthropoda > Insecta > Lepidoptera > Depressariidae > Ethmia > Ethmia dodecea. The sequence continues at coordinate 11,719,761 of OY979444.1, read as the reverse complement.
GTGTTTTATTGACGATTGTGAACGTGCTAGGATGGATGCAGAGATGGGGAATGACTGTTGACATTGTTTGTTGCATAGGGTTGGAGTTGGCTATAGGTTTATGTGTCGATTACGCAGCACATGTCGGTCATACGTTCTTGACTATTTCCGATGGTTCTCGTGCTGAAAGATCATTCCGAACCGTGACTACTATAGGATCTGCAGTTTTATTAGGAGGCGGAGCTACATTTCTCTCTTTATCTCTTCTCAGCATGTCGAAAGCGTATACATTTCAATCATTTTTCAAAATTTTCCTTCTAGTCATTATATTTGGTCTTTTCAACGGTTTAATATTTTTCCCGGTCGTTTTATCGCTGATTGGACCAGCGGCTTACCGTAAAAAAAAAGATAAAGTTGTTTCACATGAAATTGTAGAGCTAAATGGTAAACCACACTCTATTGAAAAACAAATCGAGGATGGTTGATCAAAGAAACTTATAGAGTAATTCGAATATCAAAAATATCTACTACCTATATAGGTACTGCACCACACTTGACAAAATCTGAGATGCCATTAAAACCAAAGAAATTGTAAAAATTTCTTGCGAATTTCCCCCTACAACTTACATTGTAAGTAAATTGCTGTGTTTAGTGTTAATTGTTTGATTAATCCAAGGCCAGACTTATTTTTTATCTTTTAATTAGTTATAACATGATAGTAGTTGTGATATGTTAATATCACATATAATGTATGTTAATAGTGTTAACTGATGTAGGTAATTGATATTACGGTATCCTGCGTGATTACTGATTAGGTATACTTAGGTACATAAAAAATGGGTAAGCAATTTTCACAATAAGAAAAGCAATAATCTCAAAGACTTTGATTATATTATTTAAGTATAAGAAAGAAAATTTGTGTTGATAAATATGTTATTGGACTCGATTCTGGCTGACCAGCTAAAATTCCTTTTAAGTTAGCCTATCCTTCTCCATAGAAAACGGAAGAAAAAGGACCGAAACAAACCCTAGATCGAAGAGTTAATGTCAAACATGTAAAAACCAACTATATAAAACCTTTTGAACGTGCTTATCTGTCAGTTTTATCAGTTTTATCCATGACCTTGTGACATCGCATCGTCGCTAAAATTGCTAAACACGTGTTCCTATTTGAATAAGATGTGAATGTGTTCATAAGGATCAATATTGTTATTTTGACATACGTGACATTATAAATAGGTACCTACCTACATAAATGGAACTTATTTATGTCCTTTTCCTTTCCAAAGCGGTGGAAAAGAATAGAGCTACCTACCTAACTTAAAATTAGGAATTTTAGCTGGTCAGCCAGAATCCAGTCCAATGTTTAATAATGTTACCTATGTCATATATGTTACTAGCAGCGCCCCGTAGTTTCACCCGCGTACTTCCCTGTGCCCGTAGGAATACGGCGATGAAATATAGCCTATGTGTTATTCTGATGTGTATCATAAAAGTCCGTTCAATAGTTTTTCTGTAAAATAGCAACAAACGCGAAAGTTTGTGAGTAGGTACATCTACTCACAAACTTTCGCGTTTGTTTTATTAGTAGCCAGTAAGTACTTATCTACGTATTATGTATATGAAACATGTAAATAGGTAAGGTAGGTATATTTTTAAATCATTCACGAAAAATAAGTAGGTACCGTAAAGTGGGGATATTTGAAACAGTTTTTTGCATAAAAGTGTTATTTTAACGAAAATTAAAATAGCTAGTGACCAAAATATATTTTTAATGGCATCACTATGTTTAGCTTTACAACGTGGCTGTCCTTTGCAGCCAGCTAGCTAGCCTGCATATAAATTTTTTATATATTTTTAAAGGTGCTGTTCCAAATATTATTAGGTTTGGGATATTTGGATTTTGATAATTGTTCACCTTATTTTAATAGATTTTAAGCTGCTTGGAGTTCTATCTGCAAATTTTCTTCTGAGTAGTGTGTGTAGGGCTTATACGATTTACCTTTTATGTTGTTCGTGTAAAATCTTTTGTATTTGCGCGGCATTATTACATTGATATCTGTAAATAAAAAATACAGCTTTCCCCTTAATTGTAACTTTAAATACTGGACAGGGGATAATTGAAATAAGCTGTCTTGCCCTACTACTAACGAATATCGTACTAGGGGATATGTGGAGTGGATCCTAAAATACCGTTTCAAATATACCCACTGAAAACATCATTAAAATCATGGCGATCTATAAAAGCTACAGCTGCGTTCTAATTGTTTTTAAAAAGAGCGTAAAACGTATGGTAACTTAAATATATTAACAGTTTTCTTACCTTCATATTTCGTACGTTTCCACTCAGAAGTAAGACGACAAAAAAATTACAAGAATTTTCAAGTTTTTTTAAATAACACTTCACGGCCTAACACACGCACCGATAACCTACAGAAATGTTTAATGACATTTTCATTTAGTGGTACTGTTGTAATAAAATATAATGAAAAACGTACTACTGTCAGTTAGAAAAATATTTTGGGTGCAATCTTTTTTCCAAAGTGTTACAAATAACCCCTCAAATTCCAAATATCTCCATTTTACGGTACCTATTTGTACTAGGTACTATTTATATAGCTAGGTAGTCGATATAATTATTTACCTACCTATTATAAATAAACATAACTTGTAAGTTTCATTCATCAACGAGAAAAGCTACACTAGTTTTGATGGGATTTATTTTGTATTCTAGCTATTTTTATAACAATAAAGTTTAAATTGCCTACTTTCTATCCTAATGTTTAAAGTATCTGATAGTTTTTTTAATAATACTTACTTCAACCCTTTTTAATAATAATAATAATTCATTTATTTAACGATCAACAAAGGATCACAAAAAATATTGGTTAGTAATCTTAGCACTAAGAACTTATTCCTAAATGTTAGTAACAGTGTTTACATTAGATTTATAGTAGACTGGTCTGGTTACCGCCACATGTACGCTAGGTACAACAATTACAACAATGATTCATGTAGCAGCAATCAAACCTGTCCGCTATCATGCACAGGATGCCGTTGGAACTGCCGCGCACTCTGTGCACCAGGGACGCGCGCCTTTTACGCATAGTAGTATAAAAACAGTACTCGCGCCCCAAGCACTGGAATGGCGCGGCAAGCCCATCAACATCCAAAATGCGTTATTATATTGGACGCGAAGGGCGTTGTAAGCTTTTTGAGTATAGTTGGCCCACAGACTGCACGCATAAAAAGATGTACAAAATGCTCTAAAGAGTGTAATTTTAACATTTCTAGAGCTGAGACAACACCCTTCGCTCCCTCTCAATGTCCTCATCATCTTTGAGGTCAGTGGTAATGATATGTCCCAAATATTTAAATCGATGCACCCTCTTAGGCTCTTCGCTATCGATAGTTATGGGAGGTACACTGGATAGATACAAGACTTACCACTGGTCCCAAAAACCAAGATCTCGCTCTTTTTTATATTATAAAGAAGGCCACGCTGAGCACCATATTGCTCGCAGACCGCCACGAGTCTTCTGAGGCTGCAGATAGAAGCGCTGAGCAGCACCATGTCGTCAGCGTGTAACTGATATTGTTCACGCAAACGCCGTCGACATGGCAGCCTGCACGTGTGCTGCTCAGCTCTTCGATCAACCCGTCAACATACAGGTTGAAGAGCGTGGGTGAGCTCAGGCCACCCTGTCTCACCCCGCACTCCAACCGATACGCCTCCGATGATGCGCCTCCCCATCGAACGCTGTTGTTTTTTACTTATTTCGTAAATAAATAGGTAGGTGCCTACCAACTTTTTGTCCAGTTTTTGAGTTTAGAAGAATAACCATAAAATATTTAAAATGTATAAAATTATTTAAAACGCATAATATAAACATCGTGAGGAAACCCGCAAGTCCAAGAATAAATTCCGAGACATGTGTATCTGTTTGTATAATGCAGGTATTCTATATAATCCCTAGGCAATATATGTAATACCTGGGGCGTTCAGGCAGTGTATGAAACATTATTAATATCAATGTCCATTACATACTCTACCTAGGTAATATATACAATACCCAGGGATTATATAGAATACCTTCTTGGCTACAGGCAATGTCTAAAATAAATAGATTTTAGTCTGTTTTATCAATGTTATCTAAGTGCCTACCTATACGTATGAAATGTCGGACAAATTAAAGATGTTCTGTTTCCTTAAAATCTACTTTTGGACCCCTAAACGTAATAAATTACATTTCTCAAAATTTTAATTCTGGGAGCTGCAGGTTTTCTTACGATGTTTTCCTTCACCGTCGAGCTAGTCATAAATATGTATGTATGTTTTCGAAAAACTCATAGGTACACGCCAGGATTCGAACCCGATCCTCACTGATTTTCATCATGTGAAGCAGGCTCTTTAATCGTATCTAATCTACTTATTCAAAATAATGTCATTAATAAGAAATAATTAATGAAATAGTTTTGTAAAAATAATAAGATTTATTGCCTTCCTACTCAAAATTTAGTACTCAAAAATATTAATTTATTCTTAGCTTACTAGGTCCTGTGCGAGGAAATATTAAACATTGAAAACATGAAGTCTTTATGAGTAACTCAATGAACTTTTATGTAATCATTAAAATATTCTTTGAAATAATAATTAAATACCTCTCTATACTAACAACAGTAGAATCAAAAAAAATTATGTAAAACCAAAAATTCTTTCGGAAAATTCTGTCCCGCCCTCGTCTTTTACATTTATTACCGGCTGCGCATTGGGTACTATTATAATACCTAGGCAGAGTATGAAATAAATAATATTTCATAGATTACCTGCACGCTTTAGGCATTATATATATTGCCTAGGGATTATATATATTGCCTAGGGATTATATATAATCCCTAGGCATATCTAACAGACTCTGGCCCACGATGGGCTCACCACCTATCACGTTCGGGGGTCCAAAGAATATCTGGTAAAAAGTGGGTACCTATGTCCAGAAATGGAATACCTCTCTGCCTTCCCCTCGGGGATATAAGGCGTAAGATTATGAAAAAAAAATTATGTATGTATGTATGTACGTATGTAATATAAACTGGACTGCAATAGAGAGGAAAAGCAGCATTCTGGCACTTGATAAGGTCATTATGTAGTATAGTCTAGTCTAATAGTCTTCTGGGTATGTAGGTAGGTAGGTACCTTTATACGAGTAGTTACATAGGTACTTTCCATACGGTTCACATAATATTTGAAGGTAATTTTTTATCTGTAAGATTGTAGGTAGTTACCTAAGTACATATTGTCTCTGTAGACTCATAAATATGACAGATACTAAGTAAAAAGTATAGGTAAACAATACCTAGGTATCAGTCAGTGGATAACTTATTCCTTATTCGTAGGTCAGTGGTAAGTATATTATGAACAGTACTAGGTATAAGTAAACTTTGACCTTTATATCGACGCTGGCCGTAGGTTGGTTTGGTAGGTACTTACCTACCTACCTATAAACATCATTGACCTATAGTAGGTATATTTCACGTGGCATGGGCCTGCTAATTTCAATTAATAAAAATATTTGATTAAAAAATAATATTTTATAATTGCAAAAATTAATAACAATAACTAGTATAGTATCAGAAAAATGGAAAAATGTGAACTGTCACCAAACCCATGCTAAGTGAAATACCTAGACTAGTAAATAATCTCTACGTAGCTAAGTACCTACCTACCTAGTGACTTTTACTATGTAGCACTATGTATTTAGTGAAATACAAATTAATAAGACGAACGAGTTTATTTATGCGTAAGTATAGGTACCTACCTATAACTTAGATAAAAGAAGAAGATATACCTACCTACCTACAGCTCTCGCGCGTGGACCGCTGAAATTAGGTTCAAGCAAAGAGATTTAAATATAATTGGCTGGGTGCTCGATGACAGCGCCCACTAGTGGTAACAATTAGGGCGGACTTTGAAATGTCAAATGGCTGGCTGTCATTACGAAAAGTAAGTAAACACAAAAATAATTTCAGTGAAACAACGTTATTTACTTAGGTCCTGTTGGATATTGTAAGTACCTATATAGCGTTGATAATAATGTTGACCTTTTTTATTTCCCGTCAAAAATGCCACAACCAGTAAATTTCAGGCAGTATACCTACACGGACTTTCTCATGGCTTCACGGGAAATAAGTAAAGAAATGGACAAAATTTATCGACTAGAGCGTTTCATGTATCTTGTAGACCATTATTTATAGCAGTAGGTACTGTCGATAATAATGCAGATTGTTGTGTATTTTCAGTTCAACATGGTCCAAAGAGATTAAAATATCTTTGACATGGTCAAATTGATTATAAAAACTGGATTCCGGACAATAACGCACAATATAGTTTTCCAGCCACAAACCACTACAAAAGACAAACAGTTAGTTTTGGCTCAACATGTGCAAGATGTAAAAGAAATAAAATGTAAAAATCAAATGAGCCACACCATTGAAGCTAGTGTAATTAGACAAACTTCAGTGACATCAACGCCATACAAAACATCATTGCAGTCGTTGATCTTGTTTTCAACTTGCTCTTGGAAATTTATAGAATTTGCGATCACTATTTTTGCCATTATTCTTGCAGTTGACTACGCAATAGGTTTCGTTACCCATGTTCAAGTATTTATTTCCACTAAGAATGCACGAATACGTAAATTTCTCTAGTAAAAAGTGACAGTTCGTCTGAGTTCGTCCAACCCGAGTTTCTTTTTTAGCCACCATGGGCGCTGCAATCGATTCGTGGTTCCCCCACCCCCTACTTCGCACCCAGCCAATAGGACATAGAGGGGGCATTGGCAATATTTTCATACAAAACTTTGAAGCCTAAGCGTCATGTCCTTGTCATGTCAGTTAGTATGAACGCGAGCTGTCATTCGGTAGAAATTGTAGGTACTAGACTTATTCCACTTGGAATAACTTTTGACTTCAAATTTTCCTCGCTTTGTCCCCTCTATGCCTTATTATATTTTAACCTCTTTGGGTTCAAGGAACGTAGGTAATTTGATGCAGTCTCAATCGGGCCAGCATCGAAAGTAGGTACCTACTTACGTGATAATCAATTCAATTCAATTCGTTTATTTATAATAAAAATTACATGTCATGTTTTTATTTCTATCGGAAATGTCAGACTGTATTAATGAATCGACTAGAAGGAAACACACTGAACGGTGAAACCGCTACAGAATCATTTTCATTCCTTCATCTGTTTTTATGAAGTGTACGAATATCACTAAAACAAAAAATAAAACCCACAGGCGCGTGTAGTTGTAGGTATGCACCTTATGTAGGTAATCCAAATGTCAAAGATGATTGGGACTTTTCGCCAAAGGGCCAAAAACTGGTTGCAACCTGATTTTTTAAAAATTACTTTATTAAATGTGAAATTTCTGTTACGATACCAATTAATGCCTTATTAACTTACTTTTTATAAGATTGTCTTTCAAACAACTCATTTAAATTGGAAGTAATACTGGACTGAAACAAAAAAATCGGGGTGTAACGTGTGCTGCATTTCTACTTTCAAAACTTTGACTCGGTGTACAAAAAAAATACTAGCAAATTTACACTTACTTATGATTTTATACATTAGAATATAGTTTCAGCATTAAGTAAAAATAGAAAATAAATTTGTAGGTGTATCATAAACATGTTATTTACAACGTTACAACTTCTGGTAGCAATTTTTGTCCTTACCGGTTTTCGTAACAAAATGTTAAAGCATAAGTAAACTATGCACCGCACACATAAAAGCGCATCACTGTGCATAGGCAAGCTCGTCATTCGTCCGTTAAGCGTAGAAATGTTAGATAGCGCGCCTTTGTTTTTGCTGTACAAGCGTTCCTTCTAAAAATTTGAAAATATGTCCACACCGGCACCACATCCAGATTTAAGGTAAGTACTATTTATATATGTCTGAGTCCTAGATATATTATAAAAACAGCTTTTTTGAGCGGAATACGTCTAAAAAACCGGTGTAATATTGGAAAGTTTTAGAATAAAGTCACAAAAACCGTCGAATGTCCTTACCACGACTGTCCTCGCCGGGTCCTGTTAACCCTTTACCTGGTAGCGGCAGAAACATTGCCATCATAAATTGAACTTTATGTAATTGAAATAAAATTCAAAACCAATGAAAATTTTAAAACCCTATACTGGTTAAAGGGTTAAGTAGAGCGGTAAGGACAGTTTTGGGATGGTAATGACATTTAATTTTTTTATAGAAAGAATTATCCTAATAGCCCAGTCATATTAGGTAAAAAAAGGGACCTCAACCTCGAAATGAAAGAAAATAAGCTGTAAATTGGTATAAAACTTTGTTTTGTCGTCCTAAATATTGAAGGTCAAAGGTAATAACAATCGGTTTTTCGTTAATATATCGGTTCTTATTGCTTAAATGAGATTTGCACCTATTATAAAAGTTGTAAAGTATAAAATTTCAAACAAAAGTTGTAAAAAATTGTATACTCTACAACTTCTATAATAAGTGTAAATCTCATTTAAGCAATAGGAACAAAGATATTTGCGAAAAACCAATTTTCACCCCTAATATGACTGGGCTATAAAGGATAGCAAGTTATAATATGAATATTAAACTACTAAATGAACATTATTTTTTTATTAACTTTTAAGGGTATCATTAAAACTAAAAACTAAAGAATTATTGTTTGTTATTTAGAACATAAATATACTTAAGCATTAAATGTTATACTTTTTTTTACATTTTGGAGAAAATACGTTTTAGTTCATTCAAGTAAAAGTCTTTTATTATTTCTTATTTCATAAGAATGTTCAAATTATATTATTTGTTTTTGACTGTTGTATAAAATAAAGTGCTTACCTAAGTTACGACAGATTTACAGTTTGGCGAAAAGTTATTTGTTTTTTTTTAAATGTTTTTTAAAAAGTTTTGTTATTTTAAATTTGATTGTAACCTAATCATATAAATTGTGGAGAGTTTATATGTTTTTAGTTATTTATATAAATCGTTAGTATAAAGACTGATTCTATAACACTATACAATGTGACTGGAAAATCAAGGGAATTCTTCAAGAGGGTAAATAAAAAGCCGATACCTTTAGCATTTGTATAAAAAAACACCACCTTAATGTATGCGGAATGTTGATGGCTACCAAAATTTTACTAATTTTATTTTCGAATGTTCTTAAAATGTATATGTAGTATGTATTCAGACTAGCCCAACTAATACAACTCGTCGTTATCCGTGGCTAATATCCGTGGATACAAACCCTTCAAAACATCTTCAGAGTTTTTAAAAGTTGTCATTACCGGTCCAAAAATGTCCTTACCAAAACTTTATTGCTAAATATCTCGTAAATTAAGATACAGATTCGGTGCAATCCAACATATTTTTGATGTTCAAATGATCCTTTATGCACTTTGACCCTTTTTACTTCTAATTTTGAACTTTTTTTCTCGTTCTCCCAAAACAGTGAAGTTGGCGAAAATGCCCGATTTCTATGAATGTACCTACTTACCGTATCTTCCTTTTTTGCTTTTATCTAAAGTACTCGTAGGTATAAAAAAAAGGGTTTGATTTGACGCTTACTTAAGTAGGTAGGTACTTATTATAAACTAGGCTGGTTGTTAGTAATTGTGGTATCTACATAGGTACATATTACATAGGTACATACACAAATTGCGTGTTTGTAACAAATCTTCGCAATGCCATATGTAGGTAGAGGTAGGTAGGTAGTCTTAAATTAAAATTGTAGTAAACATGACATGTAAACGACTCCTAAACCCGCTGAAAGAATAAAAAAATCATGCCTGGTGGAAAGAGGAGATGAAATATTACGCAAGGATTGCTTGCAGCAATATCTCGGTTTAACATTCAAGAGTTACCTTCCGTGTGCATCTGGATTGAGGGCCCACTTTTTAAATTATTGCGAAACGAAATGATACTTACAGGGCATTTACTTAAAATTTTGTAAAACCTAAAGCAAAGATTCTTAAATTTCTTAAACGTGAATCAAAAGAGTTATGGTCAAATAGCTTGGGCCCTCAATCCTGACGCCTGCATAAAACGGCATAGTCGAATCTCAGAAAGTACTATCCCTGGGATAATAATTTTTATTCGAGTATTTAGTTAGGAATTTGTTAAATACATTAAGAAATTGTCAAGTCTTAAGAATGCGACAATACAGATTTATGGCGGTTTAGCTTGGGCCCTCAATTCAGCAATTTTGATATTGTAGAATCAGCAAAAAATATGAGTTTTTCTAAGGAAAGATATTAATACGACTATAATATATTTGAGTTCCATATCTCGGAAAATTTGTTAAAAAGAAATAACGACACAAAAGTTAATTGTTAAAAAGTTATTGAAATTCGTATTTTTTCAAAACGTCTGAACTGAGGGCCCAAGGTTTTTGTCAGTATTGACTAGGCTAAGCCTTCTACACTACCGCACTTTAGGCTAAGTATTTTAACAAATTTTTAACTAAAAGGCTACAAAGCGTCCATTCTTCTAAATGCCGTACTTTAGGAGAAAATTGATTTTCGATGTTTTATATGAGAAAATTCAGTAGGGTGACCATAATGTTTATCGTAAGTATAAACAAGTATTCGTCGTGATCATGTAAGTAGTATTTTGTAAAACGCAGATACAATATATATAATTATACAACGCGTAATAAATATCAAAAATCAGATAAAAATCGAGTGAAAAATATCGATACATCGTCAGTTTTTACATTATTATTAATACATATTCCCAAATTCGTAAAAAGGACGATGAAAATAGTATTTTTTTATAAATGCTTGAGTCTAAACAAGTATCTAGTACCTATAGACCAGGGTAGAAGCCTTTAAAAATAATAAAAAGTGAAAAAAAATAGTAGTACGATGAAACCCATTAGAAAAGGAGGGGAATATTTATTTTTCCTTTCATTTTTATAATATTCCCCTCCTTTTCTAATGGGTTTCATCCTACTACTATTTTTTTTGGTTTTAAAAATTATCGAGCCTGGTCTACTAACATGAAATGAAACACGAAACCAGAATTGCGTTAAAAATATATTAAAATTGATACGAATTCGATACTGTAAAATAAATGTCGATATATCGCCATTAAAAATATCGACGATATATATAATATGCTAATTATGTATTTGGAAAAATATCGATATTTTAATATAGGTATCGATATTTTTTGCCCAAGCCATCATTTACTGCCACTATGTGGCATAGAGTAACTTATATGGCATGTGGTAGGCAGTGCTATTTTCTAACAAAGAGGTTGGAAGAAAATCATTTTCTTTCCTAGAGAAACTTTTTCTTTACCTACACGTCTTTGATACATAAAATCTCATAATATCCTACAAAATACACTAGGTAACGAATAACTTTTAAACCTCAACTTATAAAAATGTGGTATGATTACATATTATCTGTGTGCATCTGGATTGAGGGCCCACTTTTTAAATTATTGCAAAACGAAATGATACTTACAGGGCATTTACTTAAAATTTTGTAAAACCTAAAGCAAAGATTCTTAAATTTCTTAAACGTGAATCAAAAGAGTTATGGTCAAATAGCTTGGGCCCTCAATCCTGACGCCTGCATAAAACGGCATAGTCGAATCTCAGAAAGTACTATCCCTGGGATAATAATTTTTATTCGAGTATTTAGTTAGTAATTTGTTAAATACATTAAGAAATTGTCAAGTCTTAAGAATGCGACAATACAGATTTATGGCGGTTTAGCTTGGGCCCTCAATTCAGCAATTTTGATATTGTAGAATCAGCAAAAAATATGAGTTTTTCTAAGGAAAGATATTAATACGACTATAATATATTTGAGTTCCATATCTCGGAAAATTTGTTAAAAAGAAATAACGACACAAAAGTTAATTGTTAAAAAGTTATTGAAATTCGTATTTTTTCAAAACGTCTGAACTGAGGGCCCAAGGTTTTTGTCAGTATTGACTAGGCTAAGCCTTCTACACTACCGCACTTTAGGCTAAGTATTTTAACAAATTTTTAACTAAAAGGCTACAAAGCGTCCATTCTTCTAAATGCCGTACATTAGGAGAAAATTTATTTTCGATGTTTTATATGAGAAAATTCAGTAGGGTGACCATAATGTTTATCGTAAGTATAAACAAGTATTCGTCGTGATCATGTAAGTAGTATTTTGTAAAACGCAGATACAATATATATAATTATACAACGCGTAATAAATATCAAAAATCAGATAAAAATCGAGTGAAAAATATCGATACATCGTCAGTTTTTACATTATTATTAATACATATTCCCAAATTCGTAAAAAAGGACGATGAAAATAGTATTTTTTTATAAATGCTTGAGTCTAAACAAGTATCTAGTACCTATAGACCAGGGTAGAAGCCTTTAAAAATAATAAAAAGTGAAAAAAAATAGTAGTACGATGAAACCCATTAGAAAAGGAGGGGAATATTTATTTTTCCTTTCATTTTTATAATATTCCCCTCCTTTTCTAATGGGTTTCATCCTACTACAATTTTTTTTGGTTTTAAAAATTATCGAGCCTGGTCTACTAACATGAAATGAAACACGAAACCAGAATTGCGTTAAAAATATATTAAAATTGATACGAATTCGATACTGTAAAATAAATGTCGATATATCGCCATTAAAAATATCGACGATATATATAATATGCTAATTATGTATTTGGAAAAATATCGATATTTTAATATAGGTATCGATATTTTTTGCCCAAGCCATCATTTACTGCCACTATGTGGCATAGAGTAACTTATATGGCATGTGGTAGGCAGTGCTATTTTCTAACAAAGAGGTTGGAAGAAAATCATTTTCTTTCCTAGAGAAACTTTTTCTTTACCTACACGTCTTTGATACATAAAATCTCATAATATCCTACAAAATACACTGGGTAACAAATAACTTTTAAACCTCAACTTATAAAAATGTGGTATGATTACATATTATCTGTGTGCATCTGGATTGAGGGCCCACTTTTTAAATTATTGCAAAACGAAATGATACTTACAGGGCATTTACTTAAAATTTTGTAAAACCTAAAGCAAAGATTCTTAAATTTCTTAAACGTGAATCAAAAGAGTTATGGTCAAATAGCTTGGGCCCTCAATCCTGACGCCTGCATAAAACGGCATAGTCGAATCTCAGAAAGTACTATCCCTGGGATAATAATTTTTATTCGAGTATTTAGTTAGGAATTTGTTAAATACATTAAGAAATTGTCAAGTCTTAAGAATGCGACAATACAGATTTATGGCGGTTTAGCTTAGGCCCTCAATTCAGCAATTTTGATATTGTAGAATCAGCAAAAAATATGAGTTTTTCTAAGGAAAGATATTAATACGACTATAATATATTTGAGTTCCATATCTCGGAAAATTTGTTAAAAAGAAATAACGACACAAAAGTTAATTGTTAAAAAGTTATTGAAATTCGTATTTTTTCAAAACGTCTGAACTGAGGGCCCAAGGTTTTTGTCAGTATTGACTAGGCTAAGCCTTCTACACTACCGCACTTTAGGCTAAGTATTTTAACAAATTTTTAACTAAAAGGCTACAAAGCGTCCATTCTTCTAAATGCCGTACTTTAGGAGAAAATTGATTTTCGATGTTTTATATGAGAAAATTCAGTAGGGTGACCATAATGTTTATCGTAAGTATAAACAAGTATTCGTCGTGATCATGTAAGTAGTATTTTGTAAAACGCAGATACAATATATATAATTATACAACGCGTAACAGAAAAAGCGCAATTCCTCATACACCCCGGTTAGTAAATTAATATACTAAAAAAAAGATGCAATCGAACTTTAGTTGTGTCTAACCAATTTTCTTAAATATCGATCAATAATAGCACGATTTCCATAGATAGCACTAAATTCAGCTATGCTAATTAATTTTTCGGAAAAATTTAACACATTAAAAATAGATGAAATCGAATAAGTAGTCGATACTGAACAAACTAATTTCAGGAATTGCGCTTATTCTGTTACATATTGTATATAATATATAAAGCTCGATATAATTATATACGCCTAGCTGTGCTGTGCCCTCACCTACGTATGCGTGGAAAAATAAAATAAGAAAGTGCCAATAATCAATGAAATTATGTATTGGACGTATTAAAATTATAACCCTGTATATTAACAACTAGCAGTGCCTTGCGGTTTCATCCGCGTAGTTCCCGTTCCCGTGAAAATACGGGAATAAAATATAGCCTTTGTTACTCCCTGGTAATGTATCTTTCCATTGGTAAAAGAACTTTTTAAATCGGTAACGTGGTTTAGGCCTGTTCCCGTGGGAAAATTATAGCACATGTTACTCCCAGAAAAGTACGCTTTCCACTGGCAAAACATTTTTTTAAATCGGTAAAACCGGTAGTATTGGAGCCTTTTCAGTACAAAAAATCAAAAAATTCCTCAATCCAATATATTCCAGTTCCCGTGGGAATATCAAAAAATCCCTTCATAGCGGTTGGCTAAGATATACAAGACACCTATATTTCAAGTTTCTAGGTGTTATCGATTTCTTTTTTCACCTGTTTTTATATTTTCCCGTGGGAATGAGATATTTTTCTGGCATAAAGAGTACCCTAGATGTTGACCCGGGTACTCAGTTATATCCATACCAAATTTCATCAAAATCCGTCTAGCAGTTTTTGCGTGATTCGTGCACAACCAGACAGACAGACAGACATATATAGACAGACGGACAGACAGACAGACACAAATTTAAAAAGATGTTGTTTTGGTATCTATATCGATAATTATATAGACTAGATAAAATAGACTCGTTAAAATTTTCAAAAACATTTCATATACAGCCACGGCCCCGTTAGAATTTTGTTTTATGTATAGATAACATTTTTACATATTTAGCTCACAAATAAGGGTACTCACCTTAATTTGTTTTTAACAAGAAAATAAAAATAATATGAAACCCTACCAAAATCTTTATTATTTTACATTATAATCTGCCAAAACATATGAAATTGTATGTATATAATTATATTATACTATCACTAATATGAGTCAAAACCCGAAATACACAGCAAAATGAAAATTAAACAAAAAACATGACGGGAACGCGCGTACGTCAGGCGTCAAAAATACGAATACTATGATAACCATTTAAATAACACCCTATAATAATTATTGGATCACACAAAACGTAATCGCTTCCGACAGCAACTATTCGCTTATGAAATATCTTATATGAGGATACATGCTGATTTGTCTCAAAAAAGTAACAAAATCATATACACCCTACTGAATTTTCTCATATAAAACATCGAAAATCAATTTTCTCCTAAAGTACGGCATTTAGAAGAATGGACGCTTTGTAGCCTTTTAGTTAAAAATTTGTTAAAATACTTAGCCTAAAGTGCGGTAGTGTAGAAGGCTTAGCCTAGTCAATACTGACAAAAACCTTGGGCCCTCAGTTCAGACGTTTTGAAAAAATACGAATTTCAATAACTTTTTAACAATTAACTTTTGTGTCGTTATTTCTTTTTAACAAATTTTCCGAGATATGGAACTCAAATATATTATAGTCGTATTAATATCTTTCCTTAGAAAAACTCATATTTTTTGCTGATTCTACAATATCAAAATTGCTGAATTGAGGGCCCAAGCTAAACCGCCATAAATCTGTATTGTCGCATTCTTAAGACTTGACAATTTCTTAATGTATTTAACAAATTCCTAACTAAATACTCGAATAAAAATTATTATCCCAGGGATAGTACTTTCTGAGATTCGACTATGCCGTTTTATGCAGGCGTCAGGATTGAGGGCCCAAGCTATTTGACCATAACTCTTTTGATTCACGTTTAAGAAATTTAAGAATCTTTGCTTTAGGTTTTACAAAATTTTAAGTAAATGCCCTGTAAGTATCATTTCGTTTTGCAATAATTTAAAAAGTGGGCCCTCAATCCAGATGCACACAGATAATATGTAATCATACCACATTTTTATAAGTTGAGGTTTAAAAGTTATTCGTTACCTAGTGTATTTTGTAGGATATTATGAGATTTTATGTATCAAAGACGTGTAGGTAAAGAAAAAGTTTCTCTAGGAAAGAAAATGATTTTCTTCCAACCTCTTTGTTAGAAAATAGCACTGCCTACCACATGCCATATAAGTTACTCTATGCCACATAGTGGCAGTAAATGATGGCTTGGGCAAAAAATATCGATACCTATATTAAAATATCGATATTTTTCCAAATACATAATTAGCATATTATATATATCGTCGATATTTTTAATGGCGATATATCGACATTTATTTTACAGTATCGAATTCGTATCAATTTTAATATATTTTTAACGCAATTCTGGTTTCGTGTTTCATTTCATGTTAGTAGACCAGGCTCGATAATTTTTAAAACCAAAAAAAATAGTAGTAGGATGAAACCCATTAGAAAAGGAGGGGAATATTATAAAAATGAAAGGAAAAATAAATATTCCCCTCCTTTTCTAATGGGTTTCATCGTACTACTATTTTTTTTCACTTTTTATTATTTTTAAAGGCTTCTACCCTGGTCTATAGGTACTAGATACTTGTTTAGACTCAAGCATTTATAAAAAAATACTATTTTCATCGTCCTTTTTTACGAATTTGGGAATATGTATTAATAATAATGTAAAAACTGACGATGTATCGATATTTTTCACTCGATTTTTATCTGATTTTTGATATTTATTACGCGTTGTATAATTATATATATTGTATCTGCGTTTTACAAAATACTACTTACATGATCACGACGAATACTTGTTTATACTTACGATAAACATTATGGTCACCCTACTGAATTTTCTCATATAAAACATCGAAAATCAATTTTCTCCTAAAGTACGGCATTTAGAAGAATGGACGCTTTGTAGCCTTTTAGTTAAAAATTTGTTAAAATACTTAGCCTAAAGTGCGGTAGTGTAGAAGGCTTAGCCTAGTCAATACTGACAAAAACCTTGGGCCCTCAGTTCAGACGTTTTGAAAAAATACGAATTTCAATAACTTTTTAACAATTAACTTTTGTGTCGTTATTTCTTTTTAACAAATTTTCCGAGATATGGAACTCAAATATATTATAGTCGTATTAATATCTTTCCTTAGAAAAACTCATATTTTTTGCTGATTCTACAATATCAAAATTGCTGAATTGAGGGCCCAAGCTAAACCGCCATAAATCTGTATTGTCGCATTCTTAAGACTTGACAATTTCTTAATGTATTTAACAAATTACTAACTAAATACTCGAATAAAAATTATTATCCCAGGGATAGTACTTTCTGAGATTCGACTATGCCGTTTTATGCAGGCGTCAGGATTGAGGGCCCAAGCTATTTGACCATAACTCTTTTGATTCACGTTTAAGAAATTTAAGAATCTTTGCTTTAGGTTTTACAAAATTTTAAGTAAATGCCCTGTAAGTATCATTTCGTTTTGCAATAATTTAAAAAGTGGGCCCTCAATCCAGATGCACACAACATGAACCATGAACCAATGACATGCGATGGGGCCAAACAGGATACAGATAATGCGATGCGATTAAGTAATTGACGAACTAACTGGGAAATTGCTATCTTCTGTCTTTGTTCTAAGAATACAAAATAACTGTTGTACCTACCTACTTGCGATTGCAATAGCTATAAAGCCAAGAGAGATATATAGGTCTGCGTACAAAGTAGGAATTTTATCAACTGCTTACCTACTTATGTAGGTACTTACTGATTAAATTAAATGAATAAGTGGCCTATAATATGCGGTTTGATCACTGAGTTTTACAAACAATAAGTATTATGTCCATTATTAGGTAGGTAGGTATATCTAACATAATTTGCAATAACATTTGTAAAGTTATAGTTATACTCGTAGGTTTAAAAACATTTAATACCTAGATTACTTTTCTTTAGGTACGTTTGATTTAAAATCTGTTTTTAAATTCCGTGAAATGGGCAGGTATCTACCTACCAACGTTTGAATAATGTTAAAGACAAAGTAATATTTCCCAAAATAATAATTATTAGGTTACTTACTACAAGACTCTTAAAACAAAGAAAATTGAGACGATTGAAACACGTCCGTGCATTTTTAATACTTACCTACCTATCACGGTTTTTTCAATAATAATGCGACAGATAGGTAGCTAGTATTTCTATCAATAGAAATACCTAATAGAAATAGTGGGAGTAGGTATTAATAATAATAATAAATAATAAAACCTAAGATAAGACCTAAAATAAATAAAGAGTATAATACTAAATCTTTCTAAGATAATCTAAGATAAGACCTAAAATAAATAAAGAGTATAATACTAAATCTTTATTGTTCACTGTGCTTAATTAACAATTGAAAATTATGTTAGGTATTTGATTAATTAAAGAGACGTGTTGGAACGTCCAGCTGTTCTTACCAAATTGCTTACGTGCCCATGATATGAGCGCATCATTTAACATCTTTTGCTGGTACACTTGCTGGTTGACTTTGACGCCTTTCTCGATAAACACGAGTGGACCATAACAGACCATAACAGAAGCAGGCGCTTGCTTACGAACGGCAACTCTCTCGTCTATATTGTCGTTGGACTTGCCCTGGCAGCTAAACACGATAATTTTGTTTGTTTACATGCTGTGGGACAGTAACAATTTTTCATCAAAAAAACAATGTCTTCAAACTCGCTACGTTCGTGCAAGGCTCGAGCTCTTTGTAGTCGGACTGCCTTCTGCGCTGAAGATGTTGTACTTTTTATATCTTGTATATACTTTTTATTCAGTTTCAGATCTTTTTTCAGTATGCGCCGAATACTTTCAGACTTTTCGCCAATTTTGCAGCACTCTGGCGAGGATTTCTTTGAATTCGAGCCTTCACCTTTCAAACCATATCACGTGATACTGCAGTTTTCGGATGACCGCCTAAACAGTGGCGGCGTAACTTACGCCGCGTAAGGCGTGGGCGACGTGGGCCACCGCCCACGGCCTCGCGGTCCAAGGGGCCTCGCACCTCGAAGGCCTCCGAACGCAAAAATATAAATATAATTACCTACTTATCCAGCAATAAATAATAAAAACAATAGAACTAGATTAGTTTATTTGACTATTAGGTACAAATAGTTGGTCTCACTAAGGAGTTTTATTAAGGAGAGGAGAGTTATTAAATTAAGGAGTTCCGTATTTCTAAGAACAGCGAAATTTCTGTTTCTTTAATTGTTGAGGTATACAACACGTAATAATAAAAAATAATATAATGTTAGTATCAAAAAAAAAACGTCCTCTTATCATCCATCAGGGGGCCTCGCAAAATGTATCTTGCCCACGCCAAATTTTGGTCTTGCCCCGCCACTGCGCCTAAATGCCGTTTAGCAATGCTCCCGGTTTGGTTAAAACGCATAGGTAATGGTTCGAATCACTAACATTTTGTTAAAACGTAGATGTCGGAGCTCCCGAACGATGACTGGTTGTGATTTTCCGGCTAAATGCAAAGCGATCACATTGTACGTTTAATATATATTGCGAAAATTCATTATTAAATTAAAATTTGCTCTCGATCTTTTCGCCCACTTCAAAACAGTGAAACAAAATAACGTTTCACCAAAATTTGACGCGCTATCATTATTATTTAGAAAATAGAAGCAGTGTGGAACAGTAACATTTCGAATGACGCACCCTTTACTTACCTATACCACCCTATACCCAATATAAAAATTGGTAAGTAAGTATTATAATATTACTGAGCTCCGAAATTAGCCATAAAAGATAAAGATCAGCACCGTAAAATATTTTGCATTATAATGATTAACCCTTATTGATTAAACTTCTTGGTGTGTAGGTACCTACAAACCTAAAAACGCAAAAACGAAAGACAGTCACCATCGAAATTATAATGTAATTTTTCTCAGTTTAGCATGAAACTAAAAAGTATCATGTTACTTAGGTATGTACCTAATATGTTGGTAAACAGGTGTGTACAGTGTGATGTACAAGTACTTTTTACGTCCATGCATTGTAGCGATCCATACATACATACATATGCTCACGCCTTTTTCCCGAAGGGGTAGGTAGGTAGGTAGCGATCCAATAGCGCTTTAAAAAGTCCAAAGGAGTCGTTGACTTGACACTGACTCTGTATAAATAAGATGGTAAAAAATTTAACACATAAATTACCTACCTACTATCAAATATAATATACCATATACATACCATCATAATCAACCCGTAACAGCCCATTG
Source organism: Ethmia dodecea (assembly GCA_963855545.1). NCBI lineage: Eukaryota > Metazoa > Arthropoda > Insecta > Lepidoptera > Depressariidae > Ethmia > Ethmia dodecea. Next base: position 11,699,507 of record OY979444.1, on the reverse strand, counting down.
CTGAGCTAAGGGTCTTTCCTCACACATGAGGAAGTATGGGCTTTAATCTCCCACGCGAGCCCACCGCGGATTGGGAGACGGTGTTAAGCTAGTGGCCACTTAACAGTCACAATTTTTCAAGCTACCCAAGAGTATCTGACATGCCATTAGGCGGTCACTCATTTACTGACTGACCGCACCCAACATTGCTTAACCAGTGTGATCGTTACAAACACACTGGCACCGCAGGGCTACGAGCTTCATTTATATATACCTAGTTTACATTGTATTGTTTACATAGTTTACATTGTGCGTTACTCCAGCGGAAAGTTGTTGAATATCGGCATTTCAGGGATACTTACAGACAATTAGAAGTTTGACTTCTGTAGATGTAGTGCAGATTTAAAAAATGTACCTATTTCTGATAGTTTTTTAGTACCTACTTTAAGAAACAGTTGCCGCTGGAGTAACGTTACCACAGCGATCGAATTTTGCAAAATTCTTTCTTAGGATGCCTACACTGTATAAGCTGTCTGTGTGCAAAATTTCAAACCTAGCGGTTTAGGCTGTGCGTTGATAAGTAGGTATATCATATCACCAATCAGTGAGTTTATCATTTTATAAAAGAAAGATAAAATAATAAGAGCAATAAATATACAGCATCTTTCAAGAGTAGGTACGTATGTGTTACACATGACCTGGGCCCTGTTTTATAAAGCTACAGGTTACAGGCTACAGGAAAAAAAAGCCTGTAGTGCTCCTGTAGTTACAATCTACAGGTAACAGATGTTTTATAAAGACCCCTGTAATATTACTATTGTAGCTTATGGTCGAAAATCTTGACTACAGGCGCAGTTAACAAGTCGGAGTACAGCACTATGAATCAACCGTAAAATTAAAAAAAATGGCGATCCGGCGATGGTTTTACCGCCTAGATACACATATAATTCCTAATTTTATGTTAGTTATATTCTTTTCCACCGCTTTGGAAAGGAATGGGACAGAAATAAGCGATTCTACTGTACCTACCTACCTAGTGATAGTGATGATGATTTTCCGTGATATTAGATTTATCAAACCTGCAGCATTCTTTTTATCACGTGGTTTTATTTTTTATAAGATAATATTATGAATATTTATCAGTGATTAGAATGATTTGTCATGATTACAATAATTTTATCAGAAAATGTATAACAATAAATTTAGTTTTCGTCCCCATCCTTAAATTGAAATAGGTAGGTTTTTTTCTTAATTGGAATTGGAAAAAAAAGGTACCCTATTTAATTAATATACCTATCTTACAAAGACAGGTTTAACTTTTTTCTTTTGCCTTCTTACATAAATATATCTTTTGCATAGGTACCTAATCTAGACACGCACGGCAGCGTATCAACTAAGTTATCAAATCATCGATTTTAAAACAATATTTAGGTATTGACATGATACTTGATTAGGTACTTATGTTATAAATTATAATCATACACATAAAAAAATAATAGGTAGGTAACTAGGTACTTTTATTATTCAATATTTCTTAGGCAGGTATGAAGTATTTACCTACTCACATTCTTATTATTATAGTTAATAGGTACTTAGGTATGTCATTTATTACTTTTAACGTTACGAATAAGTAGTCTTTAAAAATTAAGTAACTAATTATTACGAAATAGTTTCTTGTGAAAACTTTCTTGGCATTACACGAATCCAGAAATCCGGTATAATGGTGATAATGCCCTGGATTCGCTCTGATGGTTTTGTCAGGGGTTTCCCGTCAGCAGTAGATATGTGGTAGGCTTGCATGAACCCAGCGAGGACCTGGAACATGGACTGCCGCGCGTATGTTTCACCCGCACAAAGCCGGCGACCTGTAAAGAAACCGGTTCGTTAAATACGACCAAGTGTGAAGTGAAGGCTTATCCAACAACCCGTACCTACCTATACAACGCGTCACAGAATAAGCGCAATTCCTCATACACCCCAATTAAACAAATATGATGCATTCGTACTTTAGTTTTGTCTAACGAATTTCTTAAATAAAAAGCAATAATGTACGGTATCCATAGGAAGCCCTAAATTCAGTTATATTTTTCAGAAAAAAATTACACATATTAAAAATAGCTGAAATCGATTAAATAGACGATATACTGAACAAATTATGATATGAGTGTTGCCTGGGAGTTGGTTTTAGGCTAGTGGCCACCTTATTAAATTTTTCAAACCACCAAGAGTTCTAAAGACTATAAAAGTCTGGGCTGAAAATGTGCGTGACTACAACTAAAACCGTAACCAACTGTCTAAGGTGCCTTCCAAAACACAGAGGCGAGCGCGATTGAATTTCACCTATTATTGACTGACCACACCCTGTACTGGCATGGCAACTAAAAGCTACGAGAAGTGAGCACCTACGTAAGTACCTACCTAAAGGCTTACACGAACATAATATTGTCTATTCCTTTGCTAGTTTATGGTCCGATGTATCTGAATGAAATGTAGATGAGAACATAATTTATTTAAATTGTACTCAGAATTGAGAAGAGTTGGCCTATAACTTTTTATAATCTTATAGGTACCTATTACCTAGAATATATTTACCTACTGAAAAGAGTAAACACCGACTTACTGATAATAATAATACAACCTTATCCAAAGCAAAAGAAATAATAAAAGCCAGTGTCAATATAGAACATTATGTCTATATCGAAGCTATAGTTAGCTCACAATTGCTTTATAACCCCAGTCATATTGTTAGGTTAGGTGTTTGACATAGGTATGTACCTACCTATTTGGTACCTACATTAATGATAATTGAGTTATTAGACTGAAGTTAATGTTTAATAAACTTTGAAAACGAAGCTTTAATCAGTCACTATATGTACCTACTGTTTCGATTTGAGTGCTCTTTTGTAGGTAAAGAAGGATTCAATACACTTAGCCGGACAGACGGAAAACGGAACCCTTAAAGGATCATATTGTTGGCCGTATGTCTGTCAAGACTCAAGAGTCAAGACCCTTTATCTCTGGACCTCGTGGAGGTATCGAGTTGAAATTACAACGGTCTACGGTCCCTTGAAGCTGTGAAAAAAATAAAACTTGTATCTTTACAAAGTTATCTAAACAAAGTTAACCTAAAAAAAGATTCGGCAATTTATGCCGCAAAAATGTACATTTCGATACCTACACTCAAGGGAATCAAATTTCATAGGGTACTCCCGCTGACCTAGCACTATGAAAGGCAGTAATATCGTCTTTTCCTAAAGTACCTAGGTACAGTGAAAAATCTGAAGTAAGTATACATTTGTAATCAAATCTTAATAGATCTAATTAGTGTCGTACCAAAGTATAAATACATAAATATATATACCTAGTATCAGAAAATTTATAACGTTATTGGTAGGTATACTTAATAGAAATCCTTTAAGGTAAACGCAGCTATCAACGACCCATCGAAAATCTGCAGGTATTGCCGACCCATTCAGCTTATTCTTATTTTTATCGGTTTGGAACGATTTGAGTCACAAGAGAGTATAATATACACACATGTTTGTATGTTTCCTAATTAATTTACTGGTGTTAGTGTACGTAGGTACACGGGAATGTGACCAAATACGTTAGTTTCTGTGAACGTAGCGAGTGCGCCGAACGTGTCATACTAACCCTTACTTCCTCAGGTAAGTACTCAATTTTTTTGCTTAAGATATTTTATATATAAATATTTACGTTAAGTTTATTCTGAATAACTCAACATATTCCTTTATTTGTATATTCCACATTTCGCAACTAAATTATTGTGTTTTAAGGGATTTCAAAAAGTATTTATGAAATTAAAATAGAACGGCAATAGCTGCAGTGCATTTTAGTAGTGCAGTCATTACCGACCCATGGATCGGCAATGGCTGAGAGGTTATTCTTTATTTTTTCCCTTTTTCGTTAATGCTTATAATAATTAAATAAGTTTTTATAACACCATTTCAATCTTAAGTATTCCAAAATTATAAGCATCTATTAGCGACATACTCCATATTATACTATAAACTTGTTTTTCCGCGATAAACTGCCACGCATTATTAAACATTTAGATATGGGGTATGAAAGAAACTACTAAGAGTTTTCTTCGCATTTATATGAAAATGGTGTATTTTTTTATAGTTTAGGACTAAATCAATAAATTATTGTATTATAATGGATGGGGAAATATATTACAATAAATATCGATTATTTTTCGTGGCTCGGTAAAAGATTTGTTCATTTTTTTATTTAACACTAATTAACGATCCATATGAATCGGAAATTGCAACAAAGAGAAGCTATCACCGATTCTATACCGATTAATTGGTATTTTTTGATTAACGGTATGTAATGTCTAAAAGTAAAGCTACTAATATGTTTTAATATAATGATTTGATTCAATGAGTTAGGTTAGATTTAATTTAATTTAATGTCATTAAATTTCATTTTCATTTCATATCCATAAAAAAAGTCTACTGAAGACTTGGCTGTATTTATAGTTCCCTTTGCCTACCCAGAATGGGTGAAGAAAACAAAAAAACCTCTGCTTTTAATCTTTTACGGTTGGCGCGATTTTCCAAAAATGTTAGTTGAGTTTATTGTATTTTTATTATTTTATTAAATTGCTTAATTTTTTCGCAACTGTATTAAAAATAGTTATTAAGTACACGTGCGGAACCGTCATTGCAACTTGTTCCGACAGTCAACCCTCACCTTCGGCTGCGCTAAACTTGGGAAGTTCGAAAAAAAATTATAGGCTTTTTGACAAATAAAAAAAAAGGGTTTAAGTTATTTTGAAATAAAATTGTCTAATTATTTTTATTCAAAACATGTAAATTATATATTTATAATAGTTTTTACTTTTATTTTCAGGTTTGTCACTCTGATTTAAATAGTATAAAGTATTAGTGCTAGCCACGGTGGAGCAAATCATGATTAATGTGTGTATAGAAGCACCAGCCGCTATCCCAACTTGAAAAAATCTGTGCTGAAAATAAAACAGTGTGTTTTTTATTTTATTAACATCTACACATTTACAAAATTGTCTCTGAATTTTGATAGTGAATATTTATGTTTCAGGTGATTCAGTGATCCCCTGTGTCAAACACAAATGACACTAGGACCAATTCCCTTTAACGGCACTACATGGAACTGCATTGTGAAGTAACAGCATTGACATTGTTTTAAGAAGTAATTACTATTAAGCAGGCTAATCAATTACAAAGAAAGGCTATGGTTTGCACTAGCTGGCCAAGCAGCAGGTTTCCTGGGGCGCAAGATAACAATACACGACCTATGTTCTCAATTTGATTTAATGAATGTTATTCTATTTACTTTTTCTTATTATAATCTTTCCCAAAAAAAAAAATAATTCTATTTATTAGTTTTGGGAAAGCGATATTTCGCTCAAATTAATAATTATTTTGAGAATCGAACGTGTAGGTAGGTATTCTGTAAAAAAAGTATGCTTTATTTACTTAAGGGTCGGTGTTAGATTCATAAAAATCGGTAATAGCTTCAAAGCGTTTCGAGTGGGTCGGTAATAGAAACAATTGACTTCAACAATCCTTTGATTATTTTTTCAATGAAAACATGATATTTATAAACAAATGAAAATATAAATATAAAATATACAATCCATATTTAAATATAAAATAAAAAAATCTGGTGTGTTTGCAACCACTACCCTTAATTCTAATAATCAATTTCAAAACTTGCTTAAGGGGGTCGGTAATAGCTGCGTTTACCTTAAATATTTTAATAAAATAGATTCTGTTATCTTAACATACCTACAAGGTGAGCAACTACTTAAAAGTTTAATTATCATCGCCTTTTTAAGACCCCGATACCTACTAATTATTATTTTTATCGAACTCACGACTCATACACGTGGGACCTATTACCTACTTTTTATGATGTACCGTATACTTAGGTAGGTGCGTATCTACTTACTAAGTTATCTCAAATAAACAAAAATAGCTTTACGTAATTATACCTAGTTACTGAATTTCACACCCCCAGGTTTTCATTATTTAAGACCGTTTCGATAAAAACATAACTTATAGGTACAATATGTAACACAATAAGCTGAAATTAGTTTGTTCAGTATCGACTACTTAATCGGTTTCAGATACTTTTAATGTGTTAAATTTATCCGAAAAATGAATTAGAATATATCTGAATTTAGTGCTACGGTAGCACTGCTACCTATGAAAATCGTACTAATTATTATTGCTCTTTATTTCAGAAAATTGGTTAGACACAATATCATATACCTATTTTTATATTACTATACTTATTGGACTTAATAAGAGCAGTGATAGCCTTACGGTTAAAGAGCCGGCAAAAATCGGTGAGGCTCCGGTTCGAATCCTGGCATGTAACAATGAGTTTTTCAAAAACTTACGTAACTACATATTTATCACTAGCTCAACGGTGAAGGAAAACATCGTGAGGAAACCCGCAGGTCTCAGAACTAATTCTGAGACATGTGTAAATAGACCCGTTCCGGCGATGGGCTCACCACCTATCACGTTTAGGGGTCCAATATATCTTGTGAAATGTGGGTATATCCAGTAATGAAATGCCTACCCCCTCGGGGATAAAAGACGTGAGTTTTTTTTATACTAATTGGGGTGTATGAGGAATTGCGCTTATTCTGTTACGCATTGTATGTATATGGTTAATGTTTTCCGTAACACCAAGATAATTTATCCATGTTAATAGGTACTGCGTTGTCTGTTAGTTAGTCAGTAAAGGTTTAGCCCCATGTTGCGATAAACATAATACCTATAATGAATAAATTCTATATAAAGAGTCTGTTACACATGCCTCAGAATTAATTTTGGGACCTGCAGGTGTCCTCAAGAAGTTTTCCTTCACCGTCGTAAATAAAATTAATCGTAAATGTTTTTGTTTTGTGAAATTGTAAAGAGTTTTTGTATCTTGAATCGTTAGAATGCTGTATCAGGCCAGTGTACTCATATGTACCTACACGTGACCGGAATAAAATAAAATTAAAAAGAATACCTGCTCCAAAAGGCAACGACTTGTCGCTGGCCACGTTAAGCTGGCCGTCCTTGATGAAGCGCTCTGGTCTGAAGTTCTCGGGGTCTCCCCAGATGGTTTTGTCCATGTGCAGGATTGCGTAGTTAGCGCCGATCATTGTCCCCTAAAAACAACTTTTAAGGTACACTTAGGGTTCATCAAGACATGGCCGAACAAAGAACTCTCGCTATAAGGCCCATATTTTTTTTACACAGAATTTAACCTGCTTTGTCTAAATAACTTTTTCATATCTCATACTCGGAAAGTAGTGTATGTTTGATCTGAGTACCGGGTCGGAAGCGATGATTCCCACCACAGAGAGATTCAGGGCTGTGATTTCCGCCCTCGGTCGGGAAAGACTCATAGTAATTGCTTCCGGCCTTAGGGCGGGAATGAATTAAAAAAAATAGTACTACATTTGGCAAACACGCTTAAAGAAAAAGTTTCTCTAGGAAAGAGAATAACTTTCTTCCAACCTCTTTGGGTACTTAGTAGGGATACGAAACTTTTTACATCAATTAGAATAAGAAAAAAAGGTGCGGCCTTGTGAGGTGTAGTAAAACAACAGAAAATAGTCAGCGCGCGGGGCGGTACGCGTTCTATAAATTTAAAATTAAAAAAAGATTAATAATTTGGGAAGCTGTTACGAAATTCAAAATCTTGTTTTTCATCGACATTAATAAGCACAGAACACTATTCCTACTCGGCTAAAAGTAGGTAACTACATATTATTATAAAGACGAAGGATTTGTTTATTATTTTTGTAATGTTATTTAGGTTAGGTACTCGATGATGTAGTATTCAAAGACGTTTAAAAGAAAAAGTTTCTCTTTCTTCCAACCTCTTTGGTTGTATTGTTGACAATTTTGTTTTTATTTGTAGGTGTTATTGCGTTTTTGCATGTTTGAATTTTTGTAAAATAGTATTTTTTTTTTGTTTACTTTCCTTGAATTCGAAATGAAAAGTAGAGTGTTCAACGCGGGTGGAAGTTATCAATTCCTACTCAGACTATATCCGCCCTCGCTACGCTCGGGCGTCTAAATACCTCGTATGGGAATTGATTCCTTCCGACCCTTGTATAACAATCTACTATTTCCTGTTTAAGTCTATAGGTAGTTTAAGACAATAATTTTTTTCATTAAAACCTTCTTCGATTTTTTTCACAGAATCACGATCATACAAACCAACATAATATTGAGAAGTAGTTTTAACAAAATTCCGTTTCTATATTCCTTTTATTACCTACCTAAAAACGTTTCCTCGTTTTATAAGTGGCAAATGACAAAACAACAAGCAAGCAAGCAAACAACATCAAAACAAGCCGTGCGACGGACGCAAAAAAAAATATATATATATTGAGAAAACATAAAAAAAATCGCATTAAATAGAGTCCAAGAATGTTTTAGTCTTCATGATTTTGGAGATTTAGGTATACCAGATTCGTCCATTAGTCATCGATCCCGAAGATATATTATCGTAAAGTTTTTATAGCATGTCGCGATTTAATCTCCGAGTAATTAATTTAGTGTTAATATTTTACAACTATTTTTATTGAGTTTCGCCGGCACCACCGTGATTTATAACCAAACCGTGAGAAAAAAACAAACAAAAAATAATCAACCTATGCCTTGGGGCAGCGGTTTTGTATTTCTTTAAATAGGAAAATGGTTTGCAGTATACGTTTGGGAGCTTTCTTCTAAGAAAGATTTTGCTTCTGCTTACCTAAGCCTTAAAACTACGCGTTACCTCTTAGTAAAATATTTTAATGTATAAAAAACATACTTACAATAGTATATACCTATAGGTATAATAAAAGTTTGGAACTGCTAGATGATATCTTTTGTGGCACTGCATAAAAACGCGAAGGGATCACCATACCACTCACGGTTGCTGGGTCTTACCTCGGGTATATCGTAGCCCCCAAGTTTAGTGTCACACATTGCTCGATGTGGCACTCCTAGAGGCACTACAGTGTCGAACCGCATAGTCTCTCGAAGACATGCTTCGGTGTACGGCATACTGAAATAAAACCAAAGTGCGACTTTAGGACGTTCGTCTGTGTTCATTAAAAAAATAAAAATGTTTGAATAAAAAAATAACATCAATATATCCATTTTTGAATAGAGTTTTTTTATATGATTGCTCGTTAGTAAACAATTAATTTTATTTCTTAATAAAGTCGATAGGTAGGTTGGATTTGAATTTATAAATTTATGAATTAATATTTTAAGCTAATTGATGCTGTTCATGGAATTCGTTATTGATGAATTGTTATAGAATTGTTGTTGATGGAAGTCGTTAAGCTATGTCAGATACCCTTGGGTGGCTTGAAAAATTTTGACTGTTAAAGAGCCACTAGCTTAACACCATCTCACTAGCGGACTAAGGTAGGGGCGGAAGGGGCGGTCCGCCCCGGGCCTCTGGTCCTGGGGGCCTCCAAATTTAGGGAAAAGTTATCTTAATCAAATCCTAAACAAGGATAAAAGGCAGTTGAGTGTTGATCGGATGCATCATAGATACAAATACGATTAAAGCTACACTAAATTTGGAGGCCCCCTAGGACCATAGACCCTAAACTTAAACTATGATTCAACTTTATAATTAAGTATAACCATACATCTTGCAAAAATGCTCCCGTACACTTTTATATTTATTAATTAATTTCGTGTAAAACACGTAACATATATATATAATTATATCACGTAATCTCTAACATTATAACAACTAGATAGGTACTTACTAAGTTTAGCGTAATATGTAGTGTAGGTATAGGTTTCCTTATTAAGTAAGTAGGTATATTTAATTACCCGACCTATAGGTATACAAGAGTTCCTCGAAACTCCCGCAGGAACCTGTGGACCCTGCTAGTTTCCAGTAATATTATAAAAAGGAAAGGTATGTTAGTTTGTCATGATATAGATTCCGAAACTGGGACCGTTTTTAAAATTATTTCATTAAGGTCGAGCTTTCTTTTCTGGGTGTAAAATGGGCTACAATTTTCCTACGAGAACGGGACTTATAGGGAAGAATCGCGGGCAACAGCTAGTGTTAAATAATGGCATATTGGAATGGTGTCTATCAACGCCAAGGAGCTCACTTGCGTCGGTCATCCAGGTTAGGTAAGCGGTCTCTGCCGACGACCCGGTCAATCTCCTCGTGAACTTTGTCCTGGATACCAGGCCGCAGTAGCATGTGTTCAATAAATGTCATCAGCACCGAAGATAAGGCTGACGCCGTCGGGAACATGTAGTCCGTACATATCAATCGCAGTTGCTCTTCTGCAACAACAAATTACCTACACGATACGGGATACATTAAACGATAGAGTTCAAACAATAATGAGGTGCCCAATACCATCCCACCACAAGAACTATATCATGCATACCAGTCACTATTAATCAGCTGGTTATATAATGAAATTCAGTACAATATTAGGACCCGGCGGGTTATCTCGTAACACCCTCGCGCCCGTGACATAAAACAATGCTTTATCCCCTCGGTGTATAATCTACTATTAAATACCTGATTGGTATTGCGATGAGCAGTAGTATGGTTTTAGACAAATGATTATTGTTTTAGAGGTTGTTTAGTGTTATTGAACTCGGACATTACAATTGTTTCGTTGTGTTGGAGCAATTAGATTTATCTATCTGTTATTATATTCTGTGCTAGAATTGATATCTCAGCGAGCCACAGTAACTACTTAGAACCTAAATACTTAGTAATAACTCTAAAGTAATTAGTACTTGTGTATAATAATGTATGATGCTATGTACAGTAGGTCTTGGGTAGTTCGCGAACGACCTAGTTCGAAAGAGCGCTCTTTTAGGTGAACTATGAGAACTAGTTCAACTAGTTCGTCCACGATCTCGCTCTTAGTTCTTTTAAATATGTATTTTTCTGACGTCCGCTTTATTATTGAGTGGCGCTCCTTGGCTAACCGACTATTTTTTTTACTCGTGCCACTCTTACGCGAGTTTCTTATTACATCTATGGTTAAAGTTTTTCGCAATTATAATATGAAAAACATTTCCTCATAAAACTATCTTCATATATAAAAAAAATAAAAAAACGAACTAGATGAACGAACCATAGTTCGCGGTAGGACTGTGAACTAAATTGAGTGCTCCCAATGGTGAATGCCCAAGACTACTATGTAGGTTTTTATCCCGTGACATATTTTCTTTCTACATTACGGGGAAAAAAAGAGGAGAAGAAACCTGCACATGCCTAAGTAAACAATCATACAACGAAATCCACATATTATAAATAACTAGCGACCCGCCCCGGCTTCGCACGGGTGCAATGCTTATATAAGATTTTCCCGCTTTTTTGTTGAAATTTTTCCTGAATTTTCTTTACTATAAACCTCATGGAGCCCGAGACCTTTCCAACGAATGCAAAACCATGGAAATCGGTTTGTGCGTTCGCGTTCTGGAGTTATAGCGTCAGGAAGGAAAACCTGACTTATTTTTATATAGTAGAAGATTAATGCTATTCACTTGGTCTTGTGCAAGCAAGATTTCACATGATGTAGGTATGTGTGGGTAAATCGTCGTCTATCTGCTGAGTTTGTAATCAAAATTAAAACATAAGAAGCCAAGTTCGAATCTGACTCGGGTACCGAATAGTTCCGTAGGGTAGACTGGGTACGGTTGTGCCAGGTTAGTGACAATCGTCATAACAGCAAAACTTTACGGAATAGGGAAAAGAGTGCAAGGGGAGGAAGAGGCGACATGCAAGTCTAAACGCATTCCCCCAGGTTGCGTCAGTCAGCGCGACGCTAACGTCTACATTGCTTTTTAACTACCTACCTACTCTACTACTGTGTACCCTACGTTTTTTATGATATTGAATCTCTTTTTTAAACCGACTTCAAAAAAAGGAGGAGGTTTCTCAATTGGACCGTACGAGTATAAATAAATAAGTATTTTTTGTGTGAAGTTATCCGCGAACTTCATCGTTTATGAACCGATTTTGATGATTATTTTTCTTTTGGAACGGAGACAACCCAAGGGTGGTAGCATAATACCAGAAAGGAAACCAGAATCTGATGCTGGCATCCCGAGAAATAGAGGGAAACCTACGAAAATCGTAGTGGCAACTCGTGCTTTTTATAATTTTGTAAAGTTTCATGTTTAAAGTCGTTTGTTTGTTGTTGCAATACCTTTTAACTATGTAACTGATCTTGATGCGGTAGGTATATATTCACTAAAGCGATAAATCAGGAAAATTTTTGAATATCATAAAAACCGAAGTGAAGCGAGGGCGGGCGGGTCGCTAGTCTACTAGTCACTAGTATTACTAGACAGCAGGTAGGTACAGTCAACAAAGTTGTTAGTGTTACATGACCAAAAACTAAGATTCAGTTTTCTCTTAAAGCTGTAAATGTATTTATAGTTTTTTTTTTGGAAATTGTAGGGATCAAAGATACCTTTCGAAATAAACATTAATCAATAAGATTTATTTATGAGTACCCCAGAAAAATGAGTTCTTAGTTACTGGCCGTGTAACCCTAACAACTTTGTTGACTGTACCTATTAGCTACACAAGGAATCTATATAAATAAAAATGAATTGATGTTCGTTAGTCTGATTAAAACTCCAGAACGGCTGGACAGATTTTGATGAAACTTTTTGTGTGGGTTAGAGTGGGTCCAGGGATGGTTTATACGGTGGCAGAACGACGTCTGCCCGGGCCACTAGTAAATATTAATTTTAAACTTATTGGGACCGATAAAAACTTAATTTTGCTTTAATTATTAAATTTACTGATTAATTTCTAAATAAACTGTAATAAATCTATAGTAATAGAAAATAATAAAACTGACTCATTGGTGTGGTGACAATATGTCGGTATGTGTGAGCGAAGCGGCGGGTAAAAGCTAATCAGCTAATTAGATACAATATGGTTTAAAATTACAGGTCAATAGCATAAGTAGTCGCTAAAATAAGCAGTTGTATTAGACAGACAGATAGGACGGTACAAAAAGGGTTTATTTTTACAACTTTGGTACCTACGGAACCCCCACCTATAACGATAGCACGCCCAAAAAATTGCATAATCATATTACGCCAAATTGTTGGGAAAACGTTAAAACTAGGTACCTATCTGCTTTAATTAGTAACTCGGAATTTAGACATTGTGGTAGGTACCACGTTATTATTATGTACAACATACAATGTAAAATGTAATTATTTTATGTAATGTACACCAATTAAAAGATTTGCGTCTAGACAAGCAACCTACTTATTATATAATATTCATCTGTTGCGATATAATGCTTAAAAGCAAGTGCCAATGTGTGCGTATCTAGAATTTTAGAACATATTTCTTCTCATCCCATCATCCCAAGTAGACTTTATATAATTGAAAAAAAAAACACTTAAAATTGTAATGTAGGAATCACTACATAGTATACCTAAAAGAAAGTCGCTTCCCGTCTGCCTGTCCCTATGTATGCTTAGATCTTTAAAACTAACCCAACGGATTTCGATGCGGTACCTATAGATCGATTCAAGAGGAAGGTTTTAGTATCAGCATCAAAATATAATATCTTTGATCAGCATTGCACCCGTGCGAAGCCAGAGCGGGTCGCTAGTACATAAATAAATATCTCTTCACAATGTGTTCTCCTATAATCAAATTAGAATTTTCTTTGCTATAAACCTTACGGAGCCAGAGACCTTTCCAACGAATGCAAAACGGTGGAAATCGGTCCGGCCGTTCTATAGTTATATCGTCAGGAAGGAAAACCCGACTTATTTTTATATAGTAGATTTAACTTTATGTCCACATTGCGAACTTAATGCCTAAAGGCATTATATTATATGAGTAGTATCTAGGTACCTATATATTATGTATCTTTATACTTATATGAGTATCTATACATATAAATGAGTATACCTAGTAGGCTGTATAGAGAATTCAATTTTGCACAATAATAATAATTTCGGAATCGGTAATAACCGGTAAGGTTATTTCTTGATAGGTATACCTACCAAAGATATTAAAGTAAGGATGAGTTATATTGATACTGCTCGCGTTTGAAAATTGATCCCGGGTCATTCTACCATAGGGCTAAAAATAAAAATAAAAATCATAATCAATACTTTCTTTTATTTCTTTACGTTAAAGCATACGTTTATACTTTGGGATCTTAGGAAAAATGATTTCAGAGATCAATATTAAATAATTATTACAAAAAACAAGATTTTTATTTTTTACTGTCAGACAGAAGTGACACTTAAGTCGACAGAAATGACAGTCTTAATTAAAACATAAATAAATTCTATTAAAATTAACACAAAATACGTTTATTTTAAAACTCTTAAGCTAATCAAACTTCAAATAAAAATAGATATTCTGAAATGTCACACTAGACGCAGAAAAATAATAATATATTAATAAAGACAGAAGTGACTTCACTTCTGTCGATCATATTCTTTAAAATATATTCTCATCTGATGATGATGACCACAGTCTAATTTGCAAAGACGCCGAAGTAGGTTTATTATTTTTGATTTAGAATGAAGAACAGGGATAAGTAGAGTGGGTTTTCAATTTCGCTTTCATAACTGTCAGTTCCGTAGCAAATATTATAAAATGATTTCTCCCCTCGTCTTAGATTTTTATGCGCATATGTCGATTCCGGTAGTGTAACTTCAGGCCGACGTATTTCGTTAGGGGATGAACTCTTTGATTGCTGAATATTTTGCTGGATGTATGTTAAAAGTATTACACCTATTTCGTAATGAGAACAAATTTGGTCTGGCCTATAGTTAGCACAGCTCATAGTACGTGTATGTACAACGTCTGGATTTCTTGCATTCCAAGTTATTTGGCGTAGAGAACGAGTTCCTTTGAACGGTCGGCTGGTACTTTTATACAGAATAGCAGAAATGTGACAGAAATTTAATATCTCCGACCATGAATCACAGACACAATTGATTTTTAATTGTGCCTCGGTTCCAATTGGAACCAGCGGTTCTTAACTGATTAAGATTCGTCGATTGACAAGATTCGGACTTTCTTACAGTTTTCGTGCAGGCAAACAACAAGGGCTTCAAAATCTGGCACGTCTCTTCCAGCTGCCACTTGAGCATCGGCTGTTCGCTTTACGTACCCCCAATCCCATCAGGTGCACCTTTTCCGTGTCCATTTTCAACTCCTAGCCAATGTACTTTGCAACTAAAAATAACGTCGATTTGCTTTTGTATTGGGTTGTACACGAATAGATTTTATCAAACCTAGTTCTTTGTTCTTCAAATATTTTACCCTGTCTTTTTTTCTTCTCTCCTCTAACATAGCTTCTGATAATTTTGCTTTTCTTCCTAACCCACACTCTTTGCTGCTTTCTTCGACGTTCTTTTTTTTTAGTTTTTCCGTTAACTTCTTCCTTGGCATTTCAAAATAAAATAAACCTAGATATAAAATTCATTATAAATCATAATTAGACAAACGGAGTAATAATAGTATGTGCAAATCTATGTTAAGTCACTTCTGTCTATCGTTGTCACATCTGTCGACAAAGTGGTCGACTGAAATGACATCGACAGAAGTGACAAAATGTAAATTATTTATTAGAGTTCGTTAACAATTTAAAGTTATGAACGTTTTCGTTTTTCAAAGCAATTAAAAACTCTTTTGCAATGAGGCCATTTGATAAAAAATATAAGGAAATGCTACATACCGTTTATAAATCACTTTAAGAAGTGACACTTGAACTTTGACAAACTTGTAGAACCAGTGTTCAATTGTTTTCACACCAAAAACCATTCGCAGGGAAAAAATAGTTTTAATTTATTATGACAAGCACAATCCAGGGTTGTCATCTGTTACCACAAAATGTTGTCAGCATTAAATATTCTATTGTACCATCCAAAACTGATTATGTCGACAAAAGTGACAATTTTATTATAACGCTCGTAGAATCGGTTGTAAATAATTTATCAACAATGTTTTTATTATTTGAATTCTGATTTTTTATACTAAAGGATATGCATTATTTCGTAACCTACAACATATAACAGGTAGGTGGATACACAATTTTAAAAATATTACAAAGAGTTACCAAGTAGTTTGCGAACAGTCGACAGTATGTGACATGTCCCATACTGTCGGCAAAAAAATCGTAAGAAAATATGTTTGTAATAATTAAATATAATTATGAACGTGTTAATAAAGTAAAACTCTATCATTTAAAACACACTTAGATATGTCTTAAGTCATATTTTTAAAGATGCGTCATGCGAACATAAAATTGACGTTTTTGTAGAATGACCCCCCTACGAGTGTGCTACAACATAGTACATACTTACTTGTTAGCGTATTTATGTATACAATGACGGGGAAAGATGATACGGAACGAATAATAAAGAAAAAGAGAGCTATCTATAAGAGTTGCGCTTAAAATACGACTTGAAATACAATGCGACTAACTAAAATGTGGTTAATTAGCTATATTTGTCGGCCTCATTTTTCGTGCTCTAGTAACATATCTACGTCTTTCTATATATAATATCTTTGATACCTACCTATATTTCTATTGAAAGTTGTGAGGAATCACAGATTATTATCAATGACAGGAAATGCATAATAAATTGTCTAAAGATCTTATAGTGTGGGGTGTCGTATCCACAACAGGATACCCACACTCTTAATAAGATATAATTACGGCATATTCCTTTACTTCAAAAGTTTTATTTTTGTCTCACTAAGGCTTTTATAACCCGTCAAGGCATTTTCTAGCTTTATTTGAAGATCGACTTGCTGTGTGCTGGATAAACGCATATGATGACTTACGTTGCTCGTGGGGTAGACCACGAGAAATTTCCACAAATTATTTAATTACTAAGTACTTACGTAATTAGCGCGAGATTGCATTTTCCCTAAGGCTGACGTACTTAGATGTTGAATGTGCACCTCAGTATATCTACCTACTTACCCACTGAATTTATCTTTGACAGGAAACTATATTTATTTCAATGCCTATAGGATTTTTCAAGATAAAGAAATGATTATGCGCAGTAGAAGAGTTAAATCCTTATCGCATTTGCACAAAACTACAAAGACGCGAAAATTTTTAAAACAGTTTTTCTTTTTTAATAAGTAAGTATATGGAACATCCTAGGCGGGATCAACTGAAGTATGAGCGAATATAATTCTAGAATAGAATTCAGCCAATGTAGTAGGTCATCGTTTGTAAAATACTCAAAGTTTGTAAAAGACAACCACTGAATACCAGTTAGTATTTAGTAATCAATTGGTTGTATAAAAACTTTGATCAAGTTCTTAGATAAAATTGACATTTTACCTATACAGATAGTTATTATAATATATCAAACATGCGAAGAACCGTTTCCTAGTTTGACCTTCCTTTGATGCAGCAACGGTAAATAAAATAAATTCAAACCCTTGTTCCGTTTTAACAGGAATAGGTATTATATTAATGGGAATAGTAGGATATTGAATGATATTAACAACTATATCTATCTATATTATGTAGATTTGATCTAAGAACTTTATCAGGGATTTACACAACCAATGATCTGGGGGCACGGCAGTGCCCCCGCCAAGTCGAGTAAAAAGCGGCACGGCCGTACCATCCTTTTTTCGAAGCAATTCACGCAATTTTCGAACCTCTATAACTTCGTTGTGGATAAACCTAGAAGCCTCAATTATCAGTAACCAAGCAGGCATTGTATAAACACAGTATATTTCAAATTTCATCCAATTTGAACCAGTAGTTTTAGAATTATAAATATTCAAAGTTTCCTGATTTTGTCACTCACTGACTGACTCACTCACTCACTGACCGATTATCAAAACTCTAAGGCACTTCTAGCAGTCGTAGAAGCTTCAAATTTAGAATACAATTAGGGTTTAGTGTATAAATCAAGCAAAAACTCAAATATTTTGCAATTTCGGTCTAGGTTTTTAGATACACCAACTGCATAAATAACTTTGTAATCCTATAATAATTGTATTGGATTACAAAATTAGATGTTCAAGTGGAATCTTGTAACTCAATTTTGAAGCAGATATCTTCAACCGATTGAGCTGAAATTTGGTATACTTATGTAAGTTTGGTCACAAGTTCACAACGCAATATTATGGTACCACCGAGCTGATCTGATGATGACTACTCGTAAACCCCTCAAGTTTGGGCTCTTCTGATTCGTCTTAACAAATACTTTGGTGCTAGATTGCAACCAGGGTCTGATGATAGAGCTGGAAGATGGCCATGGGAACTCGGTAATTAAATGACACAACCCCATCGAATTTGGGCTCGTATGACACATTTTTACGAGTTCTTTGGTGCTAGATGGTAACCAGAGTCTGATGATGGATCTACAAGACGGCCGAAGGAACTCGGTAATTAAACGACATAACCCCATCGAGTTTGGGCTCCTTTGATTTGTCTTAATGAGTACTTTGGTACTAGATGGTAACCAGGGTCTGATGATGGAAATGGAAAACGGCCATAGGAACTCTGAAATTGAACGACATAACCCCATTGAGTTTGGGCTCGTTTGATTCGTCTTGACTAGTATTTTGGTAGGTACTGGATGGAAGGTAACCAATTGAGCTGAAATTTTGTATACACAGTACCTCAGAATTAATTCTAAAATAATTCAAGATGTTTTCCTTTATCTTCGATCAAGAATCAGTTGTTGGTATACAAGAAGTAGAAGGTACCGGAAAGGAAAAAAGTAAGACTATCTACAAAAAAAGTGAGATGCCGTTAAAAACAAAATTGACAAAAACCCAAGCCTCGCAAATCAGTTCTTCTACCGTAAAAAGTTGTGAGATCCATGTAATACCAAGTCAGTTAAATTATTCAGTCCCTACTAAGGTACCTACTGTCTTAAGTAATTACGCAATTATCTAATCAACAACCTCTTATAGTGACAATAACAATATTAAAAATCTTTTATATTCTAAATAAATAGATTGACTTGGCATCGCACTAAACAATCTAATTTACGAGTAATATAATATGTATCACTTGTGAGATACATTGGATTTTCATGCGAAGTCAATCTATTTATTTAAAACATACAAGATTTTTAATATAATTGATATGGTCACTATAAGAGGTTGTTAGATTAGATAATTGCGTAATTACCATAGACATATTAACACACGTAATTACTTAACACAGTAAGTAGGTATATTTAACGAAGCCTGTTGCGGATGACGGTGTTTAAAGTTTATTTAATACAATAAAAAATATATACCTTTTGCTTTGTACATAAATGATTTGGATTTAGTTTAGTCTGAAGTTAACATTGTTCTGCAAATAAATAAACACTCCAATACAACCTAGGTCGTTTATTTGCTGATTAAAATTAGTATCTCTCCATGTAAAAAGATTCAAAAGACTGTTGCACATTTAACACAAATTCAGTCAGCACGGAACCCTAAGGGGGAGTGAGAGGTTACAGATATTTATAATTATTGAGCAAAGTAAACGATAATAACTATACCTATACGCTTGATAAAGCTACTCGTATTATCTGTGTTTTACGACACAATTGGAGCACTAAGTATAAATAATTAATGGCTTTGGCCTTTGTGCCTTTCTGGCTTAATTTGCTAACTTTGTAATGCAAAACTAATTTTAAAGGAGTTCACATTTTTACTTTTTTAGATTAGATTTTTACAAAAAAAAACTTTTTTTTTTATTATTTACAAAAATGAAAAGTTGAAAGCTAACATTGTAACGAAGTGCAATTTTTGCCGATATGGGCCGATAAATTTAAAAAGTAAAAAATTAGTGGTAGATACAATATGCTTAATTCTTATTCCATTCCATTCCTAGAAATATCCACTTTCCTCCCGAGATTTCTTCATCGTTGAGTGAGTAGTAAGTAACTAAGTACTAGATACATAAGTTATTTAAAAACTTCCGCTGTGTTGTGCTAACTCAAAAATAAACTTTATATTGTAAACCTTAATACATATATAAGTAAGTAGTTTTGTAAAACATATACCTGAATAAGTTGTTCGAGATTTGTTTCTTTGCTCCTCTTTCATGGACTTCAGATAAACATCAACGAAGTGACGGTCGTAGCTCTCGTCGTGTGTCTCCAAGGCTTCTTTTATCATTTTCTGAAATTCGGAAAATTTGTCAGCTTTTGCAGACCTAAGTATTAAAAACCCCCTCTCAAACGTTAGGGCTGCGATCTGGATCACACTATGTGGGTATTTATTGTAAGGTAGACTTAGACTTAGCCGTGACTGGAAAATGGACACAGAAGGGTCAGAAGGTATGTCCATTTGCCAGCCCCGTTGCCCAGGGTAAGCCTCGAGAAGGCGACTACCATGCACCCCATATAATTTGTTGGAAATCGGCTGTAGTTTTAGTTCTACAAGATGACAATTTAACTATGACTGTGTAAATAAAATATAGATATATAGATTCACTAGACTAGCTAACTAGACTACTTAATTTTTAAATTTATTGTCATAAAATTATCCTATAAGTCTTTCTAAAAATAATAAAATAAAAATAAATAAAACAAAAAAGACTGAATAAAACAGTGAGTTTGGATTCCGCCAGCCTAACGCATTGCGAAGGCATGTGCAATCTCGATGCAGTAGTTAATAGTTTACTCAACTGGCAGTTCTAAAATAGATTTCTTTGTCTTCCAAACAGGAAAACTGTTTTTTATATGATATGATGACAGAAGGAGGTCCAAGCTAAAACGCTATAGTCCGATTTAGGTAGAGTTCTAACAACTGCGACCGAATACATATTAATTTATTATTATTTTAAGAATGTCAAAGAGCTAATTATTATAATAACTGAACCAGTCCGGTTATTAGATGAGCTTTATCATTCGTATTTTTTAAATGCCTTCTGCTTGCTCTTACTTTAGGCACGGTAATCCTACTTCCTACTTCCTACTAATATTATAAATGCGAAAGTTTGTATGGATGGATGTCTGGATGTATGGATGTCTGGATGTCTGGATGTCTGGATGGATGTTTGTTCCTCTTTCACGCAAAAACTACTGAACGGATTTTGATGAAACTTTACAGTTATGTAGCTTATACATCAGAATAACGCATAGGCTATATTTTATCCCCGTATTCCCACGGGAACGGGAACTACGCGGGTGAAACCGCGGGGCGCTGCTAGTTAACTATAACTACTAAACTCTTTTATTAATATTATTGATGTACTCTATGTACCTAAGTCTAGAAGAAATAATGGCGCCTATGGAGAATGTGTCTCAGTCTCATCTCAGTACAGCTTGTACGTCAAAGTTGTCAGATGAGCAGTTATGTAGCAATATCTAGGTATGTGCAGTAAATTATATACACTTCTGATTGAATAAATGACACCATAATATGGTCTATTCAAGTCAAGGTCCTCCAACTCGAGTAGCATACTATGGCCCTGTTAGGAGTAAACACTTACTTATATATGGCCGACTTTATAAAGTCATTAGTACTTTACTGTAGGTAGGTAGGTAGGTTAAGTGGTTATCCATCGTTTTTCCTGTTTCATAATCATCGGATTATATAAAAATATAACTCAAGGTAATATTTAATGAAGTGACAAAAAAACATTTTTTAATTTACATTATACATAGGTACCTAAGGTTTCAAAGCTTTACCAATTCTATAAAATATGATATGCATAGTTTCTTACTACATTTATATTTAATACTTATGTATGTCATTAATAGTGAATAAAGTCATTACCTACAACGTAAAACTTTTTAAAAGATAAGAAAGGCTGAAAATTTATGAAAGGTTGGCTACGCTACTACCTATTTATGATTTTCAATTCTCAAAAACTAGGCAGCACAATTTAATAAAGACCTATGTGTTTTCAATTTATACCAAATATTCATAGTAGGTAGGTATTTTTGTTAACGAACTCTTTATCGACATTTAAGTCAGACCGACTCGTTTTTAGGGTTCCGTACCTCAAAAAGAAAAAACGGAACCCTTATAGGATCACTTTGTTGTCCGTCTGTCCGTCCGTCCGTCCGTCTGTCAAGACCCTTTTTCTCAGGAACGCGTGGAGGTATGAAGCTGAAATTTATATCAATTACTCAGGTCTACTGTCCCTTGAAGCTGTGAAAAAATCAAACTTCTAAGCCAACGCAATCAAAAGATACAGCCGTTTATGCCGCAAATTTTCGACACTTGCAAGGGAATCAAAACCTACAGGGTGCTTCCCGTGAACTCAGAATCTTGAAATTTGGTACGAAGCAACGTCTTATAGCATAGATAAAGGAAAAATTACGAAAACCATAAATTTGCAAGGTTGTACGGAACCCTCGGTGCGCGAGTCCGACTCGCACTTGGCCGGTTTTTTTTCATAATTGCTCTTCTTGGTCGATTACATAACCGAGATCGGACAAGACTCATAATAAAATTATTATTAACATAACATAATCGCTAATCTCGCTTATTGTCACGAGAATAGATGTGAATATTTAAATGTTATCAACATTTTAAGCGTCATCAAAACTTATTATTTACATAATGTGTTTTTTGCAATTTTGTATTTAGCTGTCATAAATAATAATATAATATTATATATATATATATATATATATATATATATATACAGGATGTCCCAGAAGTCAACGATAAGCCGGAAACCAGCGATAGGCCTAGTCATGAGGGTAATCAGAAAAATATAAAAAAAAATCTATGTTCTTTTTTCAAAATGTTATGAAGGTTTAAAAAAATCCTAAAAAGCAGACACCCTGTAATGAACTTTCTTGTACCGTGACTGTAAATATTTACTTTTTGAATATTTTTTTTCTGTAATGCTATAATGAATAGCCGTGCTACAATTTACAATAAAAAAAAAATTACATAACTGCCTCACTTTTAAGTAAAAAGTTTTTGTTTCCAACATTGAATTCTAAATAATTTCATCAATCAACTTAAACCAGCTGTACTGAAAAAAAAATGTATGGCTACTATTTTGGCAAGTATACTTAAAAGTTGACGCATTTAGTCTAAATTCTAAAATGGTATAACACATGCTAGGTTTTGTTATAGTTGAGGCATGAAAATTTTTTTTCTCGATGAATCCGGATTCTATACCAATCTAATTTAATGAGGTGAAATGTTGGTAACGCAACCTTCTTAGGTAAATCTAGGTTAAAATCTTTTTGAATGGAGACGGACTCATAATTTTGAAAAGAGAACCTAACAGTGATTTTTGTTTATTCGTACATCTTTTGTTTATGTCATTTGTTTGATGGCTTTGATTTAAATCCGTCCCAGAAGTAAAGATTTTGGAGTCTGTTGCTTAGATTGTATTTGCGTGTAATTACGAGTTCGTAAAGTGAAGTTATCATGCCAAATAGATATACCGTACAGGAGTACGCCAACATGCATCTTATTTACGGAGAATGCTTATGTAACGCCAATGCTGCAGCTAGGGTGTATCGCGAGAGATACCCAAACTTAGAGCGTCATCCTGATTACCGAGTTTTTATTAATCTGCATCGATCATTATCCGAAGGTCGATTCTCTGATCATATGGCTGGTGAAGGAAGGCCCCTCTTGCCCTACGAGGACGAAATCATGCAAGCTGTGGAAGAAGATCCAAGTATATCCGTACGTGGAATTGAGGAAAGCCTTGGAGTCCGTAAAAGCAGTGCACATCGTATTCTGAAAAAAAAACCATCTGCATCCATTCCATGTACAACGAGTACAATCTTTGCTTCCCCGAGACTACCCAGAGAGAGTGCGATTTTGTCAAACGATTTTGCAAAAACACACTGAAGATCCCCAGTTTTTTGAAACGATTCTATGGTCCGACGAAGCAACGTTTAAAAAGGACGGTTACATGAACCTACACAATTTACACGAATGGCACGTGGAAAATCCTCACCTAATGCGTGAAGATCATTCACAGTACCTTTTTAAAGTAAACATGTGGACAGGCTATTTAAACGGTACAGTTATTGGTCCGATTGAGCTGCCAGAGACCATAAATGGATATGTTTATTTAGATTTCCTACAAAATCAACTACCCGATTTATTAGAAGAAGTGCCGTAAATATTTACGGCAGCATGTGGTATCAGCAAGACGGCTGCCCCGCGCATTATGCTCGACTAGTCAGAGAGTTTCTCGATCAAGAATATCCAAATAGGTGGATTGGTCGGGGTGGTCCAATTTCGTGGCCAGCGCGGTCACCCGATCTTAATCCAATAGATTTTTTTTACTGGGGTGCAATTAAGGAAAAAGTCTACCACAATCCGCTTCAAGATTTAGAAGAGCTGCGCCGAAGAATCTCAGAAGCCGCTGAACAAATCAATTCCAAACGTCACGCCCGGCGCATAGCTCGATCATTTTTAAGGAGATGTAGAGCGTGCATATTAGCTGAAGGAAAACAGTTTGAACATTTGTTATAAAAATGCTGTAAAACATACCACATTAAATAAAAAAAATATTACACAAACTTATTTTAAGTATCATTACTTTAAATGAGGGTTAAGAAAGAGGATAAAAAGGCTTAGTTCAGGTCAGCTGCAGACTTAAGGTTGCGTTACCAACATTTCACCTCATTAAATTAGATTGGCATAGAATCCGGATTCATCGAGAAAAAAAATTTTCATGCCTCAACTATAACAAAACCTAGCATGTGTTATACTTACCATTTTAGAATTTAGACTAAATGCGTCAACTTTTAAGTATACTTGCCAAAATAGTAGCCATACATTGTTTTTTCAGTACAGCTGATTTAATTTGGTTGATGAAATTATTTAGAATTCAATGTTGGAAACAAATTTAACTTTTTACTTAAAAGTGAGGCAGTTATGTAATTTTTTTTATTGTAAATTGTAGCACGGCTATTCATTATAGCATTACAGAAAAAAAATATTCAAAAAGTAAATATTTACAGTCACGGTACAAGAAAGTTCATTACAGGGTGTCCGTTTTTTAGGATTTTTTTTAAACCTTCATAACATTTTGAAAAAAGAACATAGATTTTTTTTTATATTTTTCTGATTACCCTCATGACTAGGCCTATCGCTGGTTTCCGGCTTATCGTTGACTTCTGGGACATCCTGTATATATATATATATATATATATATTAATATAATAATAATATAATAATAATATATATATAATATTAATTAGCTGTCATAAATATTATTTTATATTTAGCTCTGCGTCTTATATTTGGTGACTTTTTTTACCGTCTGGAAAAAAATGTGGTGTGAAAGGTAAGTGTAATAGATTCATTTGGCAATGTTACTTAAAAAAATTTCTTTTTTTCTCAAAAAATTTTTTTCTTCCCTAAACTAATATACATTACTCAAATGTAGTCTATAATACACACTGATATATTTGAAATAGTATTTTAAAAAGAAACAGGCTCGTAGCTTCCATTTATGCGCAATTTACCTACAACCGCCAGCTGCGCGTAGTATACTGTGCGTAGTTTTCTAGATTTTGTAAATTGCATTAAACATGACTATATTTAACAATTAATCTCGTGTATAACTTCGGCTCTAGATACCTTATACGTCATTTTTTTTTCAGACGGTAAAAAAAATCATCCAGTATATTCTCAATCACGGATCTCCGCTTGAACACAGTCAGAAACAGATGCCGCCATAAGAGTCGTATAAAGCTGTCCTTTCTAACGGTGGCAAGCTAATTTCCATGTACTTTCTGTAATATTGGCCTCACAACAACCAACATACCGTAAAGAAATCCAGTATAGCCTTGTTTCCATTGTAAATGCCGTTGTAGCCGCTCCAGCTCGGTGCGATGTCTTTCACCCAAGGTGTGAGGGAGACCACACCTCCCAAGTCGTCAGAGCTCTTCTGAAAGAGGCGGGCACCCTTGGCCACCTTCCACAAGACGTGGTACTCAGGCCTAGGCAGCGTCATACGGAAGAACACGTGACACAAGCCATTCATGAAGGGCACCACGAAGATATCAGGCACGTTAACCAGCTCTCCTTTCACCACTCCCTGCACGAGTAGGTATTTAATAAATTAATTCAGGCATTTGAGGAGTATTTTTTCTAGGGGAATGTGCTCGATTATTTCGCATATTGTCCAAGTCGTATTGTGCGAGCATAATAAAGGTTTACTAATTTGTTTCTATACTGCATCACTCAGGGAATCCTCTAAACTGACTGACTGACTTATGGAATAAAAATAAAACTTACATCATTAATTAAATTATTATGATTGTTTTTAAGTAAGTATATACCTAGGCATACTGGGTAACACGTAACTTCGGAAATAAAAAGAGTGAAATTATTTATTTGATATTTTTTACGTTACGAAAGTAGGTACATAATATGCTTTATTAGGCACTATCGTCAATTCGCTGAAGTTATCGCGCAGGTCGGCGAGGCGCGGCGTGCCGGATAATCTGCGTTATTATAACACGTGATGTAATGACATGAGAGTTCTAAAATTTAATTCAATAACAAATGTAATCTTAATGATACAAAAGTGGCTACGTTTGCTGTTTTTTTTCTTGCACGTGTGGTGAACACGGGACTTATGAGTCTTATCTAAATACGATAAGTACCTAGTATCTACGTGGCGACTGCGTTTTTTCAATAAATATATGTACCTAAACAAATTTAAAAAGCAAAAACCTTATCTTTACAGAAAATGTGATCCAAACCTTTAGAACCATTAAATATCAAGATATAGAATCGAACATTCTTTTGGAGTCGAATCTGCTATAACTAATCTAAACAACCTAATGGACGTTTGTATAAAAAAATATCAGAACTCCGAATGAAGCAAATTGACTTACATAATGTGAACAAGTGATATAATTACGTTTTAATTTGCAACTGCAAAACACGTTCAAAAAAATGGTTAGCTTCAGTAAGTAGGAATAGGTAAGTGGTAGTAATGAAACTAATAACAATACAAATAATAATATTTAATAAAACTGGAATTATTATTTCTTACTATTCAGTTTCTACTCTACCTACACTCTTTGATAGGTTTTAATTATACTCGCCTTCTCAGCGGGGTACTTTGGTCCAGTACGCCTGATCTCCAAGACCTCCTTGACCTCGTTGGCAACCACCTCCTCCAGACTCTCGTCGCGTCTCCCGAACCCGTAGTCCCTCATGTACCGCAGCGAGAACCTCCTCTGCACGTGCCAGAAGTAGCCATCCGTGAAGAATATTCCTTTAAAACATTGTTTTGTTTTAAATCTTGAGCTATGTTTGCGCGTTTGATAAAAATTGTTAGAAAACCATTAAAGCACAAGTAAAATATTTATAGTATAAGTAGTAATATTATTGGGCATTCTGGATCAAAATCGATACGACCTCACTCGCGTTGCTCGCTGAGTCGCTCCGTTTTACTACGCTCCTCGGTCGTATCGATTATGATCCAGAATGCCCAATAATATCAAATGAAACACTGCAACACCGCTCCGATAACAGCAGGAAAGCTAAAGACTGATCGCTTACCTACGTTAAATAAAACTAAACTTATCCTACAATGTCATGAGAAACGTTTCGATAATCGTGTGGAGCTATTGACTGACATTACGTAAAAAAATTAATTTATACAACCGTTTAAACTTCTTATAAAAACTCACCTGATAAAAGAAAGCCATTCCTAAAATACCATGAACGAACACCGATCACACTATAACTAAACACATGGTAGATATACACAATTCTACAGTTACTTCACTTTTGCAAAGTTTTTAAATTATGAGAGTGATTTAAAGTAGGTATCCTGCACAATATCTATTCACGTCCCAGTCCTGCTAGGCATTGCACTCGATTAGGTATTTCAAAATTATTTAACGGTTTATAGAATTTACTGTTTCTCGTCTGCTACCGAGCAGTCTGAGGATAGACCTAAGTCCTCGCCACAAACGCTGTTTGAGTCCTAGTCGTGCTAGGCATTGCATTTCCTCATTACAGTGAGTTTACTGTATCTCGTCTATAACGAGCAGTCTGAGGATGGACCTGGGTCCTCGCCACAAACAGTGTTTGAGTCCTAGTTGTGCTAGGCATTGCATTTCCTCATTACAGTGAGTTTACTGAATCTTGTCTCTAACGATCAGTCTGAGGATGAACCTAAGTCCTCGTCACAAACATTGTTTGAGTCCTAGTCGTGCTAGGCATTGCATTTCCTCATTACAGTGAGTGTACTGTATCTCGTCTCTAACGAGCAGTCTGAGGATGGACCTGGGTCCTCGCCACAAACTTTGTTTGAGTCTGAGTCCTGCTAGGTATTACGTTACCCCTTACAACTCTCTAATAAAATATAAATCTTCGCTGTGAAAATTAAAATAACCTGCGCCGCGAATAGATATTTTCCGTAACGTACTTACAATCACTATCATTTGAGATATTTACGTACATTTGAAATACACTGTTACATAGTCCGCACTTCACTGATCATAATGACAAATGATATTCCAGTATATTTTTTCCCACAGTCATTTTTATCATATGCAGCAAAAAAAAAGAATACACACTCGTACGAGTTGCAAGATTGCAATTCTAATTTGACATGATACTTTTGTTATACATGTTTCGCGTTTGGCTCTACTTGTTTTCAAATTATTTTTAACCGATTTAAAAAAGATAAAAAAAAAGGTTCCCACATAGATACCTAGTAAAATACTGTTACCACCTTGTCCTTACTTTCTTACCAATATTATAAATGCGAAAGTAACTTTGTCTGTCTGTGTGTTACGCAATCACGCCTGTACTACTGAACCGATTTTAAAAATACCGATCGAAATATTTTATATCCGTAATCTTACGGGAACGGGAACTACGCCGCCGGTTAAATCGCTGGCTAGTTTAATATATGTATATATAAATTTAATCATAAAACTAAACTCATAATATAATATCATGTGAAACGTTTCGATTAAGCAACTTTATTGGAATCGAAAACAAAGTGCTTACTCTGTGAAATTTTATATTTTGTTCATCGAACGTTTCCGACAAAAGGATTGCGCTCTTTTGTTATTTGAGACAATTATTTGTCACTTATTGATTTTGCTGACTTGAATATGTGAACGTGTGGTACTTATTGCAATTGTGTGTGTTTTGTGTACACACTGCATTTGAAAATGATATAAATACTCGATATTTATTGCTAAAAATTATATACGTTATTGTGATTTCACCGTGAAAGCTGGTGCTGCATTCGAATTTGTTCGATCCTATTTGAATCCAAAATTCGATTCAAGTGTGTTGCAATAATGTTCGTAAGTTTGATAAAAATATTATAAGTTTGAATTTTTTCATTCAGTTAATAGAATATGTTTATTCATATTTTTTATATTTTGTACGAAGGTCGGAATCGGAGTACAAGAAATCGTACAAACGCGCTTTTCCTGAAGAGGAATCTGATTACGAGTCGGAAGAAACCAAACGGTAACATTGATTTTACATTCATATTTTATACTTTTTGTTTTTATTATTTACTAACGATGTTTTTACTATTCTTTTGCAGCCCTGCAAAGAAAACACCGCCAAAGTCCACTAAAAAGGACAAAAACCAGTCGCTTTTTTCAGGCGATGATTTAGAGTACGATTCAGAGGAAGAGCCTAAACGGTAATTTACTTTTCAACACACTTGCTCATAAAGTGGCTCTAATTTCACTGCAATTAGGCACATAATGACACCTATAATCAAACTGAGACTTTTTGTTTGCTATTATTCACTAGTGAGTTATAGATTTTTTTTTTCAATTTTGTTGCTAGAGTTGCTTTGTTCTTAAAAAAGTTTCGATACAAAAAAGATCGTATTCAATCGTACTAATAAATTAATACACAAATATGGCTTGCTCATTTCATGCAACTTCGTATTTAAATAGATCATTTCAACTTGTACGTGTTTAATAAACAAAACTTTCACTCAAATATAACTTTGGTTTTCTCTGTAAAAACTTTAAATACCCCATTTTGTACGTGGCTAAAACGCTATCCACGACAAACCAAAGAAAAAGAAACCTAATTTTTTTAGTCCATGGCCGATCGCCATTGTAAGATGCGAGCGCATAGGAAAACGAGGCTGTATGGGCCTAGATCCTTTTGCCTTTTCCAAATTATATAAATAAAAAATTGGAAAACCAATTAATTTTCCCCGCCATTGCGAATGATTATTTTAAAATGATTTTTTAGTATTATTTATTCACAAGTGTGTTGAAAAACGTCGTATGATACACGTGTGTATTGATGATTACCGTCCTCGGCTCTCTTATGACCCTCGCCTACGGCTCGGGTCTCAATGGCGCCTCAGCGGTAATCACCAACTTTACTCACTTGTACCATAATGTACTATTGTGTCTCTCTAGTCCTGCAATTGTCAATTGTTTTTTCATTATTTCGGTTTTTGAAGCCTTTAAAGTTAAACTTTTATAAAATTATTTATGTATGTGGATGTTTAACGTAGATTTTCCTTTTGCTCCACAGCACTACAAAGAAACCACCGCAGCAGAAGACCAAGCAAGCCAAAAATAAAAAATCTAAAGCAGCTCAGCCGGCTGTAAGGTAGGTACAATGAAGTCGACACCAGTATTTCTTAGATTAATAGTACGGTATTACCTTATATTATTAAACATCTGATTAGGAACTTTTAATTTGTCTAATATTAGTTTTCTTATTGTTTTAGTGGAAATTCGGCTGCAGATGAGTTGTTTGGGGACGAAGCGGTTCAGGAGACGCATGTATCCCCGCTGTGGTCATCTCTATCGCGACGTGTGGCAGATGGAACCCTTCGCCAGGCCGCCTTACTCGATGGGGACTTCTTTGTAGAAGTAAGGGTGTACAACACCGAAGACATCCGCCATATATCGTACAAACAGCGATACGAGAAGGCAACGGCCAATCTTCGACTGCAGCTCTCCCACAGAGATCCACAGTGGGATATAATAAAGCGTCTCTTCGCAGACGCGAAAAAAAAATTCCAATCAGAGGCTACGTTTTACGGCGATAAAAAGCCGTAGTTTTTTTTTCTTTTTTTTCTTTTTAATTATTATTATTAAAATATATATATATTTTTTGTACTTTCTAATTAGTATAGTTAAGTACCTACTTACTAGATACATAATTACATAATAAATAATGAAAAAATAATACTTACTATTTAATTTTTGTACTTAAATTGAAACTTAAACGTTAAAACCTATACATAATTTTACTATAGAAATTTTCCTCAAGTAGTTTACTTTTGATTCTAATTTCATCATGAAAACCATATTTTGTTCAGTTTGTAATAAATCAATCTTCAGCAAAGGTTTTTCTGGTCATTTGCGTAGTATTGCACATAAAAATAATGCAGCAGTAATACTTAACAGTAATATTGAACAAATAAATTGCGCATTCAAAGGTCGTATAGCTAGTTACCGGGTATACTCTGAGGCCACGAGTGCGAACAGGGACGGAGGCGACAGCGGTGGCGCGAGCGCACCTGTCAGCTCTATCCCTCAATTTACAGTGTCGATAGCGCCACTGATTCGTCAGCTGCTAGATACGGCACTGACTAGTCACATAAACATCAAGGTAAACTTTGAATTGTTTGTTAAAGTTATTTTGCCTAAAGACGACGTTATCGAGACTAAGTCTTTTGTCACACAAAATATTTCTTTACATCAATCGTATGATTTTGATGAAGTTATGCACAAATTAATTGAGACTCTTTCTTATAAATTAGATGAATTTCAAGAGACTGGCAGCGGGTGGTCTCTTTTGGATATTTTGTACTTAGAAGTCAATATTAATAAATACTCTCCTTTCAGAGGGTCATCGTTTTTACCTTTGCCAAAGCAAATACAGGCCAAAAAAGCATGTCTTAATATTAAGAACGATGATGAGTTTTGTTTTGCGTGGACAGTTATGGCTGCCTTGTATCCCGCAAAAATTAACGCTAATCGCACTTCATCTTACTATCATTTTAACACCGTATTGAATTTAGATAATATGACATTTCCTGTTTCATTGTCAGATATTCGAATTTTTGAGAAAAATAATGAAAAAATAAGTGTTAATATTTACGGATTGACCAATGGTAAAGTTATAGGACCTCTGTATAAAACATCTACCCGAAAAGAAAACCACATTAACATGTTGTTGTTACAAAAAGACTTAAAGTTCCATTATTGTCTTATTAAAGACTTAAGCAAATTAGTAAGAAGTCAGTTAACAAGACATCATGGAAAACTATTTTTCTGTGATACTTGCTTATTATTTTTTCAAAGTGCTAATGAATGCAATAACCATGTTTGCGGAGGTGTTAAAACTATATTACCTGAAAACGGTGCTGTTGTTCAATTCAAAAATTACTCGCGATTACAAACTTTACCTTTTATTATTTATGCTGACTTTGAAACATTTTTAGAGCCTTGTTCTGAAGAAAAAGGTAGTCATACAGTTAATATACAACAACATGTACCAGCCGCGTTTGCGTATTATATTGTTTGCAGTTATGACAGCTCTCTTAATAGTCTTGTGTCTTATCGAGGTGCTGATAGTGCTGAATTTTTTATTGAGTCATTAGAAAAGGATATCAAGCGAATCTATAATATATTAGAAGAAAAATCGGCTCACCAGACGCCAATATTATTTCATAATAACGATAGGCAAAATTTTAATGATTCGGAATATTGTCACTTGTGTTCAAAATTATTGTTAAATGATAAAGTCAGAGACCATTGTCACTTTACTGGAAAGTACAGAGGCGCTGCTCATTCATATTGCAACCTCAATTTTCAAATACCTAAATTCGTTCCGATGTTCTTCCATAACTTATCAGGCTATGATTGTCATTTATTTATACGTCAGCTAGGTTCCACTCCTGGTATGATTAAAGTTATACCCAAAAATAAGGAAAACTATATATCATTTACTAAATTCATTCATATTTCGGAAAATAAATTTGCAGCAGTTCGTTTCGTAGATTCATTCAAATTTTTAGGCACTAGCCTTGATCAGCTAACTAAAAATCTTGATACGAACGATTTCAATCATTTATTTTTGTTATGTATGAACGAAGAACAGTTTGATTTGCTTTGTCGAAAAGGCGTGTATCCATACGACTATATGACCAGTTGTCATAAATACACGGAAACATGTTTACCGTCAAAAGATTGTTTTTTTAACAAACTTACCAATGAAACTATTTCTGAGAGCGATTACAACCACGCTGTTAAAGTATGGAATAGTTTCAAAATTGAAAATCTTGGACAGTACACTGATTTGTATGTCAAAAGCGACGTTTTATTATTGGCCGATATTTTTGAAAAATTCCGTAGAACTTGTAAAACAAATTATTCATTGGATCCAGCGTTTTATCTGACTGCTCCGAGTCTCAGTTTTGATGCGATGCTTTTTAAAACAAAAATTGAATTAGAACTCATTAATAATTTAGAAATGATTCGAATGATACAAAAAGGTATACGGGGCGGCATTTGTTTGTGTCCTAGGCGATATGCTAAGTCTAATAATAAATATCAATTAAATTTTAATCCGTCCCAACCAGAAACATTTTTGGTATATATTGACTGTAATAATTTGTACGGATACGCGATGTGTAGCTTTTTACCACATTCGAACTTTACTTTGCTTAATGAGAATGAATGCGCACAACTTGAAGTAACCAATATTTCTGATGATAATGAGTTTGGTTACATACTAGAAGTCGATCTTAACTATCCTGAATATTTACACGACTTACATGATGACCTACCATTTTGTGCGCAAAATTTTGTTCCGCCAGGATCAAAAAATAAAAAATTAACTCCGAATTTGTATGATAAATTCAATTATGTTATTCATTACATTCATTTGAAAACATGTCTTAGAAACGGATTAATTCTTAAAAAAATCCATAGAGCAATCAAATTTAAACAGAGTCCATATTTAAAACAATATATAGATTTAAATACAAAGTTAAGGCAAGAATCCAAGTCAGTATTTGAACAAGATTTTTTTAAATTATTAAATAATAGTATTTTTGGTAAGACCTTGGAAGACACCGAACGTAGAGTTGATGTAAAATTAGTTAACCAGTGGTGCGATAAGCGGAATAAAACAAAGAAATATTTTTGTGCGCAAGAACTCATCGCACGACCTAATTTCCATAGTTCAACAATTTTTGCTGAAAACCTTGTTGCAATACAGTTAAATCGTGAAAAGGTTGTTTTGGATAAGCCAATATATATAGGTTTTTCAGTTTTGGAACTGTCAAAGAGTCATATGTATGATTTCCATTATTCGGTAATGAAGAAAACATATGAGGATAACTTATCACTCTGTTACACTGATACAGACAGCTTTTTGTATTTAATTAAAACAAATGATTTTTATAAAGATTTAAAAGAATGGTTTTTATGTTACTTTGATACGAGTAATTATCCCGTAAATAACAAATTCAATATACTTCAAAATAATAAGAAGGTTCCAGGACTCTTTAAAGATGAGATGGGAGTAAATATCATTTTGGAGTTTGTTGGCCTAAGATCAAAACTGTACAGCATTAGAACTTATGATGAGGAAATCAAAAAAGCAAAAGGAATTAAAAAATGTGTGACAAAAAACATTAAATTTACAGATTATACTGACGTTTTGTCGAGTGGTAAGCAAATAAGAAAGAAAAATGTTCATTTTAAGTCCATCAAACATGTTATTTTTACTCAGGAACAAAACAGAGTAGCTTTATCACGTAGAGATGATAAACGGTTTATTTTAAAAGATAATATTGTAACAAAATCTTGGGGGCATTATTCAATTACAATGTGATTATTAATTGTGAAATCATTCGCATAAATTTATATATATTTTTAAGTTATAAATTTAGTTAGTTAGTTTAGTTATAAATTTATATTAATTTTAGAATAAACTTTACTGTAAATAATAAATAAATTCTTTTATAATCATTAAACAAGATATTTTTATTAATATTAGATATCCACCCTAACATTATCATATATTTTATATCCTATGCATGTTACCTTCGATTTGTAAATCGAACCCACGACTTCTGACTGAGAAGGTGGGGCACTACCAACTGAGCCAACGAGTACTAAGTGTAAAGAACTGGATTTGCAACAAATTAAATGGAGCTATCGATTCTATGTTTGTTTCACAAAAATGCAAAGGTAATAAATAGGTTTATTCAACAGGTTTAAACTTGTCAATGAATGGAGTAAATGCGTCACACGTGCCGATGCACAGGTGTTATTTTACAAGTCAACGGAATTGCAAGCTTGCATTTGTTCAAGTTCTGACATGAATATTACATTCAACGAAATGCGATTGGTATCGTATATCTTTAATTGTACCGTTACAAAATGATTCAGTTCTTAATTAACGCTCTTACTCGTAGCATTCGATGGCTAATATGTCTGAAAACCAGTATAAAGTCAGTGCAAGTTATGCGGTAGCAGTGAACTCTGAAATTCCAAAGTACGTGATAAAACTAGAAATCATGGACACTATAGACTCTCCGTCCGAAGTAGAATTTAAACTACTTGGAAAATACCAATATTTGGTTTTTGATGAGGGTGACAATATTCTCTACAGGACTCAGCAGCTCATAAATCAAATGACTGCTGAGATCGGAGAACGCTGCGCATCCAGTTAATAATCCAGGTGAGCAAGTGTTTATTTATTTATATTTCAATTGTATACCTACTTATTCACACATTTTTTTCTTGTTTATTCATTATAGTTCTTTTAATTGTTAAAGATATCATGACGGATTGCGGCGATATTGGTCTATGTCTCCCAGAATACGCTCTAGACCCAACCGACCTAGAACAATCCAATCAAGGATTACTTAGTTGCTGTGCCCACCAACCACCGAATCCAGTCAACAAGCGAACCAAGAAAAATAAGTTGAATAAGATAAAGAAGTCACCCACGCAAGTTCAATCATATGTCATTAATAACGAACCAAGAAAAGGGATTCGCTTAATCAAAATATCTGTGCATGATATATCTTCATCTTCATTGTTCCAAAAAAATAAAAAAAGTGACTATGTAGAAGTGATGAACGTGCAGTATGTGATGGAAAACGAACACGATGAAATTATGGATCAAACAGAGAGTGTTATTAAAAATATTTCAAAAAAACTAATAGGATATAATTTTTAAAAATAACTAGGTATTACTTAATTTCCATTAATATTGTTAACATTTACTTAAATAAAATGTATATAATTTAGCAAGTTTGATTTATGCTCTAAATTGATTAAAATAAAATGTACTATAATAGGACTAAATGTATTAAACTTATCTTTGTGTCGTAATGCTCTGAATGTATCTGTCACCAACTCACCACCTGTATATACCATGTTTTTTGCAAATAAATTTGTATTTGTAATATTTGGTTTTATTTTATATGGGATAGGTACTAAAACTCTTGCAAAATAATTTTCAAACCCGTTTATTATAGAATAAAAATGTTTACTTAATGAAATAAATTAAATACACACATATTATTTGTATTATACCACTTTCTTATACAAAGTACATTTTTAAGTGCACACATTTTTGTATGATGAACACAGTTAAAAACCGATTTTTTATCAGTAGAATAATCATTATACAATTTCATTATATTTGGGCAACCTTTCTCACCCAAATCTACCACTTTACAGTGTGAACACAATTCTTTAATCCACTTAATTTTTTCCAGACCTTTTGTCAAAATTTTTTTGTTACTTATATATGGAGTAACAATGCGTTTGAATTCACAATAGTCAACAAATCCTTCACTCCAATAGATTCCACGATTATTTTCTAACCACCGCACTTGTTTACTTTCCTCTTTTGATAAACGTTTAAATGGATACGGTGGTTTAATAAGGAATGTTTGTGTATGCTCCTGATAGGCTATTGCAAACTCCTTAACAATAAATTTATTTTCACCATCTTTAAATCCTTGAACATCTACAATAATTATATCAGTACTCATGATATCTTTCTGACTGTATTGCTGAGAGGTTTGTATTCGACTATACAATCGTTTAGGATAAGACAGTAAGCCGATGTATGATCAGGAAATTCAGTTTCGCTTTCGATCTCCACTCGCACATCCACGACCGGCCCAGACTTCAGGTGATCGTTTTGTCGAGAGCAGTCGACTACAAACAGTGGGGCCTTCTCTTTAAACTCTTTCACGCTAAGCAAGGGTTCAGTTCGACGACCGTAGTACGACTGTTGGAATCTAGCATATTGTTCATATAATAAAGCAGTTCTATCGTTTTCAAAATTCACGTTAAGATTTTCGTAAGGATAATAAGTTGAGTTAAGGTAAACTTTAATATCGCGTAAATAGCAGTGATCAAACCGAGACATGTCTTTGGTTGCTTTATGTTTTCGATCAGTCTGCAAACCGATTACAACATATCTTGGTTTTTCAATTTGCGATGATGTTTTTATTGCCCAAGTATGTTTCGTAGTTTTAGGTAGTAAAGGATATTCATATAAGTCCCAGTTTCTAAACGTTAACTGTATAGAACGATCCTTTTCCAAGATTTTGAGCAAGTTGATTTTTTCTCTATCGGATACTCTAACATGTGGCACTCGCCACATAATCTGTTGTATCTCGATATCTTTGATAACTTCATCAGCGTTTAGTTTCACTGCGTTGAGGTTCGTGTTACTTCGTAACAATAACAGTTCATGTTTACAATTGATTACTACTTTTTTATAATCTTCAGCGAAACCGAGAATGTTTTTTAACGGAATAGAAGCCGAAAAGCTGCCTCCCTTCGAGGTTGTAGTTCCTTCGATATCCCATCCCCAAGTTTTCGACATTCGTGCCTCATTTTCGTTCATAGATATTAATGACTTGATTGTAGTAGTAATTCCAGCATTTTTTATTTTATCTATTTCAACCCCATTAAGCTCATACCTAATATCTTGGAAAAGATATAACAGTGGATTATTAATGAAGTGAACATTTAAAACTTTTTCTTTTGGGGTGCCTTTGTGTGCATGAACGATTCCTTGTAAGTAGAGAGTGCTCTCTGATGGTAATATATACAGGTCTTGTTGATTAATCGGTATGCGAATCTCATCATTTTTGTTGAAACTGGTTACGTAAGGTTTATATGAATGAACTTCGATGCCTTCGATAGCAGTGTCCTGGACTGGCGTATTTAATATATCTAAAATACTACTCATTTTAGTAATCCAATTAATTTAAGAAATTTTTTATTTTCTTCTGTTATTTGTTTTGGTTTTCTTCTATATGTTTTTTTATCAATAGCTCGATCAATACTGATACTTTTGATTGGGGGAGTCATGTATTTATTGTAGTCAATCATTTTTTCTTAAGATGTAAATATAGTTGCACTTCTTCACCACGCAAATTTATGAGGTTGTTATTTATATCCAGTAATCTTATATTGATAGCATTAATATTATATTGATTAACGGGAAAGTAAATAATATTTTTCGGAATTTCTATTATTCTATAACCAGGTGGCACGTTTGGAGCAAATTCGTGAATTATATGACTTGGTTTTCCATTAATATATGATCCGCTAATTATATCACATTCTATTCTCACCACGGTCGTCGATAGAATGTTGACTGGATGTAACGACTCATGTAATATATTTGCCTGAAGTGTCTGATTTCCAAAACCTAATAATTTTCCAAGCGAATTATTTCTCTCAAAGTGAACATCTTTTGTGCAAATCAAAGAAGTTTTTAAAGTATTATTGTTACAGTATAGTTCTATCTTGCCACCCACTATTTTTGATTTTAAATAGTCACAAATGTCTTGAAATTCATAGGTTCCCACAGGTATCTCAATGACACTATTAGAATCAAAATGAAATGTATTATTATTTTTAACAATATTTGGAATAGAATTAAATGTAGATAAATACAAAAGTGCACACTCGTATTCTCCTTCAAGTTGAAGACTGGGAGAATAATTTGTTGATAAAAGTGATGTGTTACCAGTAATAGACAGGGTGAAAGACATTGTGTTAATGATACAAATAAAAAAAAGTACGTCATTTTATATGTTTATTCCAAAAATTCCATAAAAACGCTAAACATAGATGGCCACAATTAACGGTATTGAAGTTTTGATATTTATTGTAGTTATAAAATATATCTCTATTTTTGAAATATTTAATTAGTTCTACTGGAGGTTTTAAATCACCAAAGCTGTCAAAATATTCTATATAGTTATTAAACTTCACATAGGCTACCCAATGAGTTCCCTGGCTATAAGAGTTATCTAAATTTACAATACCACATTCAATATGTCTTGGTGCTTTAGGTAGTTTATCTCTCATAAAAACACCTCTGAAATGCGGTATACCATTTGCATGATTTAGAATGTCTAAATTAGTAAGAGCACGATTAGGCAGCCTTTTATTTAGTTTTTTGGATTTTTTAAGTACAATCCATTACCTTTTTTATAAGGTTTTATGTACAAGTCTTTCCCCAGTGCAATAGACTCCATAATTTTGTTATGTCGTTCAGACTCACGAAGATTTTGCTGTGAGGATTTATAATCATTTACGGTTTTTGCTATCCCAGCTGCACCTCCAGCTAAGGTTCCCAATGCTGACAGTCCAGCGAAAATAGGTATTAGCGGTAGAATACCTCCAGTCTTTGGAAGAGGGATCACTCGTGGAAGACGAATGTTGTTATTTCTTGAAAGCAACTTCTTTGCAGCTGAATGAGCAAATTTGATAGCTGTCTTAGTGTTTTTAGGTTTAAACTTCTTGAGTTGGGAATGTATTTTTCTTATTATTGCTTTAAATGTTTTAACCCCTGCTCCAGTCTTCAACTTAGTCTTCATCACTTTACTAACTAACCAGGAAGCGAGCTTCTCACCTTTGCCTGCATCTTTTGAGTTTAGTCTCTGTTTAGCCATATTCATTAATTGTAAATCAGCTTTATGACGATTTTCTAAGTCAGAAAAGTTTGAATATGCTATATCGTGATGCATACAAGCTTCATCCAATTTATTGATTCCTTTATCACCACGTAGTAAACGTTTATTTAGCTTTGTTCCAGGCCCACAATAATTATAACCAGGTAAATGTAACTCGAACGGTAAATTGTTTATCAAATTGTTAACAAGTCCTTTGCCTTGCATAACTAACCAAATAATGATAACAATTCTCAAACAATAGCCTTTTTATCAATCCAACTGTTTTCATTATCACTAAGACCCAACCATTTTACAAATAATTTATTACCCTTCTTCCTCATAATTTTCTCTATTAGGTATACATTGGGGTATTTAATTCTTTGTAACTCATGCTCATAAAAACTTCCTAAAATTGGTTGATTTTTTAAATCTTCAATTAGATAGGTTACTGGTACAGTATTATTGATTTTTTTTATCTTAAATTGTTCACTGGACCAATTTGGAGTATAACCTTTATCAAAACTAGTCTTATATTTACTTATGCGAACATAATCATCCAAACGAAACTTAATATTTTTTGGTATGTTTATCTTATTTTGAAAAGATTTAATATTTTTCATTATAATATGTTCATTTTTATGGTTGACACTACTAGGCTTATACTTAGTGATGCGGTGTTGTGTATTATTATAACAGCGAACAATATTATCTAAAGGTTCACCAATCCATTTATAACATCCATTTAAACTAAAATGTTTATACAGATTATTCTTTAAGGTTCTAATAAATCTTTCAACTATTGAAGCTTTTTTTACTGAATAGGTTGAATAGTGGTTAATATTAAATGATTTCATCAGTTTTTGGAATTCACTGTTATAAAATTCTGTACCATGATCAGTTTGTAGATTAACAGGCCGCCGATGAGATTTAACTATTAATTGATCAAAGGCATTTGCTATTTCTAACATGGATTTTGTTTTAACGGGGAAAGCCCAAGCAAATTTTGTAAAACAATCTATTACAACTAATATAAATTTGAAACCTTTATTGTATGTCTTTAAGTTTCTTATATCAATTAAATCAGCTTGCCATAAATCATCAATTCCTTTTAAAATTACAGACCTTCTAACGAAATTTCTACGCGCTGGTTTATGTAATTCATTTACCACTTGTTGTTTTACCATTTTCACTTTTAGTTATTTGATCTACTTCCTTTTTATTGTAGTAGTTCTCTTGAAAATGAGCTAAGAAACTCTGTATCTCTGGTTTTATACTAATAATGTTGTCATCTATTTCATGTTTATCATAAAAACGGTGAGTAATTTGATCAACATATTCTCTGTTAACAACCTCGTCTGCTGCCAGAGGGGCTTTCACACCTTTAAGTGTTGTCATTTTAAAATCGAATTCACCAGTTTCTGTCTTCATCAAAACTTTATCGGATAAGTTTAATATTTCAGACAAACGTAAACGTTTATGAACGTGATGACCGAATTTGTCAACATCCATTTTCCTAAAAAGACAACTGTAAGGTACAAAGAATAGGACTGAAATGAAAATAATCCATTTAATACATAACATTTATTAGAGAATAATACCAGATTCACGTAATTCTTCAATTATAGATATTATTTCATTATCCAATCCAGTGTTTCCAGCATCTCGTGAAGCAATTAATAGTTTTAATCGTTCTACTAATTCGTTAGGATCGTCCCAGTAGATGTAGTCCACATTTTTTTTCCACTTTTTCATAACTGGGAGTCCTGTCCCTATAGGTAGACTACTATCTGTGCTGACAGAAATTTTACGTAACTTAAACAGCGGTTTTATGACATTTAAGTATTTTCTTCCTTTGTTGCTTTTTTTGGCTTATTTAGATCAAAATCTCGTCTATGTGCATTTGTGGCCAATAGCATTAACTTATAATTTTGTGCATCTTGATCTGTTACAAAACTTAAATCAGGCACTTTTTGGAATAATAGCTCTTGTATGCCTCTCGTATTTGCGTATTCACGTCCAGCTACCATAATTTTCTTATCTTTAACAAATACACTACCAGAACCCATCATAAGTTTACCACGTTCACGTCTAACACCATATGGAACATCTTCAAAAGCTTCGGACGATAGCGACCATGATGATACATTCAGGCTAGGGCTTGTCGGTGCAGATTCAACTGTTCGAAATGATTCATTGCTGATATTGCGTCGGTCCTCCACACTGGACACATTTTCATCACTTCCAAAAAAATTTTCATCATAATCAGAAGAATTATATTCGGCTCTGGAAGCATCATCATCATGAAATTCAATTTTAGAATTCCTTCTTAAAATGGTTTTATCATTTTCCGACTCGCTTGACGAATCAGAACTATCTTTTTCTTTTTTCGATTTAGTATGTTTAATTTTCTGATCTTTGGACGGATAAGATGTTTCTTTTAAGGTTGTGTTTTTGGTTATATCCACCAATTGGTTGAGAGGATTTGTTAAAGGCTTAAAAACATTTTCTAAAACTTTTTCGTTATCAATCTCAATATTGCGCATCTTTTTAACTTTTCTCTTAACAGCTTCAGCAGCACTAACTATTTGTCTTTTTAATGTTTTTTCCATTTTAAATAAAATAATTAGTAGGTATGTTCTAAGCTCTCAGTAACTTGCGTTGAAATGATAGGGAGTCAAGAAAAAGTGGTATTTTATATCATTAATCAAACATTACAAAGGTATCAAATTTCTTTCTATAGCAACCTTTATTTTTGTTACAATCTTTATTTATTACCAAATAATTATAGGGTTCAGTCCATATTTTTGAACACATATCTCTAAACTCTGTCCATGACATGTCTGTGTTAACATGCTCTTCGTACACGTGTCTCAAGTTCACATCATCTTGCTTAAACAGAACTATTAAATTAGCGTTATCTCTGACTAGCTGTTTAGGGACCTTACTATATGTTTGATTTAAATAAAAACAGTCTATATATTTATGTCTGCCCATAGCAAAAAAGTCACGTATATTATTTTGGTTTTCACATGCCACGTCATCGAAAACTATAACAGAATTTTTCTTAGCATGCTGAGGACTCAATACTGTCTCATTTTCATGAAATTTTACGTAAGTGATGCCAGGAACTTTTTTTAAAACATGTTCTAAGAATAAATACTTCGGTTGGTGAAGAGTTTTTGAATATACGTAAACATTTCTATAGCTCAATCCGTTTTCATGTAAAAGAAGGCGAATCATTAAATTAGTTTTTCCACAGTTTGATGGACCACAAATTATACAACGAATTGTGTTAGGCAAAAGTTTCCCATGACGATAATTCTTCTTTTTTGAAACTGTACAAACTTTTTCAACGTTCAAGGATAGTGGTTGTTTCACAAACTTCATGTTGTTGTAAGTAATGATATTTTATTAATGACAACTTTCTTTTATCGGGTAGGTTTTTATATAGCGTTTTAACGGTTTAGTTTTTTACGTAATATCAATCACATGATATTATAGGATGAGTTTAGTTTTATTTAACGTAAGCGATCAGTCATTAGCTTTCCTGCTGTTATCGGAGCGGTGTTGCGGTGTTTCATTTGATATTATTGGGCATTCTGGATCATAATCGATACGACCGAGGAGCGTAGTAAAACGGAGCGACGCAGCGAGCAACGCGAGTGAGGTCGTATCGATTTTGATCCAGAATGCCCAATAATATTACTACTAGTATATGTATAAACGTCGACTTGAGAACCTCCTCGGGTTTCTCGTCGGTTTAAAAATCATTTAAATTTCAAATTGATTTTCATTTTGAAGGTTAGGTTATTCTGTTTGTCGCTAGGAGCTCCGCTAGGAGTAAAAGTGTTCTGTGGCTAGGAGTAAAAGTGTTCTGTGGTTCGTCGTCCATTCACTGCAAGAAGGTTCAACGAAACCTAAGACATTTCACGACATTTCAAGACAATTCACGTAGGTAGGTATCACGCTTGCAAAA
This sequence comes from Ethmia dodecea, assembly GCA_963855545.1. Lineage (NCBI taxonomy): Eukaryota > Metazoa > Arthropoda > Insecta > Lepidoptera > Depressariidae > Ethmia > Ethmia dodecea. The sequence continues at coordinate 11,655,633 of OY979444.1, read as the reverse complement.
ATCATAATTTTTGAGGTAAGTACCTAAGTTAAAACTGTAGAAACTGCGATACAATGTCTAATCGAGACAGATGGACAAGATGATCTAAAAGTATTTGTTAATTGTTAAAAAAAATAACAACCATAATATATCTATCTGTACCTAGACAATAGCTTCACTCCGATAAGAATAGCCAAGGAACGTTGACTCTGGCTAACTTAACAAACAAATAACAGTGACAGTGTAACTATTTCTAAGCAAGTGGCCTAAATACAGTCTACAGCAAAATTGTAATCTACTATATAAAAATAAGTCGGGTTTTCCTTCCTGACGATTTAACTCCAGAACTGACGAACCGATTTCCATGGTTTAGCATTCGTTGGAAAGGTCTAGGGCTCCGCAAGGTTTATAGCAAAGAAAATTCAGCATTGCACCCGTGCGAAGCCGGGGCGGGTCGCTAGTAGGTCATAATTACATACAATTCAAGGTAGCAGTTGTTCAAGATAGGAAACTAAACTATTAGTGTTTCGTGCCACATTTGGAAAATCAGAAAATTAAAATCACCTCGGAATCTATTCATCTGTCTGCCACAGCCATTTTTATTTGACCGCAGAAAATTTTAATAATAGCATAGCTGTAGAATAAGAATTTTAATGTAGCAGAGCTTTGTTTTAAAGGGATAAATAAATCTAAATTACAAACTTTGATTGAAAGCACGAAGTCAATTTTACAATAATTATGTTTTTGAAAAATTACTATAAAAGTAAAATATATATTATCACTACATAATATAAAACAAAGTCGCTTTCTCTGTCCCTATATCCCTATGTATGATTAAATCTTTAAAACTACGCAACGGATTTTGATGCGGTGTTTTTTAATAGATAGAGTGATTCAAGAGGAAGGTTTTAGTATTAGCATTGCACCCGTGCGAAGGCGGGTCGCTAGTACCTTGTAAAAGTATCGCTTACAAAATTCTGAGCAGGGCGTTGGAATTAGAAAAAAGTTTTAGTTTCGTAATACCTTGAAATATTTTTACATCATGGCCAAAGAGATTAAAATATATAATATAATAATAATATAATCTCACGCCTTTTTTATCCCCGAGGGGGTAGGCAGAGGTATTCCATTACTGGATATACCCACATTTCACGAGATATATTGGACCCCTAAACGTGATAGGTGGTGAGCCCATCGCCGGACCGGGTCTGTTTACACATGTCTCAGAATTAATTCTGAGACCTGCGGGTTTCCTCACGATGTTTTCCTTCACCGTCGAGCTAGTGATAAATATGTACGTAAGTTTTTGAAAAACTCATTGGTACATGCCAGGATTCGAACCCGAGCCTCACTGATTTTCGGCCGGCTCTTTAACCGTCAGGGCTATCACTGCTCTTTAAGAGATTAAAATATAATAGGACATAGAGGGGGCATTGGCAATATTTTCATACAAAACTTTGAAGCATGTTTAAAGCTCAAGCGTCATGTCAGTTAGTATGAACGCGAGCTGCCATTCGGTCGAAATTGTACTAGACTTATTCCACTTGGAATAACTTTTGGCTTCAAATTTTCCTCGCTTTGTCCCCTCTATGCCATATTATATTTTAATCTCTTTGATCATGGCACTGTACCTATTTCAATAAAATATAAAAACTCTACTGATAGATTCTGCTCAAACTTAGTTTGTATGCTTACTTTACAAAGTGAAAAACTTACAAAGTACCTAATGACGTGTAACTTAAAAAGGTTACCTACAATAAGCCAAACAAGATTATTTTACGAAAAATCCATGTAAACTGACATAGTAATTATACTGCGGAACACACACCGAGCCCTGACTCGCATTTGCCAGATTTTTTATAATCTCACCACCAAAGATATTAAAGTAAGGATGAGTTATATTCATATTGCTCCCGTTTGAAAATTGATACCCTACGAGTGTGCTACATGTACATACTTACTTCTTAGCGTATTTATAGGATACAACAATGACGGGGAAAGATGATACGGAACGAATAATAAAAAAAAGAGAGCTATCTGTTAAGAGTTGCGCTTAAAATACGACTTGAAATACAATGCGACTAAATAAAATGTGGTTAATTAACTACATTTGTCGGCCTCATTTTCCGTGCTCTAGTAACATATCTACATCTTTCTATATATAATATCTTTGCTCACCACTAATTTGACGAACGGGAAGTAGTCGTAGTATTTCGATAGAACTGGTATAGGTACCTACCTCGTTATTATAGTTCTTAGTCGTATTTGGTACTAGCGGATGCCCAGCGGCGTTGCCCGCGCTGATTCCGTTTATTCCCGTTCCCGTGGGAATTGCCGAAAATCCCTTCAAAGTGGTTGCCTACGACATATTAACCTACATACCTACCATATTTCAAATAGCGGGTGCCCAGCGGCGTTTTCCCGCTTGGATTTAGTATATTCCCGTTCCCGTGGGAATTTCCAAAAATCCCTTCATACCAATTTCCTATATGACATATCAGACACCTTCATACCATTTTTCAAGTTTCTAGGTGTTATCGTTTCGGAGTAGTACGTATTTCTCTTTTTAACCAGTTTTTATATTTTCCCGTGGGAATGAGATATTTTCCTGGAATAAAAAGTACCCTAGATGTTGACCCGGGTACTCAGTTATCTCCATACCAAATTTCATCAAAATCCGTCCAGTAGTTTTTGAGTGATGCGTGCACAACCAGACAGACAGACAGACAGACAGACAAAAATTCAAAAAATTGGTGTTTCGGTATCTATATCGATAACTATAATATACATTACCGTTAAAATTTTCAAAAAATATTTAATGTACAGACACGGCCCCGTTAGAGTTTTATTATATGTATGTATAGATGACCACCCTGAAGAATAGTAACTAGAAGCACCAAGGAAATAAATTACAAGAATAAGAAAAAAATAATATAAGAATTAGACCCTGACAGGGGCGTAGCTACCGCCGTATCAGCCGTATTAATTAAAAAAAACTAAAGTTATCATCACTCATCAGCTATAAATGATCCCATCAAAAACATAAATGTGAAATGAGAGCCAAGTTCAATATTATGCCTTGGTTGTTGACTTCAACGATAAAATAAGTGAGATCTAAATGGGTGCCAAGTTCAACGGTCAGTCCTAAAATTTATTTATAACAACATAAAATATCATTTCTTCTTATAACTTAGGATAATATATTGTAGCCTAAGGTCTGACTTGGCTAGTTTTTATCGCGGGCCTTGAGCGCGGGGACCGAATCCAGAAATTCCGTAACGAAAAAACCCTCACGCTCCCCACTCCGACGGGCACGGAGGTGTGGCTTGAAGGCCGTGCATTGCATGGATGGATGGATGGACGGTCGGACGGACGGACGGACGGACGGACGGACGGACGGACGGACGGATGGACGGACGGACGGACGGACGCACGGATGGACGGACGGACGGACGGACGGACGAACGGTCGGACGGACGGATGGACGGACGGATGGATGGATGGATGGCTATTGCATAGCTTCTATCGAGGGCTTTGAGCGCGGGGACCGAATCCAGAAATTCCGTAACAAAAAAAACCTCACGCTCCCCACTCCGACGGGCACGGAGGTGTGGCTTGAAGGCCGTGCATTGCATGGATGGATGGATGGATGGATGGACGGACGGACGGACGGTCGGACGGACGGACGGACGGATGGACGGACGGACGGATGGACGGACGGACGAACGGACGGACGGACGGACGAACGGACGGACGGACGGACGGACGGACGGACGGACGGACGGATGGATGGACGGACGGACGAACGGACGGACGGACGGACGAACGGACGGACGGACGGACGGACGGACGGATGGACGGACGGATGGATGGATGGATTATATTGCATAGCTTCTATCGAGGGCCTTGAGCGCGGGGACCGAATCCAGAAATTCCGTAACGAAAAAACCTCACGCTCCCCACTCCGACGGGCACGGAGGTGTGGCTTGAAGGCCGTGCATTGCATGGATGGATGGATGGATGGACGGACGGATGGACGGACGGACGGACGGACGGACGGATGGATGGTTATTGCATAGCTTCTATCGAGGGCCTTGAGCGCGGGGACCGAATCCAGAAATTCCGTAACGAAAAAAAACTCACGCTCCCCACTACGACGGGCACGGAGGTGTGGCTTGAAGGCCGTGCATTGCATGGATGGATGGATGGATGGATGGACGGACGGATGGACGGACGGATGGACGGACGGACGGATGGACGGACGGATGGACGGACGGACGGACGGACGGACGGACGGATGGACGGACGGATGGATGGATGGATGGCTATTGCATAGCTTCTATCGAGGGCCTTGAGCGCGGGGACCGAATCCAGAAATTCCATAACGAAAAAAACCCTCACGCTCCCCACTCCGACGGGCACGGAGGTGTGGCCTGAAGGCCGTGCATTGTCTAACGTCGTTTCTTTTCGGCAGTCTTGTTGATACAAAATGCTATGCAATAGCTTTACCGCGGCAGTCCCCGAGTGCCACACGTCTTTTTTTTTTTCTTTAGTGAGAAATCTTTACCCTTCATAAGGGCCCCCAAACAAATTTTTATATGGGGCCCCGCCAAGGCACGCTACGCCATTGGACCCTGCGCTTAACGAGGGACACGCTCGGGAGCTATGTAGAGCCCTGAGTGAAGCAGAGGGTTCAAGCTACCTAAGGCGAAGATAGTCTTTATCGCAGAGGTGAGTAGGTAGGTACTTTACTTTTCACACCTAATGGGAAAAAATAAAATGCTAGCTAGAGCATCTGATTTAAACTCTGTTTTGAAATCACCAATCCTCTTGACCACATTTGTAAGTCAACGTGAAAATTACACCAAACACCGTCTTTGGTTTCACATTCTTTACAATCGCGCTTTTTTTCTTTTTTATATTATGTTCCTCTACAACGGCCTATATATATATATATATATATATATAATAAACACTCATTACAATGTAGGTACCTACCTAACATAAGTATGTTCAATGTTTTTGTAAGAATTTTACAGTTCCTTTAAATTACATTATATCCTGGGATGTTCGTACACCTTTGTATGGCTTGTGTTGAGATTCCATAACATGTAGGTAGGTGGTGGTATGGTGTATGGTATTAGGAGGGTTGGCGATCACACCCATTTGACAGGATGAAGTTTTTTCAAGAGTTTGTTTATACAAAAGTGTTCAACATAAATCTTTGGACCGCATTCCGCAGGTACGAACACCCGGCCTTTCAAAAGATCTTCCCTTTTCACAATAGCATTCCACCTCATCTCTTCCACAAGCTGGTTAGGTAGATACTAGTGAAACTTACCAAGTTTCTTCCAGTACGACCGTAGTCTGGTCAGTATAATTTCCATGCGTCCGTCAAGATCTTCATGGTTGAGCATTTCCTTGATCATGTTCGGATCGTTTATAACCACAGTAGGGATGTGGGCCATGTACAGTCCTACGACCTTTGTTTTGTATCTCTTGCCGAGATTGGTGAACGCTTGCGCTAAGTTGTTGAAGCATGCAGCTCGGACGAAGTAGTATCCACCGTAAATGGGTAAACTTGGTGGACCTGAGCAGAAAAATAATTATTTAAATTATTTAAAAAATTATGATTTAGCTAGCATCATCGTTTCGCACCTGGGATAATAATTGAGGGGGTAGAGTTAAATGTTCTTGAGTATAAGGTATGTAGGGTTTTTATGTTTTCATTTTATAATTTTATTTAGTTATTATTATTAAGGCAACCAGTTTACAACTGATAAACGCCTGTAGGTATCCAGGTGTTTCCACTTAAACTTTCTCATTACATGATAATATGTATTTGTCCAGTTTATTTTTAAATTGATTAACATTAGGTGCTGAGACTACTTCTTCTAGTAGGTAGCTTATTCCACGAACTAACCATTCTGTTGCTTAAGAAATGTATGTAGGGATTATGTTGTGTGATTACGCTAGTAGGTATGCAGCTTGAGACAATATTTTAAGTAAGTATTTTTAAAACTCTAACATAATTTTATGAAATTAAAGTAGAGTACGAGTAACCTACAGTATGGCCGTTTTAACTTGGCAGCTCTGAAGTTGCGCAAATGGCTGCGCAATAACATTGTTTGACGACCATTTGGCGGTACGAAGCGCAGGCGGAGCCTATGTTCAGAGCAGCCAAGTTAAAACGGCCGTACTATATTTATTATTAAGAGCCCCTGGCTGACTAATTTGCCAACGCAATGCCTAAATGAAGCAAGTAAATAAAAAAAATTGGTAGGTAAGTATCTAGATTTTTGGGACATAGATACTACTTATAACAAATGATCTCTCAAGAATGTGGTATTGTGCGCCTAATCCTTTCCAAAGGAACAGAAAACTCAAGATCTTCGCGGGCAACGCTGCTACTACCTAAATACTCTTACCTAAGTACATATTTATATATAACAATACTAGCAGCACCCCGCGATTTCACTCGCGTAGTTCCCGTTGCCGTGGGAATACGGGGATAAAATATAGCCTATGTGTTTTTCTGATATATAACTGTAAAGTTTCATAAAAATCCGTTCAGTAGTTTTTGTGTGTAAGAGGAACAAACATCCATGCATACAAACTTTAGCGTTTATAAAATTAGTAGGATGTAGTAATACGATCATTGTATATAAACAAATTAGTAAGATTAGTTAGTTCCAAAGTAGACGAGAATCAGCCCGCAGCTATTGCAATGCCAATACAATTTTCTCTCTTTTCATCTTCTAAGACCCAGGGGGCCAATTCTACTAAATGTCAATGGTCATAGTTGGATGACAATGAGATGTCAATGGTCAGTCAATGGTGTTATTTTGACACTTTTCAGAGCAAATAACACCATCGACTGACCATGTCATTGTCATCCAACTGTAACCGTTGACATTTAGTAGAATTGGCCCCTAGGTCTTGTTGGAGAGGTGATTAGTAGGTATAGGTTACTGACAATTACGCAGAAAGTATGTACCTACCTACCTATTTAATGTAAGTACTCATACGATATGAAGACGTGTTAATTTATATTTTTTTCTTATCTAAGTGATGGAATGTATATTGGTCACAAACAGAAATAGTCATAACCAGAAGTGGGCATAGTAAGAAATGGACAAATGCAGAAAAGGTCTTAAAAAGAACTTGTCCTATAACGTCAAATCCATTGTCTTAAACCGGAATAAGTTAGACCTTCATTAAAAAACGTTCTAATCTTACCTGGTGGGAAATTTGGCGGCCGCTTGTAAGCATTTTTATAACAATACACAACCACTAGAGGAATCAGAACCGCGGCTACCACAGCCCCGATCATTTTTGGATGGTTATAGGAGCTGTGTAGCGTCTTAATGGCAAGAACTTACTAAATACAGATAAACAAAGCAACGGACTCTTAAATGAGTTCAGTATTATTATAACAATATAATCATTTGCGATATGCGTTGTATTTAGTATTTCATGCATTATTATATAACATCAACTTATGTTTAAAGACGATAGGTAAGGTAAGCTACTAAAGGCAAAATAAGTATTTGTTTTTATTATTTGAAAGAGCGAGCGTTTGGACAAATTGTGCCTAGAAAAATTAGATAGAGATATCGTTTTGTTTTTCCTGTAATATTTACCTAAACCTTTTTTTTCTGACTCTTCTCTTTTTGCAAACTTTTCAAAATAAATAAATAATCTCACGCCTTTTATCCCCGAGGGGGTAGGCAGAGGTATTGCATTTCTGGACTTACCCACGTTTCACCAGTATATTCTTTGGACCCCTTAACATGATTGGTCCATCGCCGGACCGGGTCTGTTACACTTGCCTCAGAATTAATTCTCTAACCTGCGGGTTTCTTCACGATGTTTTCCGTTACGGTCGAATTAAAGTGATAAATATAAACTAATTGTATATCCCAGGATTCAAACCTGAGCCTCACGTATATGAGAAGCGGGCTATTTAACCACTGGACTATCAGTACAAACTTTTCATCTAACCATTAACTCCAGTTGGCTTTTTTCCCGCTCTACGATTATAGCTTTTGTAATTCAAGGGTTAATTATGCAGTTTGAATCATGACAATCCCTTCATAATTAAGGATGCCTTGCACTGACTTGGACAGGCCTTTAATAGCCCAATTAATCAGAAAAAAAGAACTTTTTAAATAGTATTAATAAGCTCAACCATAGAAGATTACCTACTAGAATTATGCGCTTCAGCTACTTATAGGCCATTACTATGAATTAGTGGAATCTACCAGCTACTACAAAATCAGTTCATGCCTATGTTGACTACGGTGATCGTCACACGAAAATGCTTATACAGAAAGCACAACAGTTCTTAGAAAAAGTGGGTTATGATTTCGATCGACCCGATATTTCACTGCATAACTTTCACCCACAAATCCAGATATTGCTTGTCCTTAATGGGATATTTTTTAACAACGAGGCATCTCTTATCAGGTATTATTTAATCATGATAATATACATACATATATAAGAATATTTTTGATCAGTTTTTTAAGTGTGATTTGAGATGAATGATGAACGTTTACAAAAAAGTAACAAATAATTAATTGACAAAGGTTTTATAAAAAAAGGATAACTGATGGTAGAAAAGGCTTAAGCGTAGATATGTGATTACTGATTACTAATTATACAGGAGCTTGTGGATCGTTCTGTATTGCAGGCATATGACTAGCATCCAGAGTTTCCCGTTTTTTTTTTGCAAATGGGGATTTCGGAACTTTTTGAGTGAAAAAAGTTTCGTTGGTCGAAAGTGTGTTAATATGTCTATGAAAGCGCGACATAGTCAAAACACTTATATGATCACAAGTTCTTAAATATTGATCTTTTTATTAGATTTTTTTTTAATTAACATAAAAAAACAGAAATCAAAAAAGTTTTATTCATTGTAGAAAAATAAGTAGGTTTGTTTCGTTTCAAACAGTAGTCTGAGGAGAGAGTGTTACAAATTGCAACTTAGAATAAGAGAATAATTATTAATAATGATATTTCTGAGATTTAACTTCTTTTAAAGTTTTCTTTTTAATAAAAATTAAGAACTCTTCACAGTAAGAGCTGTAAGAGCACTTATTTCTGGCATCCGACCATTTTAAATTCATCTCATACTTACCCGAAAAGCGGAACTGAGCCTGGCCCGCGCCGGACATTAAGTTTTGATTTAAAAATCGGGACGTTCCGCCAAAATCGGGACCGCTCAGGCGCCAGAGGTCTACTTCTCAAATAGCCCATTTCGCATTTTGACTACTTCTCATAAGTGACTACTGGCAACGCTGCTTTCACACACTTTCGAGTCCACGCTACGTGTTTTTTTTGTTTGTTTTGGTCTTTAGATCAACACATCCAGTCACCGAAGATTCTCGACTCTGTTCCGGTGCGTAAATAGTACCAGGAAAGAAATATCATGATTGTACCGCGTACCTACGTAGCGGGAATGCAACCTTTACAACCTGACTGTCTCACTACAAAACATTTTTTTATTCAAGGTTCATCTGGCCTTTTATGAACGTATCACTGGCGATGGTAGGTACTTTATTCGAAATAGTATACGTGATCCGAGGTGTTTACTACGAAGACTACGCCTTCGCTTCGGAATGTTTCTGCTACATCATAATACTGGGCACAATACCAATTGTCTCGTTTAGTGTTTTCTACAACAGGGATAAAATTATTCAAGCTTTAGATGATATGGATTCAGACATTGTATACATCTGTAACTTAGGAACCAGGCATAGGTGAGTTTGTTAAGATATTTAATGAATTTTTGATGCTAATAATTTTGGGGAGCGGCTCAGTTTGTAGAGTGACTTCTGAGTCAGAGATGACGGGTTCGATGCCCCCTCGAGGCCAACATTTATGTTTACGGCATGAACATGACTGTTTGCGTATCTGGTTGTTTTTATAAGGAAGTATACATAATATTTAAGTATGTTTATCAGTCATTTAAATTCCAGTTGTAGAATTGTGTACCTACAATATTAAATATAATTAGGTAGATACCTACATCAAAAGTCTTCAAATAAGTAGACCGTAGGTATAGACAGCTACAAATTTTAAGTAAGTAAGTAACTTCTATTAGGTATGGATTGCGGTTTGAGATTTGAAAATGATCTATTTTCAATTAACTAAACTTCAAGTCAAAACGCTCAGGAGCAAAATATATGGAATAACGAGACGCGGCGGGCGGGGTACTTAGTTGTGCATGGGGGTAGAGCAAAGAGATTAAAATATAATAGGACATAGAGGGGGCATTGGGAAAATTTTCATACAAAACTTTGAAGCATGTTTGAAGCTCAAGCGTCATGTCAGTTAGTATGAACGCGAGCTGTCATTCGATCGAAATTGTACCTACTAGACTTATTCCACTTGGAATAACTTTTGGCTTCAAATTTTCCTCGCTATCTCCTCTCTATGCCCTACTATATTTTAATCTCTTTGGGGTAGAGCGATGGTGAAATGATCCTCCACAAACAAAAAGAGAACAAAAAATCCACCAGGTAAGGTGATCGTGTTTCATCTAAATGATTGTTTTAGCGACCATTTCAAGAAAGGCCAACTATTAATCTGGAAGCTATGTATCATGTGGTTCGCATTCTGCATAACCATCATAACAATTTATATTGGCAATACCGTGGTCTTGCTGATGTATCAATCGCTCTTTGCGACTCAGGATGAGCACATGGTTCGACCCCTGATATTCCCCTTGTGGCTACCAAAAGACGATCCATACAGAACACCGAACTACGAAATTTTTTTGTTCATTCAGATAATGTTAATTTTGATTATTCTTCAAAATTTTTGCGGTATGTATCTACATTAAATTTTCCTATATGGTACCTTATACATATTGGTTTATAGCGGTTGTACCTATACCTAAGGTCCGTGCTAACCACACTAGATAATTAGATGCCTAAAAGAGCTCTTAGTTGCCATACTAAGGGGTGATGAGCCAGTAGCATGGTTTTGGCCATCTGATTAATAATTTAACGGTCTTTTAGTGGTGGTTTGGTGAACATAGATCTTAGGGTGGTAGGTATTACAGAATGTGACTAACGTACCTACGGATCATCGCTTAAGCATAGCACAATTACAATCCATGGCATGGTTTGAAGGGAGAGCAGCTTTATGCGACTAAAATAGAGGCATATGTTCCTGAGATCCGTACTTCAATTTCAGTAACACGACCTTTACCCTACACAACCTACAATTAACTTTAAAAAAAACATGTGTAGTATAAAAATTTAACCACCACCTAATTTATTCACCACCTATCACGTTTAGGGGTCCAAAGAATATCTCAGGAAAAGTGGGTATATCCAGAAATGCCTACCCATAGGGGATAAAAGGAGTGAGATTATTATTTATAAAAAAATTAAGTAGCAGCGTCTACCGCCGCGCCGACGACGCCAAACGCTTGCCCTAGCCTTTACTTTTCTACCTACGTCAGGCGCCCGTCTGTAGGTTCTACATAATATAGTGTATTCCCGTTGTCCCCATTGGCCGTATCCCCATGATGGGGACAACGGGAATACATAAATTTCACGTGTCGATATCCCCATTAATTCTGTATTGGTTTTTAAACCTCCGTTTTTAAAGCAGCAAAAAGAAAAACAACCCTATATCAATATTTTTTTACCAGCCTTGGCCTCTTTTGACATTCTTGATAAAAAAAACGGAAAATTCGTAAAAACTGAATTATTAATTAGAAGTAGCTAAATCGGAAGGTGTATTCCCGTTGTCCCCATTGACGATATCCCCATTGAGTGGGGACAACGAGAATTGAATAAAATTATTAAAAATACTTCCCGTTGTCCCCACTATCTGTCCCCATTGAAATAATGAAATAAAATTATTAAAAATTATTCCCGTTGTCCCCATAGAATTTATTTTCTCTCTCCTTTTATTTAATGCAATCAGTTCTTCGACATTCAGCAATATTTTGATGAGAATAATATTTAGTATTGCAAGAAATGGGACCAGTGTTCCACCTTTATAAATTTTTATCTATTCGCAGATTAGATCATGAGAGGTTTTTCTTTTTAATCTTTTGAATGGTTGAGGGTTGCTCATTAGTTCCTTTGCCATTGGATAAGAATGTTGTTTGAGTCTATTTCTATATGTGGCAGTTCTGGGTACGTATTTGAAAGTCTAGAATTAAAAAAAACTCACGTAAAATAACTTACGTTTAAAATCCCTAACATCTAAATTCCTAAAGTTTTAATATACCTATGCAGCGAATACTTACCTACGAAATATCTAAGATTATAATACAGATTGGACTGAATACCTAATATTTAAAATCTTTATAGTTATAACGACAAAGTTTGATATGCCAACATTTTAAATACCAAATGGTCAAAATACTTAAAATAATGCACCACTTACGAGATCTTATAGATATATTAAATGCGAGAGCGAGCTCAAAATACCAGAACGGAAATTATTTGGACTGGTTAGGTTCAGAAGATCTTTGATGTTAGGTTTTTTTTATGAGCAACAAATCAACATGTTTTATTATAACCGTTGTTAAGTAAGTATAATACAATATGATATAGTACATTACGATATATACGATATACGGTAAGTTGAAAATTACAGCTGAAGCGATATTGCTAGCACGAGCCGTAGGCGAGGGCTACAAGAAAGCAGAAGCTGTAATTATCAAAGCGCACGTATGTCATACGACATTTTATAACATATTTGCGAAGAAATTAATAAAACTCGGACTTTCATGAACGAAAATAAAAAGCGCGTGAAATAATTTTTACTTGTTCACAAATTAGCGATGCGCGCGGCTCAGCATTTTTTTTAGGCAAAAGCACAAAAAATAGCCAATATTTCTATTAAAGTACATAAATTAATATTTTTGTGTTTTGTTACAGATAAATGGTTGTATTTTATTGTCAAAATTAATTAAATTAAAGAATTAAATGTTTATTTATTATTATATTTTATCTCCCAAAGCTAATTTTATTCATAAATTTTTGTCCACTTTTCTGACATTAAAACTCTTTGATATAATTTTTAAAAGTACCATTCGTTTTAGACGGACAGATAAACCGTACGTTTTACACTACAATAGCGCACAAGTACGTAATGAAATACAATATGATATTGAAATTAACGAAATAATAGACTTTTTACGAACAAATGTGTTATAAAGTAGATTTTGTACATATTTTAATATCGGTATTTGTCATTTTGGTCAATTAACTATAAGTAAATCAATTTCTGGGAATTTGTTCATAGGTATTTTAAGTTTTTTCCTTGTGAACTTCAGTAATATATCCATTTGACATTTTAAGCTTTTGGTATTTTCACTTTAAGTCAAACAACCATTAGGTATTTAGATTTTAGGGATTTTAAACGTAAGTTATTTTACGTTAGGTTTTTAACTTAAAACATTCAAATATGTACCCATAATTAAAGATAGAGTGCTCATTTTTAGAATCCGTCTACCAGATTTCTAATACCTATTACTATTTTTTAAGATATATTTTTTCTAGCACGGCACGAGCTACTCTAAGAACCACAAATATGACAGCGGAGAATATATCCTACTAGAATATTCCAATAAATCAACTATAGATTTTCCTATTTAGCTACTTCTAATTAATAATTCAGTTTTTACGAATTTTCCGTTTTTTTTATCAAGAATGTCAAAAGAGGCCAAGGCTGGTAAAAAAATATTGATATAGGGTTGTTTTTCTTCTTGCTGCTTTAAAAACTGAGGTTTAAAAACCAATACAGACTTAATGGGGATATCGACACGTGAAATTAATGTATTCCCGTTGTCCCCACTGCCGTATCCCTATAATGGGGACAACGGGAAGAATTTTTTTTGACTTCCCGTTGTCCCCATCATGGGGATACGGCCAATGGGGACAACGGGAATACACCAATAGGAAAATCTATAGTTGATTTATTGGAATATTCTAGTAGGATATATTCTCCGCTGTCATATTTGTGGTTCTTAGAGTAGCTCGTGCCGTGCTAGAAAAAATATATCTTAAAAAATAGTAATAGGTATTAGAAATCTGGTAGACGGATTCTAAAAATGAGCACTCTATCTTTAATTATGGGTACATATTTGAATGTTTTAAGTTAAAAACCTAACGTAAAATAACCTACGTTTAAAATCCCTAAAATCTAAATACCTAATGGTTGTTTGACTTAAAGTGAAAATACCAAAAGCTTAAAATGTCAAATGGATATATTACTGAAGTTCACAAGGATAAAACTTAAAATACCTATGAACAAATTCCCAGAAATTGATTTACTTATAGTTAATTGACCAAAATGACAAATACCGATATTAAAATATGTACAAAATCTACTTTATAACACATTTGTTCGTAAAAAGTCTATTATTTCGTTAATTTCAATATCATATTGTATTTCATTACGTACTTGTGCGCTATTGTAGTGTAAAACGTACGGTTTATCTGTCCGTCTAAAACGAATGGTACTTTTAAAAATTATATCAAAGAGTTTTAATGTCAGAAAAGTGGACAAAAATTTATGAATAAAATTAGCTTTGGGAGATAAAATATAATAATAAATAAACATTTAATTCTTTAATTTAATTAATTTTGACAATAAAATACAACCATTTATCTGTAACAAAACACAAAAATATTAATTTATGTACTTTAATAGAAATATTGGCTATTTTTTGTGCTTTTGCCTAAAAAAAATGCTGATGCGCGCGCATCGCTAATTTGTGAACAAGTAAAAATTATTTCACGCGCTTTTTATTTTCGTTTATGAAAGTCCGAGTTTTATTAATTTCTTCGCAAATATGTTATAAAATGTCGTATGACATACGTGCGCTTTGATAATTACAGCTTCTGCTTTCTTGTAGCCCTCGCCTACGGCTCGTGCTAGCAATATCGCTTCAGCTGTAATTTTCAACTTACCGTATATCGTATATATCGTAATGTACTATATCATATTGTATTATACTTACTTAACAACGGTTATAATAAAACATGTTGATTTGTTGCTCATAAAAAAAACCTAACATCAAAGATCTTCTGAACCTAACCAGTCCAAATAATTTCCGTTCTGGTATTTTGAGCTCGCTCTCGCATTTAATATATCTATAAGATCTCGTAAGTGGTGCATTATTTTAAGTATTTTGACCATTTGGTATTTAAAATGTTGGCATATCAAACTTTGTCGTTATAACTATAAAGATTTTAAATATTAGGTATTCAGTCCAATCTGTATTATAATCTTAGATATTTCGTAGGTAAGTATTCGCTGCATAGGTATATTAAAACTTTAGGAATTTAGATGTTAGGGATTTTAAACGTAAGTTATTTTACGTGAGTTTTTTTTAATTCTAGACTTTCAAATACGTACCCAGAACTGCCACATATAGAAATAGACTCAAACAACATTCTTATCCAATGGCAAAGGAACTAATGAGCAACCCTCAACCATTCAAAAGATTAAAAAGAAAAACCTCTCATGATCTAATCTGCGAATAGATAAAAATTTATAAAGGTGGAACACTGGTCCCATTTCTTGCAATACTAAATATTATTCTCATCAAAATATTGCTGAATGTCGAAGAACTGATTGCATTAAATAAAAGGAGAGAGAAAATAAATTCTATGGGGACAACGGGAATAATTTTTAATAATTTTATTTCATTATTTCAATGGGGACAGATAGTGGGGACAACGGGAAGTATTTTTAATAATTTTATTCAATTCCCGTTGTCCCCACTCAATGGGGATATCGTCAATGGGGACAACGGGAATACACCCATAATATGTAGAACTTGCTCGACGGTGAAGGAAAATATCTTGAGTAGACCCACAGGCGACAAAATTAGTTCTGAATTCCGATGGATATAGGTAATAAATAATTAAGTCGCCGCTCCGGCGACGATGGGGAGGTAGGGGAAGATCGTTACCCTTCGTACGCGGGGCACATTCAGACAGTCAAAATAAAACTTCAACGAAACAACGTTACGGTCTTGCTTTTGTATCTGTGGGTGAGTCGAGGTAATAACTTCACGTCAATGAAGTTTCGCGCCATTCGCACCGGTGACAGTGAAGTGACAGGAACGAACGTGTTTTTGCGCTCGGTAAGTAATTTTTTGATCAATGTTTTTGTCTATTATTACCGTAGATAAAATAAGTTTTCGTGTAGAGTATTCTATCAGTAAGTAGCAAAATATACTTAAGATAAGTTGTTAATACTTAATTTACGATGTTTTCCTTTTAATATTAAAAGAGGTTATATTTTATTGTTATTTACTTAGTGGGGTACTTTCGGACAGAACCAGATGGGGCACGTTTGAACGCGTACGAATGTGCCCCAACTGGGAGGTAGGTACAATTTCGTGTGTTTTTGTGCTAACTGATAATTTTTGCATTAACTTTGTCCCGTGTTTTGCTATCGTCGATGTACATATATATATATTAATACCTATTTCTTATTATTTTTTCACAGAAACATGGTGCGGACTTATAAACCAAAAAATACTAGTAGACAAGCTGTGGATGAAGAATCCATGCAGTCAGCAATACAGGATGTTATGCAAGGAGTATTGTCATATAGAAAAGCTGCGGATAAGTACAATTTGAAATTGTCAACATTAGAATGCCGAGTAAAAAAATACAAGAATAGCAATGATGCTGAAGGGTCAAGCAACCGTACATTTGACTCTAAATATACAAGTTTCCAAGTATTTTCTGTGGAAGAAGAAAAACTGTTAAATGATTATATTATCAAATGTTGTAAGATGCACTATGGACTTACGACGATTCAAGCAAGAAAGCTAGCATATGAGTATGCCAAATCTTTGAGTTTGAAATATCCAGCAAAGTGGGAAGAAAATAAGATGGCTGGAAAAGATTGGATGTATGGTTTTCGCAGAAGAAACCCGGAACTCAGTTTACGCAAACCCGAAAACACAAGCGCTGCCAGATCTTTTGGGTTTAACAAAACTTCGGTTACCGAGTTTTATACCAACTTGAAGACAGTGTTGGAGCGACATCCATTAACTGCTGACAGAATCTTTAATTTCGACGAATCAGGAGTATCTACCGTTCTAGCTACTCCCAAAGTCTTGGCTCCAAGATGTCAAAAACAAGTCGGACAAATTGTATCAGCTGAAAGAGGAGAGCTTGTAACTTTTGGTGGCATTATATCTGCCAGTGGAAATACCATTCCTCCACTTTTCGTGTTTCCACGCGTTCATTATAAAGATAATTTTCTCGAAGGAGCACCCGAAGGAAGTCTCGGCGCTGCAAATAAAAGTGGCTGGATAAATAGCGATATATTCGTCTCTGTTTTAAAACATATCCAGAAGCACACACTCTGCACAAAAGATAACCCCATATTATTGTTGTGTGACAATCATGAAAGTCATGTTTCTCTCGAAGCCATCAACTACGCCAAAGAAAATGGCATAATTTACCTATCTTTTCCACCACATACATCTCACCGCCTACAACCACTTGATGTGGGAGTCTTTGGACCATTTAAATCAAAGTTGAAAATTGCTTTCAATAATTGGCATATAATCAACCCAGGCAAAGCAATGACAATTTACAATATTCCAAAGCTTGTGAAAATTGCATTTTTCGAATCATTCACGGCAAAAAATATCACAAGCGGATTTAACAAACCTGGAATATGGCCTCTTAATGAATTAGCCTTTAGTGACGAGGATTTTGCTCCAACTGAAGTGTATTCATCTGGTAACTTAGAACATGTGCCTCCTACTCAAAATGTCGTTGTGGATTTGTCAGCACCTACTCCGCAGCCAATTGTCTCTGATATCTGCCAACCCTCTACTTCTGGAACACAGGATTTCTTGGAGGTTCCGCGAGAATCTACAGAACAAACTATTAACTCACAAGTGATAGCTTATGATGATGAACTACAAAAGTTTAATTTAGATGCTTGTAAACCAGATGCTTTGAATGATTCACCAATACATCAAATAGTCGCCCCTTCAAAGGTTTTGACACCAGAGGCAATTCGACCTTATCCGACTGTTGTAAGAAGTAATAAAACAAACAAAGGACGACGGCCAGGAAAATCACGTATTTATACTGACACACCCGAAAAAAATCTAATTGAAGAAAAACACAATGAAAAGCAATTGAAAAAGCTAGAACAGGAAAGAAGGGCTAAGGCAAGACAAATGAAACGTAGTTTAGCTGATTTTAATTTAAAAACGAACGAACAAGAAAGCTAAAAACACAGAAAGTGATGAATCTGATTGTGATGGATCTGATATAAGCTATCAAGAGAGTTCAACTTCTATCACATACGAAGATGAAACCGAGCATGAAAATTTTGAAATGAACAGAAGCCAATTGACAGTTGATGTAATACCAGAAAATATTAAAGACGGTTCGTTTATTTTAGTGAGGTTCCCTAAGAAAAAAACTATTATTTACTATGTAGGAAAAGTTGTCGGTCACTATAGTCCGACTGAATTTAAAGTATCTTATCTAAGAAAGAAGCCAGGCTTTTCGTGGACAATCGTTTTCCCTAATGTTGAAGATAATCATACTGTTTATATAACTGATGTTGAAATGATTCTCCCTGAACCTAAGCCTCCAACAGTTTGTACTTCTAGAACATCAAAACTTTTCAATTTTTCAGTAAGTTTTTCAAATTTTAATGTTCAATAGTTTTTATTATCTTGTTAATTAACCAGAACTTCTGGCAGTGATAATCCGCACCAAAGATTAAAATGTGATTCTCAATTTAAGATAACTAATTTTTTGTTTTATTGTTAGAAGAAAGTAATTTAATTTTCGTTAATTTTAAGAAAAGTCATTTAAGTTTTGATTTACATAAGAGAAGTTATTTAATTTGTGTTGACTAGAAGAAAAGTATTTTATTTTTGTTTAATAGAAGTTAAATCTTTATTTTTGTGTTTAATTTCATTTCTAATAAAAGAATTTTGATTTATATGTGTCGTTTTAATCGCACGTACGAAACTACCCCACAGCGTACGAAGGTACCCCCAATACTATATATAGGTGCCCCATTGTTGGGGCAGATTCGTACATATTCCAGATTTAGTTTATATCATAATATTATCGTTGAACCTTCATTTTTATATGAATCATAGATAGTTAGACTATAAATTTAAGCTGTCAAGTGATTGATTCATGAAAAAATAAAAAAAAATAAAAATGTCGAAACCGTACGAAGGGTCCCCACCTTCCCCTAAGTATGGGTCAGTTATCAGCCCAAAAAAATACAATGGTGAAATGTGTAATTCCAGGAATGCTTTTCCTTTGCCCACTCCTTCGGGGAAAAGGAGTGACCGTATATTTATCAATGAGGATGGCTACAGGCCACAGTAACTTAACAAACCATTTTTAAAACTTTTTTAATTGGACTAAGATTTTTGCAGCATACGTATACATTCAGTTTCACATCTTAGTACATTACTATTACCTAATGGACATGATAATTATGGACGTGGAGGTTATATTCCAAGACCTAGATGAGAATGTAGCAATGCTGCCGCGGGACCACCCACGCCGTTTGGAAGTCCAGTTTATTCTTAACAGCAGAATTGAGAGAATCGTGAAATGGCATACATCTGTATTCAGGTAAATACTTACCTAAATTAATCACTGGGTAATAGTTGTGTTCTGTTATCCATTCATCAAAGTAGTTTCTTATTTCTGACACCCGTATTAAAGAAATCTTACATAAGTATGTATACCTACTTATTTTTAGATTACACCAATCAGTTGTATCTAGGTCCTGTCCTACATTTGTATCTAGGTCTTGTCTTGCTGGTTCTAGGTAGTTGTTATGTCTGATTCATTTAGGAGTATATCTACAGGTCAAGATTTCCTTGTTAGGTACACACCTATGTACTTAAGTATGTACCTACTGTGTATTTATTTTATTTTTATATATTTATAGGAAACGGTTTATGTAAGTACCTTCATCTATTTATCTCAGTTACATCCATCCTAAGGTTGTCTGGAAGAAATCGCTTGAAGCGATGAGACCGCCCATTGTACTTTTTTGTATCACTGTGTCACTTGTTGCATATTTTTATTGGTGTACAATAAAGAGTTGTTACTTACTTACACCCTGGTTGTTGCGACCAGATTATTTTATTAACGGTCATTTAGGGTTGGGAAAGTAGTAGGTAGGTACCTACCTAGCACCGATTGTTCTATTGACTTACCTACTCACAAGATATGCAAAACAATGATACAATCCTACCTAGGAATACGGTTGAATTTTAAGGGTAGCTTAAATGAACCCGATTGGGAATGATCCCAATCGGGTACAAATGATTGTATGGTACTTAGATAAGTATTTTTCCAAATATGTCAGGAAATAAAGCTTAGTTTTACTGTGTGTAAAATGTCAAGTTTTTAATTATCTTTTACAGAGCTGTAAAAAATCTATCATCTATATATGGTCCACCGTTGGTTTACCAAGTCATGTTCAGTTCCGTGGCAATTTGTGTAATGGCTTACCAAGTAGCAGATGTAAGTAGGTACCTACCTTAGCTTGACGTTAGACATTTCATTTTGACAAGAAGAAAGCGAAATAAGTTTTCGCGAAATCAATCTTAAAAGAGAGTGCCATAAACATCACGCTTGGCAAACGTGTTAGTGATTGAAGTAGAAAAAGGTAGGTCCACGGCACAACTTACTTATTTATAAATAGGTATTAAGTAGAATTCTTCTTTGCTGCTTTTTAGGACTCGGCTAAAACTGTTTTTAAACGAAGTCCTGGAAATATCTTTCAGAGTAAATAGAGCTTTCAGAGTTGGTTAGAGATTATAGAATCATCAATCAACCCTTAAATATCTACTAAGTATTCAGGAGTGGGTCTTGTCTAAAGTATGAGTAAGTATTTATTTAAGCCACAGACCAGTTACTATTTAAACTGGTCTGTGGTATAAGTATGGATTTTAATCTCCCACGCGAGCCCACCGCAGATAGGAAGATGGGATGGTTTTTTGCTTACGATAACAAAATCAGTATAGGTAGGTACTTTATGAAATAGTGAAGTTTACGATTAAAAGAATGCATGGAATTTATAAACTTCTATCTAACGTTTGAACTTCAGCAACTGGAAGACGGTTCTGTGGATTTTCTCTTCGCCTTACTGGGGTGCGCGGCTGTAATGCAGCTTTGGATACCATGTTACCTTGGCACTTTAGTAAGAGATAAGGTACGTTTTAGTTGTAATTAATCCACACTTTTAAATCAACATAATTTATTTCAAATCCGGAACATGAACTACCGAAATCATTTTACACTTCTTGAAGTAGGTAATACTGTGTTGCCGCGAGGATGTCTTCTCATGTTTTCCATTCCTGGAAATATCCACTTTTCACCAAAAGACCTTTAGAATTGTGACAGTGAGCTCATCGCCTTCTTTATTCTGGAGCCCGTAGCTATCCTGACGATGTTCTCCTTTAGCATCACGCTAGTGATAAATAAGTACCTATGTAGGTACCTACCTAATTACCAGGATTCAAACCCAAACTTCATGCATGAGAGAACTCACTGCCAACAGGGCTATCACTATTTTCCGTAGAGTAAAACAGCAAAAAAAATCTAAAAGACCTGCTACTAATAATTGATATTTTTTCATGACAGGCGTTCGCAATAGGTGACGCAGTCTGGAACAGTGGCTGGGAAGTTAACCGATTAGGGCGGATGATTTGTTTAGACATCGTCATAATCATCCACCGGGCACAGCAGCCTGTCATGATAAAGTTCACCGCCCTACCTACCTTGACGTTGGAAACATTTTCTTCGGTAGGTAAGACTTTTAGGCTTGAAATTCGGTTTTACGCATGGACTACAATAGAAAGTGTGCATCTGGATTGAGGGCCCACTTTTTAAATTATTGCGAAACGAAATGATACTTACAGGGCATTTACTTACAATTTTGTAAAACCTAAAGCAAAGATTCTTAAATTTGTTAAACGTAAATCAAAAGAGTTATGGTCAAATAGCTTGGGCCCTCAATCCTGACGCCTGCATAAAACGGCATAGTCGAATCTCAGAAAGTACTATCCCTGGGATAATAATTTTTATTCGAGTATTTAGTTAGGAATTTGTTAAATACATTAAGAAATTGTCAAGTCTTAAGAATGCGAGAATACAGATTTATGGCGGTTTAGCTTGGGCCCTCAATTCATCAATTTTGATATTGTAGAATCAGCAAAAAATATGAGTTTTTCTAAGGAAAGATATTAATACGACTTTAATATATTTGAGTTCCATATCTCGGAAAATTTGTTAAAAAGAAATAACGACACAAAAGTTAATTGTTAAAAAGTTATTGAAATTCGTATTTTTTCAAAACGTCTGAACTGAGGGCCCAAGGTTTTTGTCAGTATTGACTAGACTAAGCTTTCTACACTACCGCACTTTAGGCTAAGTATTTTAACAAATTCTTAACTAAAAGGCTACAAAGCGTCCATTCTTCTAAATGCCGTACTTTAGGAGAAAATTGATTTTCGATGTTTTTTAAGAGAAAATTCAGTAGGGTGTATATGATTTTGTTACTTTTTTGAGACAAATCAGCATGTACCCTCTTAGAAGATATTTCATAAGTTGTTGTCGGAAGCGATTACGTTTTGTGTGATCCAAAATTAATAAAAGGTGTTATTTAAATGGTTATCATAGTATTCGTATTTTTGACGCCTGACGTACGCGCGTCCCCGTCATGTTTTTTGTTTAATTTTCATTTTGCTGTGTATTTCGGGTTTTGACTCATATTAGTGATAGTATATTATACCTATGTGGCAAGCACAGATCATTAATCTAGCTCTGTGGTAGCAAGGGTCCGTGACAGTGTGCAGTGAATGGGAAATTCGATAAAATGCCAGGGATAAACATTTTTGGATTGCCTCAAGAAGTCTTAATGAAGTCATCAGTAAAAGTGCTATTATTTTACTGTTGAAAAAAGTTTGTTAAAAAAAAAAGACCCACAATCGCTCCATACTTGTATGGTTTTTTTTTTATTGTTTAGCGGCCTTTGGATTCTAGGCCTAATAGCCTTATTACTTTCCTATTATTATTAATCTTAGTAAAATGGCTCTGCTTTGAATTTTTTGATTTTTTGTATTGAAAAGGCTCCAATACCACCGGTTTTACCGATTTAAAAAAAATGTTTTGCCAATGGAAAGCGTACTTTTCTGGGAGTAACATGTGCTATAATTTTCCCACGGGAACAGGCCTAAACCACGTTACCGATTTAAAAAGTTCTTTTAAAAATGGAAAGATACATTACCAGGGAGTAACAAAGGCTATATTTTATTCCCGTATTTTCACGGGAACGGGAACTACGCGGATGAAACTGCAAGGCAATGCTAGTTGTTAATATACAGGGTTATAATTTTAATACGTCTAATAGGTACATAATTTCATTGATTATTGGCACTTTCTTATTTTATTTTTCCACGCATACGTAGGTGAAGGCACAGCACAGCTAATCGTATATAATTATATCGAGCTTTATATATTATATACAATATGTAACAGAATAAGTGCAATTCCTGAAATTAGTTTGTTCAGTATCGACTACATATTCGATTTCATCTATTTTTAATATGTGTTAAATTTTTCCGAAAAATGAATTAGCATAGCTGAATTTAATGCTATCTATTGAAATCGTACTATTATAGAACGATATTTAAGAAAATTGGACACAACTAAAGTTCGATTGCATCTTTTTTTATATTAATTTACTAACCGGGGTGTATGAGAAAATGGCGCTATTTCTGTTACGCGTTGTATAATTATATATATTGTATCTGCGCTTTACAAAATACTACTTACATGATCACAACGAATACTTGTTTATACTTACGATAAACATTATGGTCACCCTACTGAATTTTCTCATATAAAACATCGAAAATCAATTTTCTCCTAAAGTACGGCATTTAGAAGAATGGACGCTTTGTAGCCTTTTAGTTAAGAATTTGTTAAAATACTTAGCCTAAAGTGCGGTAGTGTAGAAAGCTTAGTCTAATCAATACTGACAAAAACCTTGGGCCCTCAGTTCAGACGTTTTGAAAAAATACGAATTTCAATAACTTTTTAACAATTACCTTTTGTGTCGTTATTTCTTTTTAACAAATTTTCCGAGATATGGAACTCAAATATATTAAAGTCGTATTAATATCTTTCCTTAGAAAAACTCATATTTTTTGCTGATTCTACAATATCAAAATTGATGAATTGAGGGCCCAAGCTAAACCGCCATAAATCTGTATTGTCGCATTCTTAAGACTTGACAATTTCTTAATGTATTTAACAAATTCCTAACTAAATACTCGAATAAAAATTATTATCCCAGGGATAGTACTTTCTGAGATTCGACTATGCCGTTTTATGCAGGCGTCAGGATTGAGGGCCCAAGCTATTTGACCGTAACTCTTTTGATTCACGTTTAAGAAATTTAAGAATCTTTGCTTTAGGTTTTACAAAATTTTAAGTAAATGCCCTGTAAGTATCATTTCGTTTCGCAATAATTTAAAAAGTGGGCCCTCAATCCAGATGCACACCAATAGAAAGAGAATAACGTATCCCGTATAAAAAAGAGAGTTAATTTCATTCGCATACCACACCACCGTCTCAACACCATTCCTCATCCTCCTGCCTCATGCTGCTATAGACCTGTGGTTATGGGAGATGTGTGTCCTCTCAATGTTCTTTCAAGTCCAATGAATTCAAGTTTATTCATTAGTATTTTATGTACGTAATCGTTTAATCGCATATCAACTCATTCATATGAATAAGTACCTTTGCATTGTCTGTATACATAAAAAATATACCTACGCATCAACTTGAAAACCCCTCCGTTTTTTCGTCGGTTAAAAAGCTTTGTTCAAATATTTTTTTTGTTTCAGATTATGAGCACTTCATACTCATATTTCAACATGTTACGGCAGTCAACTAAATAATAAATGAAAATACATACTAAAAATAAAAACTTATGATCATTGGTTGACTAGCATATTTTGTATTACAAGATTTACAAGCTAAGCACTTAGGTACTTAAAGTCCACTTAACTATATTAAGTTCTTCACAATATACAATATTCATTAATATGTTGATCCTTTATGTTCTGGTAGCA
Organism: Ethmia dodecea; assembly: GCA_963855545.1. Classification (NCBI taxonomy): domain Eukaryota; kingdom Metazoa; phylum Arthropoda; class Insecta; order Lepidoptera; family Depressariidae; genus Ethmia; species Ethmia dodecea. Next base: position 11,630,501 of record OY979444.1, on the reverse strand, counting down.
AAAAGTATATACTGACTGGTCCTTTAGGTGTCTGTACAATTTCTGTATGTCTGATTAATTGGGTGGCTGCAAGACCATAGAGTAGACATGGTATACCTGAAAATATAAACACTGTATGTATCATTTGTTTTCAACTAAAATCAACGAAACACTAATAAATCTTTAGATGTACATACTATACACATAAACAACAAATTCATTAATTACGTAGTACTACTATACATAATGAATGAATTACTTATGTATAATTACTTATGTACTTGTATGTACTTTTTCTAAGTAACTAAACTGACCAGAGTCACGCTGTAGAGACCGTAAATCTATTCAATAGAAGGGATTATTTTCTAATGAGAAAAAACAACAAAATCATTTTAAAAAAATTATAACAGATTTTGTTTTATTAATTGGATTTTGACCACTCTGACAGAAGGTCAAAAAAGCAAGCAATTCTATTAGTTTTCTTATCGGAAGCCTATATTATTAAGATTCCAGGTGTTACCATTTCAAAGATTTCATAATGAATCCAATAGTTTTTCATATTTATATTAGGTAGTATAGATTTCCTTGCAAGGGGCATGAGATTGTGTCTATTCATATGAATAAACATAAATAGGTTGATACCTATTTATGTTATTACAGGGTTAATTATGATTAATTAACCCTGTATAACTACTGCATAATAATTAGAATATTTTTATCCATGCTTTACAAATTAATTATAATTGAGTGCAGTTTCTTATATTTAAATAATTATGTATTAATTTATTCATTCAGAATTATGATTGCTAATATTGTTATCATTATGAGTAACATCCTACACTCTTTGAATTATTTATCAGTTATTGAAAGGAAGTTGATTAAAATGGATGGTGATGATGCTCTCCTAAGCATTATCTCTACTTTTTGTACGTACATCTAATGTTTATTTTATCATGTCCATTGTGTTAAATACATTTTTATATTATCACACTTACCCACATATTTTTTACAAACTCTTACCTAAATTAGCTACTTTGATTATCCTCATAAACCTGTCAGAGCCAGAAAGGTCTTCCTTCTGTTTCCTAGAGCAGTGATATTTAATATAAGGGAAGCAACCTGTCCTCAGAATTTGATAGTTAGATTTTCCCACTCTCCAGTTGAAGTTTGACATTCCAAATTGGTCATCCTTTACACTACTGTACTGAAACATATTGACGGTTTGCTTTCAGATGTAATACAGTAAACAGTCTATGCTCTGACTAATGGTAATAGCATGACTTGTGTAATAAGACATTCCTGTCTGTAGAAAAAGGCTCTCAAGTCTACCATCACAATTTTTGATACTTTTCTTCACACACACCCTCAACATCAAATACAATCAGAACCATATTATTATATCAAATTGTCATATGATTTGTTTAGGTCATAGGGGTCATTGACATCTCGATGGGGGAGAGCATAGCCAACCGAGACATGGAAGAAACCGTTTCTCGGGACTCGGACTTAGGCTCAGAGGAGGAACAGCATGGGGGGTTTTAGTCAGTGCAAGCCTGACATAGCCTGGTTTTCGTCCCCGCTACAACCAGGTATGCGTAAGGCATTTAGCATCGAACAAAGAAAAAAAAGAGGGGTCATTGACATATACATGAGGAAAATGTATTACACACAGTTCAGGAAACATTGAAAGGATGTGAGGAAGTAATCATATTTACCTTTAAGATATTACCTTTACGAAATAAGAGGTCCAAGGTGGTTCATTACATTGTGCTAAATAGGCTGTTAAAACTTCGGAAGCTGTAGGTCTTGAAAAAATATGAGCGCTGGGTATAGCTAATATTTGGACCGTCGACAGTAACCTGGCAGATACGATGTTCATTTTGTATACCTACATAAAATTCATCACAGGCCTCTGGCAGCTTGTATGAGCAGTGATCAAACAATAGGCAGTGTTGCCAACTGCTACCCCTGCCTTGTAGCTAGACATCTTGCGAAAAGTAGCATTGCCCGATTTGTTGACACAAAAAAGTAGCTAGAAGTAGCTAACACTTTAAACTAGGTAAAGTAAGCAGATTACGTGTATTTTTTCATATGTAAATCAATTTTCAGTTTATTAAAATAGCGAGCAATAATTTTAAATTTATAAAATAAGACAAAGCAGAACGCAATATAATTTTTAAACGAAGAAATATGTTTATTCCCTTCATTTATCCAGGTATTAGTAATAAAATACATACGCCAGCGACGTTTAGGCACAATTTAAGGACCAAATGTGAGTACTTTCGAGACTTTATAGTAGGGTATCCACTATAAAGTCTCGAAAGTACTCACATTTTGTAAAAGAATAAAAGTAGCTAGAAAAAGTAGCTAAAAAATTTAGCTACAAGATTTTGTAAATTGTAGCTGCCTGATACCCAAAAATAGCTAGATCTAGCTATAAAGTAGCTAAGTTGGCAACACTGACAATAGGATAGGGTTAAGTTACTCTATGGTTGTGTCCTACCTAGTCAAATCAGTTACTTTTTACGATCTGTCAAAACGAAATCATAATGTACTGAAATAGCAAACCGTGACGTCATAGTTTGTAGTACTCAATTGCAGCACTTTTTTGATTGTTTATTATTTTAAAATTTGCTATAATTGTAAATTGAAAATCGAAATACATATTTTGAGGTATTTTGGGATAATCTTTTTAATGTATGACTACTCGCAATTTAATTTCGATGCTGTCAACTACCCAATAACAAGCGATTCCAAGCGATATAGATATCTACATAAAGTATCTTCCTTCAGTATGGGCCATTTACACGAGGGCAATCCACTAAGACAGTCCACTAAGGGGCCATTTATACGAGGCCATTCCACTAAGACAATCCAAAAAGACTGCATACAAAAAAAACTTGAGGACAATGGAATGGATTGTCCTCAAGTTTTTTTTGTATGTGTTGTCTTAGTGGATTGCTCTCGTGTAAATGGCCCGTAGGTACGACTGCATACAAAAAAAAACTTGAGGACAAACCATTCCATTGTCCTCAAGTTTTTTTTGTACGAAGTTAGTTATGTAGGTATCTATATCGCTTGGAATTGCTTGTTATTGTTTGATCACTGCTCATACAAGCTGCCCGAGGCCTGTGATGAATTTTATGTAGGTCCTCATTGTCCTCAAGTTATAGGACAATCAATTCCACTGTTCTCAAGTTTTTTTTGTATGCAGTCTTACTGGATTGTCTTACTGGACTGCTCTAGTGTAAATGGCCCATAACACGAGGGCAATCCACTAAGACAATCCACTAACTTCGTACAAAAAAAACTTGAGGACAATGGAATGGATTGTCCTCAAGTTTTTTTTGTATGCAGTCTTAGTGGACTGTCTTAGTGGATTGCCCTCGTCAGTAAAAAATACAGTGTCTTCACTCTTCAACACTTTCCTATCAAATCAAAGTGTCACTTGGTAATCGACAGTAAAATGATAGTGCACATCTAATGAAGATTGTAGCGTCTCTTCTTGAGGCAATCAAAAATGTTCATCCATTCACGCAGTTTATCATATTTCCCAGTTACTGCACAACTTCACGGACACTTGCCACATTATATTCTATCACTATTATGAATTTCTAAATATAAATAAACCAAAATATAAAATAAGCAAAATGAAAAGGCCAATGCCCATGAAATGCCTGGAATAAACAGAAAACATTACTAGCCCTAAAATTCATTCATAATAAAATATGAGTAATAAAAGTATTTTTGAATATGTTTAACTAGGGTGAAAATATAACGTTTGTTTTAATAATTATTTTGATTGTTGTATAATGTGTTTCCTGTTCCTGACATAACTATTTTCGGGGGTGGAAAAGATTATATAAAAAGTAGCATTGGAATATTGAATAAAATCTAATTATTTTAAGAACTACAAAATAGTTTTAATATCTTTATGATCACAAAAAACTGACATTTACGAAAAAATTAAAACATGAATTAGTGTCGCTCACTCGTTGACTCTATTTGTTTTCGTCTTGTATTTTTAAGTACCTAAACTGATATATACACGGTGGATATACACGACGACTTTGCTTTTGATTTGGGTTTGTAGGTACATAAAATAGAAATGGATTGAACGCTGCACTGTGCTAATGGCTATCTGGATCTTAGACGAATGAGGCGTAACTCCTTGTCAATGCAAAATAATGAAGTGCGTACTGTAATACAAGAATGGATATTACCACAAGCGGTAAGTACTGAGATTCCCTAGTTTGCCTTATTTATATTTCTACGCATAAACTTTAGTATATGGACCGCTGATTTGGATTACGGCAATTTTATAGCAAAAAGGTCTTAGCCTAAAGAGTCTTTCAGCAAAGTTTGAAATTGCGGAAAATTATAGTTTTTCCAAAAAAAATCATAAAGTTTCGTCTTTTGTATGAAAAAAAACGCAACTATGGAGGTTAGGGTATATGGACCGCTGATTTGGATTCCGGCAATTTTGTAGCAAAAAGGTCTTATCCCAAAGAGTCTTTGCAAAGTTTCGAATTGCGGAAAATTAGTTTTTCCAAAAAAAATTATCATAAACTTTCGTATTTTTTGCGTCGTTTCACTTTTTTGGGATACATTAGGCCTCGGTTTCAGAACCGAATCTGCTTACCCCGAATGAGATAGATTAGGTCACTAACAGTTTCAGAACCGAATCTGCCCACCCCGAATGGGATAGATTAGGTCACTAACTGTCTCAGAACCGAATCTGCCCACCCCGATTTCCACGTGGTCTTATCTGTCCTACCCCTAGAGTGTTTTTTATAAGCCGGAGGCGCGTAGGGAATGCAGCCCCCGCCCGCTGTGACTAAGCACAGGCATTGCGCGAGCCGAGCGGCGGAGGCTGGTCGCCGAAGGCGACCAATAAAGCCGAAGCTGCGTAGGCTGGCGCATCTGCCTGTGCTTAGTTACGCTAGGGTGGAGGGGCTGCAATTTCCGCAGCGCCGGAGCCGTCACGAATTCGAAATTTGGTACTGATGACCTTTTTTTTTAACAAGCGGTAGTGATTTTCCATACGCAACATAACCTCAAAATTAGTTTTTAGTTTTTTTTTCAAAAACTATAGTTTTCCGCAACCCCTTCCCACCAGGGGGGGCCTCCTACCCCTCCCCCCCTCCCCCTCCCCCCTCTCCCCCCCTTAAATCGACGGTCCATATACTAAAGTTTTACCCCGGGGGGTAGGCAGAGGCATTCCAATTCTGGAAATACCCACGTTTAACCAGTATATTCTTTGGACCCCTAAACGTGATAGGTGGTGAGCCCATCGGTGCACCGGGGTGCTGTTACACATGCCTCAGAATCAATTCTGGGACCTGCGGGTTTCCTCACGATGTTTTCCTTCACCGTCGAGCAGTGACAAATACGTAAGCTTTTTGAAAAAGTGGTTGGTACATGCCAGGATTCCCATGAAGTCGAGCCTCACGAATGAGATGCTCGCTCTTTAACCACTGGTTTATCACTGCTCACAATAAAAATCATTTAATCATCCCTTGATATCTCCTTCAGGTTGATCAACACAGTGTTGTGTGTGATGCATATCTAAGGGCAGCCATCCACAATGTCGTAGAGACACCAGGGACCAGTCAACCAGCTAGACATGTAGGTCACCACCATGTATGTATCTGCTGTGGACAGTCTGTTCTGAGACAACGATCACACAGGCTACGAACTGACACTGATCGTGAAAGGCACATAATGAACGTTGCAGCACACAAGATTCAACCACGACTAGTAAGATCTTTTTTTTTACACGTTTCAGTAGTTTAGGTCTTGTGCTCAGTGCCAGATTAGAAACATAGCAAGGGTAGCAAATGCTATATGCCTTGATTAAATCTTGATAGAGCTTGATATGGGTCCCATGCTGACTTAATCCGACACTACTTGTTCAATTCAACTCAATATATTTATTGCACAATTTGCTTATATGCAACAACTAGTATACAATAAAAGACTTTCTTTTTGTTGCAGTTACGGTCTACGGATTTGATCTGTCATCCTTGTTTGCAACAATGCGACCAGGGCTGCCTCACCTCCTACTTCTTTGGGAAGTCAGAGTCCGCAGATGTATCTCAGCAGGAAGAAGAACCTCAAATGAGATCTGTTATCATACTACCCAATTATGTATTGAGGAATATGTTTGTTATATGAGGTTTTTTATTGAGTGTTATATTATTTATTTTAATAAAGCTTTAAGATATATTATTTTGTTTACTTTATTGCTCGTTAATCTTCTCTACATAGTGTAAAACAAAGTTGCTTCCCGACGTTTGTACAGTCAAGAGCACATGAAGCTTTACACTTGTAGTGCGAGTTTGACATGTAAGGCGATGATTGTATTATAAACGTTACATTACAGAGTCCAATGTGTAAAGCTCCACGTGCTGTTGACTGTACGCTAGATCTTCTAAACTACGCAACGGATTTTAATGCGGTTTATAGTAGTATAGTAGAGCGAATCCAATAATTACAAAGATCTGTAATGTGATTTCGTAAAAAACATGTTTTTGTGCGCTTAAACCGAGGCGAAGCGAGGGCGGGTAGCTAGTATAAATTAAAAAACAAATTCGGGTTAGTAATACCTGTGATCTTTGAGTTGTTGGATTAGTCTTGCCTTACTTCGACATAACCTATCTTTTTTTTAATAAAATGTTATAAACTAGGTTGTGCCTAGTTTTTGGATAATAAAATAATTTTTTAATGGATTTCTGCTGTCTTGAACTACAATTCAATGTAGAATTGATCTTTGTTTATCTCAGGCATTATTTTATATGGGCAATGGGCATTCCCCTTTACAAAAAACATCGACTACCCTTTTTGAATTCCCGCCGAAAAAAGCCCAATACCAAAAGATAGCCAGTTTCTTTCTTTACTTCCACTATTGTGGGCCAGGCTAGGGTCAAAGATCATACTGCCTCGTCTTCAGTCTTTACCAAATCTTTCTCGTTTATATTCTTATATGACTCTGCTTCAGAGTCTATGCATAAAAAGAAGAATCGTCGCCACAAATAGTAAAAAAGATTTAGTACCTCCTAGTGCACTATCGTTTTACTGTCGATTACCAAGTTTGGACAAAACTGATTGTGTATTTTTGTGTGCATAGACCAGACATAGGCGGATTGGGAGATGGTGTTAAGCTATTTTGTATAATCTTTTGAATTTATATTCTACAAAATTCAATTCAATGAATAAATAAAGATTTACACGTCAATAAATCGGTTCTGCTCGGAAATATTCTAGAAATCATTAAATACCACGCACAACCGCTCTAGTCGGTGAGTCGCTCGCTAGTAACTAGTTACTAATCTGTGCTCGCTAGTCGCTACTGAAGAACATGCGAGTGTGGAGTCAAGACAAGTTCTTGCCTAGTTCTCACGCCAAAAATCTGACAAAACACACTCTTACTTCTCACGTTCTCGCAAGAATTTCGTGAGCGTGTAGAGCGCTTAGGAGCCATTTACACGAGGCAGGGGCGGCCTTACCGATTGCGAGGCTCCGGGCGGGGCAGGTCTTTGCGAGGCCCTTTGTCCTTCGTGAAAAGGATGTGATGCGAAAGTAGGTCTGGTTGTTTAGTTTAGGTATTTGTCATGTTTGACGAGAAATGCTAAAGTTATACAAATAGTTAAACAAAATTTGAGTTTTAAAATATTTTACATTGATGCTATACAGAGATGATCAATTTATTATCAAAATATTGGAAGCTGGAAGCAAAATAATTCCAAGTAACAAAAGTTGACGAACGAAATGAAACACGGGGATTCCCCAAGCGATAGAGGAACAGAACATTATGTCCCGAGCTGTACCGAGTGCTATGCGATTAAAAAACCGATCTTCAAGTGTTTCGAGGCGCGATATTAAAGAATCCACACCTTTTATCCCCGAGGGGGTAGGCAGAGGTATTCCATTTCTGGAAATACCACTTTTCACGAGTATATTCGACCCCTAAACGTGATAGGTGGTGAGCCCATCGCCTGACCGGGTCAGTTATACAAGCCTCAGAATTAATTCTTGGACCTGTGGGTTTCCTCACGATGTTTTCCTTCACCGTCCAGCTAGTGAAGAATATGTATGTAAGTTTTGAAAAACTCATTGGTACATGCCAGGATTTGTACCCGAGACTCACATAGCCCGCTTCTGATGATGATAATCAATCATTATCAGAAGCGGGCTATTTATAGATAGGGAGATTGCGAACATTTCGGTATATGATTTGCACACGTTTTATATTGATATAGATTGAAGTTTAGATCAATACGAATCGATTCAGTCCAGTCAATTAAGATCCGACGTCGCTGCGTTTTTGCGCTACAGCGCTTTCAATTTGTTAAAAAAAATTGATCTTAGATCATTTGCACATGTCTGCCTCTGGTTCTGGCAGTCACAATCATCTTGAAAATTAAGGAAATCGAAGAGGCACACATCCAGGGCTCTGAGTTATCACGGGGCGGAGTTGCAAAAATGTAAAAAAAAATATCTATAATATGTCATTTGCACATGGTTCTAATTACGTCCATTCGATTCATTGTGACTCGAATGTCTGTCTGTGTCTACACGAAGGGTCTTGTAATTACTTGCTTTGAAAACCAATGCACGCCACTGCCTAACGCGACCGTCAAGACAATTTTTTTTTAAACGGTCTGCCTTGAAGTATCAGAAGCCTGGATGTCTACCTCTTCGATTTTCTTGGTTTTTTTATAAGAATACAAAACATCAGTCCAAGAGGCAGAAATGTGGAAATGATTTATGATAGGTTTCCCTTTTTTTTAAGTTCGAAGCGCTGGCAAAATAGAAATTTTGCTCACGACCCTTAACTATTAACAGGAAGGCTATCACTGCTCTACATAATAAGTTTTTCAATTGTGTTTTGAATGAATGTTAACTAACTTTATTTTAATTTACCGCTATGTTATAACCTTAATAAATAATTAAGGATAAAAAAAACAATATTTTTAAAAATTTGCTTGGGTTGTTGCGCGAGGCCCCTGCAAGAGCGAGGCCCCGGGCGATTGCCCCGTTCGCCACCCCCAAAGGTCGCCTCTGACACGAGGGCAATCCACTAAGACTGCAGTAAGTATGCAGTCTTAGTGGATTGTCCTCGTGTAAATGGCTCCTTAAGGGGCCATTTATACGAGGCCATTCCACTAACTGCATACAAAAAAAAACTTGAGGACAATCCATTGCAGTGGACTCTCCATTTACACGAAGCCATTAGTCGATTGTCTTAGTGGAATGGCCTCGTGTAAATGACCCATTATTTCAGACTACGGGCTAAATTGCTAATGCCCTAAAAAAATCAACATGTTGTCAATGTCAGATTTTGGTCAGTCAGCGGCTTTTTGGCGGGAATCCGAAGAGGGACGTCATGTTTTTTGTAAAATTTTCATTTTGCCGTATATTTTGGAGTTTGGTTTATAATAGTGATAGTATATTATGTGGTAAATGTCCGTGATAGTGTGCAGTGAATTGGAAATTCGATAAAATGCGTGCGATGGACTTTTTCGAATTACCTCAAGAAGCCTCTTTAAAATCTTCAGTAAAGTGGACTATCGTTTTACTGTTGATAATCTAGTGACATTTCGACAAGAAACATGTATTTTTGTGCATAGCTCTGAAGCAGAGCTAAAAATCTGGAATTTTGTGTCTCGTGTTTAGTGCTGATGGCTAAAATGCCAATGCCTTAACATAAGAAAAAAAAAAAATTGGTCAGTCAGCCGTCAGATGACACTGACAGATCAGATTCAATCATGGTCTGTTAGGGGTGTCCACTTAGAAAATACATCGATGTTTTTTTTCGATGCAATACATCGAGACTGTACATCGATGTTTTCCGATATATCGGATAGAAACATCGATGTTTTTTCAACATCGAGTATTTTTACCTGTTACTAACAAAAAAAATACTTTTCATGCAAACCCGCGTTGATTCAGTTGTTGTTAATTAAAAAAATAAAGCAATGAGAGAACATACTTTGTTTTTATTAGAAAAAGTATAAAACAAAATACAATACATATATAATACAATACACTGTTTATTTATCTTCTTGGTTGTCGACAATAAAATGATAGTAACTTTTACCAAAGAATTGATTGTGACTTCTTGAGGCAATACAAAAATGTCCATTCCACGCAAAGAGATTAAAATATAAAAGGACATAGTGGGGGCATTGGGAATATTTTCATACAAAACGTTTAAGCATGTTTGAAGCTCAAGCGTCATTGTCAGTTAGTATGAACGCGAGCTGTCATTCGGTCGAAATTGTACTATACTTATTCCACTTGGAATAACTTTTCGGCTTCATATTTTCCTTGCTTTGTCCCCTCTATGCCCTATGATATTTTAATCTCTTTGATTCCTCGCATTTTATCGAATTTCCCTTATTCGATGTTTTATGAAAATACATCGATACATCGAGTAAATCAATACCTTTTCAAAACATCGGATTGATTCGATGTATCGTATTGTAAACATCGAGTGAATTCGATGCATCGATGTATATCGAATATCCCTATGGTCTGTGTTCAATCAATCACAAATTCCAACCAATTCTACAATCCACATGGTGTTTTGAATGTAAAAATGAATTAGAATAGTACCTATTAACAATAACAGTTTTATCGATAGTTTTTCTATTATCAAAGTTAGGAGCTAGGAATAATAGTGTTCCGTGGTTAGGAGTAACTGTACTTTCTGCACTGATGTCTCAGCCAGTAATTTCCATAAAACCACCAGGGAAAAGTTGGAGAGAAATAAACCAAGAGAGAAAGTCTTTGAAAAGGCAGCGAAATGAAGAAAAGATTATCAAGAGAGAGAAGAGGGTGGCTCTTGAGAAAGAGATAGAGCAGAAAGGAAAAGAAGAAGCAGAAAAAGAAAGGAAATACTCGGAAATTTCCACTATAAGTATAGCTGTCCCAGGGTCGGTACTTGAAAATGCTCAATCTGCAGAACTGCGTACGTATTTAGCAGGTCAGGTAGCGAGAGCGGCCTGTGTTTTTTGCGTTGATGAGGTTATTGTATATGACGACATTGGTGACAAATTAGACACAAAGAAATCCAAATTGGAAGATGTTGATGGGCTCAAACTAGCGCGTAAAAGTTGCGTCCAACTGGCCCGTATTTTGCAATATTTGGAGTGTCCTCAGTACTTGAGAAAACACTTCTTTCCTATACATAAGGATCTGGAGTTTGCAGGTCTCTTGAATCCATTAGATGCACCACATCATCTGCGACAATCAAATAACTTTAAATTCAGGTAAGTGGCAGGAATAATGTTGTCATATAATTATGTTCCTTTATGCATGCAACTAAAAAATACACATTGTATATTATATATATAAGGCACTTGTTGCCATAAATAAAATGAGCCTAAATTCAAGGGGCTTAGAGGTTGCTATTGAGGAGTTCCTCTATTAACCTATCTGCATCATCAGATCAGCTTGATCAGTCCAAATTTTAATATTGTAATCCAAGTACATACACATGCGAAGTTTCAAGTCCATACAGTAGTTACAAGTAGGTTAAATTTGAATTCCAAGATTTGTGAAAGCAATTAAAAAGAGTAATAATAATTCAATTACATTTTCAGGGAAGGAATTACAATGAACAAGAAAGTAAAACCGGGAAGAGGATCACAAGTGAATGTTGGGTTGCTTCAAGACGTTTCCACTGACAAACTGCTGAATCCTGGCATTCGGGTCACTGTGAGAATGCTGCCTACATCTGAAGGAAGCAAGAAATTAAAGGGAAAAATTGTCAGCCTGACCACACCTAGAGCAGAGACTGGAGTATACTGGGGTTACACTGTCAGAATAGCTAACAATTTGGGTCAGGTGTTTACCCAATGTCCTTATAAAGAGGGGTAGGTTATTAAATTGGCTAATCCATGCCGTAAAAATTTAATACATTTAATGATTTTGTTACCACACTACAGAGCATAACTACTTTTACTTTTACGTTTGATTGAAGAAGCAAAAGTAGGAACAGCTGCATTCCCTTTAGTCTAGGAAATAAAAATGATAAGTTCTATGACATGAATTACTTCACAGAAGTAAATATAATAGTAGAGGATCCCAATATAAGACAACCTTCACCGAGCTGCTTAATGGATGAAAAGTATTTTATATCAAATTTAATATGTTAAAAAAGATATCACAAGTGGGTTGGCTGAAAAAATTCAGACTGTTTCATAGTGTATAGACTTCATACTTTCGATTGGTATGTAATTTGTCTATTTATCAAACCAGTGCAATGTTAAAAAAAAGATATCATCAAATCCTGGACTGAATTTTTTCAGCCAACCCACTCGCGATATCTTTTTTAACATATTAAATTTGATATAAAATACTTTTCATCCAATAAGCAGCTCGGTGAAGGTCGTCTTAAATTCGTATCTTAGACTTTAATGAAATGGTTTGACATAAGTTGACCTGAAGTATTACACAAATCCAAACTGTTATAAAAAAGTTACTAGGTCTCGCTGACTGGCTACATCTGCTATTAAGACCTTAAATTAATACCCATTAGGTATGTACTCAAAAATGTATTATTTTCAGATATGATTTGACAGTTGGCACCTCAGACAAAGGGAAACCTATTGATGACTTGCCAAACAAAGAAATAACATACAATCACGCACTGATAGTATTTGGTGGTCTCCATGGCATAGAAGCTGCATTGGAGAGTGATGAACAATTGCCAGTGGATGAAGCGAGCCTGCTCTTCAATCATTACATCAATGTCCTCCCCAATCAGGGTTCCAGAACAATTCGCACTGAAGAAGCTTTATTAGTAGCTCTATCAGGACTGAGGACTAAACTCAAAGCCAACAATGAACCTATGGCCTTCACTGATACTGGCATTGCAGTAAGTTCCACATTTCCACAAAAAATTGATGTGTCTGAGAATACTGCTGAAAACAACATAGATTTCAGTAAATTTGATTAAAACAATTAAATACAACAGATCAAATTTTATTTACCCTTAAAAAATATATTGGAAGCCCAATTTTTGCTTAGGAATGTTATTACAAAATGTAGTATAAAAATTGCTGTTATTATATGCATTTAAATGGCTTGCTGTACAGTATCCCGTAGGAGTTTGATAGTGGCTGCTTGATCATTGGAACCGGTAACTGCTGTACCTGAGACTATCATGTTGGCTCCTGCCTGTAAATGTGTGTGTCCAGTGAGAGTAGCCATGAATGTGCATGTAATTTTTTATAGTCTATGGGGTAATTACCAAACATGTACAAGATGGTATTCAAAGTGAACCAGTGTTAAAAAGCGACATCATCTATTTTAAACAGTGTCTAACGTTAAGCCCTGTTTTGTAGTGATGTAATCAGACTGTTAAATTAATTAACATTTATACTAACCATAGCACAACAGCCAATAGTAGAAGGCCCAACTCCACCATCAACTTCAATATCAAGTAATGGATAGTGCTCTCTTAGATGTCGTACTTTCTCCATCTGGTTTTCCATAAACTTTTGCCCACCGAAGCCAGGTTCCACTGTCATTATGAGCACCATATCAGAAAGAGATATGTATTTCTCTACTTCTGCAACAGGAGTACCTGGTTTTATGGCAACACCCACCTATAGTGGGAGAATTAAATTATATAGTGGCTTTTAAAAAGAGTTCATTCAAACATTAGATTCGCATTCCAATAAAAAATATATTATATCTGGAATATCAGCAGTTACGCAACAAGATATTCATCATGCAGCTTACCTTCATTCCATGTTCTCTTATATTTCTACAGACTTCTGCAACATTAGTCACAGGTTCAATATGGAATGTGTACTGGTTTACACCAGCGTCAGCCATTGGTGCTATCCACTGAAATTAAAATAAATGTTTTATGATCAATACAATAATAACCATAGTAAATAAATACCTATGCAGATATTATAGAGATTGCTAAAAGCGATAAGACCGCTTATTGTACTTTAGTTAATGTTGGTATCCATATTGTGTTGTTTTTGGTGTACCTACAATAAAGAGTTATTGTATTGTATCACTACATAGTATAAAACAAAGTCGCTTTCTCTGTCCCTATATCCCTATGTATGCTTAAATCTTTAAAAGTATGCAACGGATTTTGATGCGGTTTTTTTAATAGATAGAGTAATTCAAGAGGAGGGTTTTTAGTATTAGCATTGCATCCGTGCAAAGCGTATATAAAATAAACTAATGCATTGGTGGTACATTTCTGTAGTAGGAAGCTACCTACCTACCTTATCTGTGACCTCTGGATAAGAGGTCAAGAGTTAGCCCATTGATATTTAATAAAACACTTACATAGGAAATTGAGGTTATTTACAATAGTAGAAATATATTATTGGTTTTTAGAAGGGAAAAGTTAAGTATTTATGAAAAGAAATATGGTACATACAAACCTGCTCAGGCTTGGAAACCATCATGTGAGTTTCAAAAAAAGCATCTTTTATTTTAGCCCTAAGACACTTGACTATAGGGTGACCGAATGTTAGGTTTGGTACAAAATGCCCGTCCATTACATCTAAATGTAAATAATCGGCTCCATTATCCAGCAGCTTCTGAGATTCTTCATAAAGTTTTGACAAGTCCGAGTTAAGTATTGAAGGTCCAATTAAGGCTTTTAGATTACGAGCCATTATGTAACTAGCTAAAGGTAATGCTTAACTTAAATAGAAAACTAACGACCAAATAATTAAAAATGTTTCTAAAGTGATTTTCTGATTGGAAATTAGATTAGAAATAAAATGAGGTTAATTGAGGTTATGTTATGTTTAGAATAGGGACTGGCAAAAAATATCGATATTTTCCCATATAGTTATCGATTATATCGATATTTGATATTTATTATAGAGCATCGAATTCGTATCAATGTGTGTTAGAACTAGACCTACTGAACTGAAAATAATACTGGAATCAAACTGAACTTTAATTTAACGTCTTTTGAACGAGCTTTGAACTGGTTAAACCAACTAACGGAAAAGAATTTCTTCAAAAAAATTTACATAAAACCTATTGATGCATGAAGGAATTTGACATAGAAATCAAATACGTCATCGACGCATATAGCAGCAAGGACTATCTTATGTTTAATGTTACTCGATACTCCTAGCATGCTCCTCGAGCATCGTTAACTTTAAAAATTCTTGCAACGATATTTATAAAATGCAATATCTATCGTCTGTGTGCGTTCACAAAAATACTAATAATATTAGACCATCAGTGTGACATTGTGTACTTCTAATGACCATATCTGATGACTACTGATTTGATTTAATTGTATAATATAATAGATTAGGCTCAAGCGTTAAAAAAAAAAAATTTGACGTTCTTTTTTACGAAATTTAAATGCTTTGGGAATAAGTATGAATAATCATGCGAAAACTGACAACATATCGATGTTTTTCACTCGATAATTGCGATACTGTTATATGTATCGATATATTTTTATCACTTACCCATCCTTATCATTTATTTGAAAACATTTTGTTTTTTTGTTTTATAGCATTGGCAATTTAGCTAGCAGCTTATGAACGACACAAGATTTTCAGCTCTGCTTTA
Organism: Ethmia dodecea; assembly: GCA_963855545.1. NCBI lineage: Eukaryota > Metazoa > Arthropoda > Insecta > Lepidoptera > Depressariidae > Ethmia > Ethmia dodecea. The sequence goes on along the minus strand of OY979444.1, from coordinate 11,614,940 downwards.
GAGACTATGAACAAAATTACTGACCATATGTATGTACTGACTTTGAATTTTATTTATAGAACAGTCGAGCCTTTTATATATATAAAGCTATTATAATATATAGGTTATATATATAGCTTTATATATATATAGATACATTACTTATTTTACCCTGACACAAGTCTTTCAGTCGGTATGTGTTTCCGGCTGAAGGACTTTTATCAAGGTCATGAATTACGAAACTATTCCATAGGTAAGCAGAGCTGAACAAAAGACAAAAGTCAAATAGGTAGGGGAAATCCGGGAGACTTGACCAGGTAGGAGACATGCTCCACAACGTATAAATCTGTTTAAATTTCGCGCTCTCGGGTTCGCTGTTAGGTCGTTGCATGCTTGGTTATTGTTTAACATTTATGCGTCGCCATTTTGGCCGCCATTACTCAGGTTCGTCAGTGAGCGAGGTAAACACGTTTTTGGTAGTGGCAGGTGAAAAAAAAGATTTTTTTGTGTTTTTAGATTACATCGACAAATACTAAGGTACGTAATGTTTTAAATATTAGTTAGATTATTGAATTCATATAATTTTATGAATGTAGTGTGCTTTTTTCTTCTGATTTATACAATTTCTACAATACGTCATGAAGTGATAAAAGTTAGGTTAGGGAGATTTGATCCACAATGCTTAAGGGAGACATGATCAGTGGTTCAACTGTCCCATACGTGTTCCTAACAGTGAGATATTTAAATATGTTTTGTTTTATTTGCAGGTGTTAATGTCATGCTGTTCCAATATAAAGCCTTAGCTTTTTCTACCCGCAAAAAAGTCACTAAGCAGGTATTACAAAACGCTATTGAAGAAGTAAAATCGAGTGTCTCCCTTCGTAAAACAGCTATTAAATATGGGTGTAGACCACATCTTAATTCATTAATTATTAGTGTAATGACTTATCGTTACACCAATAATGAACTCAAACTGCGGAAGTAAGTAAAGTAAGATAAAAGTTTTATATTTCTTTTTTTATATCTCTATAATGTTTACTCTTTGTTATTCTATTTAAAAGTGTTTCTTTGATACCTAAATTTAATGATAATTAATAAGATATAGGTATTCTTGACGTTTGACGTTACTTTTATTAAACAAATTTGATAATTACAACGTGTTTTTCACTACTTCTGCTTTAAAATTAGATATGGTTAAGTCTCCCTAAGACGATGGTCAACTCTCCCTTGCGTTGGGGAGATTTGAACCACAAACTGATTTTTAAAAAAACATTAATTATATCTGAAATTAATTGATCAGCGGAAAATTGTACATTACAAAATGGTACCTATTTGGCAATGCTTTATATACGTTTTTGAGCTGTTAAGGTACCGGTTATAATTACAATGTTATGCGGGTTAAAGTAAAAGGGGGTTCAACTCTCCTGGACTCCCCCTACTTTTTGATTGATTATTTCAAATGCTAAATTCCAAATAGTTTTGTGTATTTGAAATAGGTAGGTAAGTACTAAATGTGAAATAGGTAGGTAGGTACTTACATAATTATGTATTTTTTAATACTTTCTATAATAAAATTACAAATACGTTTTGTGAATTACAAGTACCTACCTAAGTAGTTCGAACACGTTATTGTTCTTTTTGAAGTTTGACTGGTAATGTTGACTAAAGTTATTGCAAAGTATTTTGCATTTTTTAAATGGAAAATAAGTATCTACCTATTACTAGAAAACTAGGTAGGTATTTCAAATAAAAAACAAAATGCTTTTTTCAAAAGTTGCTGAATGCAAAATAGGTATTTTGAATTTGAAATTTAAATAAAAGTATCAAAATCCTACTAATATTATAAGAAACGCGAAAGTTTGTGAGTATGGATGTAGATACTTATGGATGTTTGTTGCTCTTTCACGCAAAAACTAATGAACGGATTTTGATGAAACTTTACAGTTACTTAAATAGCTTATACATCAGAATAACACATAGGCTATATTTCATCCCCGTATTCCCACGGGAACTACGAGGGTGAAACCGCGGGGCCCTGCTAGTTTCAAATACCTAAGTCGCATTTCTGGTAGTAAGGTAGGTAGGTTCATAATCTTCATTCTGGCTACAAATTCCATACACAAAAATGTGTTGACTTGAGGTGAAGTCACGTGAAGACTTCACGTGACTTCACCTAGTGGTTATTTTAGTCAATTACTTAGGACTATTACAAAAGTTGACAGTAATTACTATCGACTTTTGTATTAGTAAGTAATAATGATCGACAAACAGACAAACCGCTTCCATATGGGTTTTACCACTTGGTATGTAGTATGTAAATGTAATGTACCAAACCAACGTTTTGGTACCAACATGATAGTTTTATGACTAGATAGGGAAACAGGACTATCAGCAGAAAAATTGGCATCTACCATTAATCTTAATGTTTCTTACCTTAGCCATCTAGATTCATTATCTTGTCAAATCACTAGGAAACTTTGCATTATAAATATTCATTTATCTTCAAATGTTGAATTGGAGAAAACAATTGATTTATTTTCTTCTCATTCTTTTTGTTAGAAATAATATCGCTGTAAATTATTGTGAATCTGCTGTCTGTAATAAAACTAGACAGCACACGTTATGTAAATTCCAGGTAATGCATCTAAATATGATTTTTCTACTCTACGCAAAGTAAGTATGTACGTAATAGTGGCATTATTGGTTTTCTCCGTAAATAGTCGTAAACCTTCCATTGGGTACTTAGTGAAGATTGCGTGATCAAGATCATATTGTGGGTGGATCTACGGAATTAACCTAAAATAAACCATCTCAAAAATTGTATTTTCAGCTGCTGCTATGATACTGTTATATGTACCTACAACTCTTTATTGTACACCAAAACAACGAATACCTATAAAATTAATTTAAGTACAATGGGCGGTCTTATCGCTTCTCTTCCAGACAACCTTGAGATGTATAAAACAGAGAGTTTAGAACTAGGGTAGACGGTGCACTATAAAAGTACCAACAGAATATAATATATTGTATACAAAATAATACGAGTACCTATTTTATGACTGCTAGTCAAGTCAGATGGCCAGTCTTTATCATCCTTCTAAAAGCAAAATTAGGTAGGTACCTATTAGACAAAATGTACCTACTAAATAATATCTAGGTACTAGGCCAGTGACGTGATCATTTTGTATGTTTCATTGTTTGTACATTTTAAATTTTTTTATAGTTTCGTCGTTTTAAATTAAAGTAACAAAAGAATTTATAAGAGAAGATTTTTAATAAATTGTGGACAGAATTCACAGTATGTCATTTAGTCCCAAACTAGGTAGAGTTTCTACCATGGGTACGTAGTAAATAGCCAACTGATAATATTATTAAATAAATATAAACAATTAAACACCCGACACGAAACCAACAAACATGTTTATGCACACAAATGTTGGACCCGGGCGAGGATCGAACCCGCAACCTCCAACTCAGAAAGCAGAGTCACTCACTACCAACTGAGCCAATATACCCGTAAAAAGTGGGTATTTACTGTTGTTATAATAATTATTATTTTGGTTAATTGCAATTTAATTTAGATACGCTCAACTACCGTATTAATTTTTTCTTATAATTTCACTTGACTTACACCATGATAATGTGCAAGAAATAGGGAGTGCCAGTTTCATCCCTTACCTTATGTGCCAAAAGTGTACCTACATAAGTACCTAATGCTAAGTTTGATTTGAATATTTTATTATTCAAGAAATTATAATAATATATTCAAATAAATACCGGGAAAACTACGTAAAATCGAATATCGTTTATACTTAACTTTTCATTAGGTATGAACACTGTAGGTATCTACGAGTATCGACAGTTAAATAAAAGGAAGTAGAACAAATCTTGTAAAAGAATGTCACTTATGTCACATTGGTAATTAATGCTTGGAAGCTGTCTATATTGTATTATCTTCTATTGCTAAGATAAGTAGGTAATTATAACCACAGTTGTATAACTTAATCGGCAAGCAAATTCATTTTGCGTTGCAGTCTCTGGATCCTGCTCGACACTGCATCGAGTATGAAAAAACTATTAGAAATTCAAAAGACAAGCAAGCCATTTTGGACAAGCTAAACAGTAGACGGAACAAGGTGGCTAATGGCGAAATTCGCTCCCTACCACCGGCGCAGAATATGATGAAATTGGTAAATAAATTCTTGTGTCGATTACATTGGCATTAATTACCTACCTAAATAAAAATTATTTATGAAGATTGATTCCCCGTGATTGCACCTAAGTCTCGTTCCCGTTGGGAAATTATAGCCCATGCTACTCCCAAAAAAGTAGGTACCTAAACTAAAGATTTTTTTGAATGAATCCAGTGGTTTCGGAGCCTAGGTCAACAAATAAACAATACTTACAAAAAACAATAGTCCTTTCTGTTTATAACATATGTGTAGATAATTAATTACGTAACAGAACAGACACTATTTTTTTTTTAAATATTCCTAAAGCGATGGTTTCTAATTTTTTTTTTATTTCAGCTACAAAATCGCTAATAAGTAGATACCTAGTGTATTTTTACGGGCTATACCTTAAAGAAATGTATCTTCATGTAATTAAGTTGCTCGTCAGTATAGTTATCAGTTGAAAGCATTCGTGAAGATAATTGCGAGCAGCAGCAGAACAGAGTTGACTTGAAACATTGTGTATAATTCTCCCATATTACAGTGGAGTGCACTAAAACATTTGCGCGGCAAACATGCTTTGAAGTACTCTGAACTCCGTTCACTAGGTATTGAAAGATATGCCAACATTGCCAACTGATGAGGTATTAACTATGCCACTTATACGGCTGATCCTATACGTTCCATGCTTGACAAACCAAGGGAAATATTACGCATGCGGGCGACGATCTTGCTGCCGAGTACGATGAGTTGATTCTCTATACTTCTTTAAAAAACCTGTAAAGTGTGACTCGGACTCGCACGTGAAGAATTCCATACATTAAAAACGCTTTAATTTTTCCTATTAATTTTTTAAATTATGTTGTTATAGGGGCAATAGAAATACACATTCTGTAAAAATGACAACTGTCTACCTATTACGGTTCATGAGATATACAGACAGACAGACAGACGAACGGATGTGGGTACATCGCAGGCTTAGTAATAGGGTCCCATTCGCAACTTTTGCTTACGGATCCCCAAAAATGAATAGTATGAGTTCCGTACGCCAAAATGAGGCGTAATTCCAATATAATTATCTTATAGGTACTGGCACTGGTAACTTGAACCCATATTACACTTGGCTGATTTCAGTAACTTTATATAGAAAGATAGTCAGGATTCTAAATTCAACAACTATATTTGTTTCTGAATTTAGGACCCTAAGTGACTTAATGCGATTACACCTTCCTAAATTCAGTCGACTGAATGATCCAGTGACTGAATTTAGGAAGGTAATAAGCCTTTTAAAAGGCACTGCAGACGTAGGTAGGCCGAACTTCGACCGTGTCGTGTGTCTATGGAGTAAGTACGTATTTTTTTATTGATTCTAATGGCGCTTACAGTTCTTTATTTTTATGGCGTAAAGTCGAGGAAGAAAACTATTTAAATATCTGGGAAGCGTTTACATTTGGGTCCCCCATGTAAAAGCTACTCATAGCTACGCCTGTGCATGGTCACTTAGGTAAATTGAAAAAAGTAGGTATAATGTATTGAGTACTGCTATTGTTGCTGTTCTAGTTTGTATGCATATAATAAAACTGTGACGAGACTGTGTCTGTACATGAAATATTATTCGAATTTTTTTGCAGTAGTGTAGATAGTTGTAGATTTAGATATTAAAACAAAAAAATAATTAAAGTTTTGTAAGTCTGTATATTGTTTGTGCGGGCATCATGCAACAAGTACTGGATGGATTTTAATGAAATTTGGTGTGGCGATAACTGAGTAACTGGGTGAACATTTTGGGTATTTTTACTACAGGAAAATATCTTATTCCAACGGGAAAATATAAAAACTGGTTAAAAAGAGAAATACGTATCTACTACTCCGAAACGATATCCAACATCTACCAACTTAAAAGATGGTATGAATGTGCACCTGCGACATATAAGACATGTCTTACTCGTATATGTCGTAGGCAACCGCTATGAAGAGATTTTTATAAATAAGAAAAACGGGAACAGGATTAAATTCGATCCGCGCGAGCAAACTCACTGGGCACCCGCTAGTGTGCAATAACTTTATTGAGTACCTACAATTTCCGTATCTACATTTGTATATTCAATCCAATATAAGGATATAATTCACCAGGAATGGAACGAAGAACTAGAAAATTCAGCACAACGATGGGCAAACCAATGCGTCAAACACAGTGTTCCCGACATCAAAGATACGTGCCGGGACTTAGGTGAGTCTCATTCTTTTCAACCGACTTCAAAAAAGGAGGAGGTTCTCAATTCAACACATGTTTTTTTATGTTTGTTACTTCAAAACTTTCGACTGGGTGAACCGATTTGGATGATTCTTTTTTATTTGAAAGCTGGTGCTTCTCGTGTAGTCCCATTTTAATTTGGTCTAGTTCTGATAATGGCATCCTTGAGAAAACCATGTTCTTACCTAAGTCTTAAATTTTCATTAAGTATGTGGGCGAGAAATGGACGAATAAACTCAATATGCACGCAAACCGATATCGGTGATTCTTTTTTTAACCGACTTCAAAAAAGGAAGAGGTTTTCAATTCGACTATAGTTTCTTAGTATAATTCGTTGAAGTCGATTTTTTCCTCTTTAGAGTTTTATGTTATTATTCGACTGTACCGGAAGCAGGGCTTAGAAGGGATATGTTTTCGGGAATATAGGTAGTGTAGGTAAGTATGTGAGTCTATTTCGTTGGCGCAACATCTGTATTATAAACGGATTGAACATTTAATAAATTAAGTTTTGCATTAGTTGTGAGCGTGCTTGTGGAGTGACACTGGGTTGACGAACGTTAAAAAAAGATACTTTTGGATGGATATAGGCAAAGTATAAGGTTCTGGTAGACTTGTCTTCATCTCCAAAGCTAAAAAATCTTGTGTTTGCCTCTTAAGTGCCTTGGGTTTTGTACCTTAATTAATGCATTTGATTGCTATTATTGGTATGTAAAATTATGTACCTAGACAGTGACAACATTGATTGGTAAACATAGTAAAACTTTTGCAAATTCCACTTGTCTAGCTGTTTCACTTCCAGTCTGTACGTCGGTATTCTCAGTGGCGTAGCGTGGCGGGGGCAGGGGGGGCGGTCCGCCCCGGGCGGCACTTTTTAGGGGGCGGCAAAATTTGACAATAAAGAATAAAAATATCTAAACTATAAATATATTTTTATACATACGTATAAACTGAATCCGCGCGGGAAACTGAGCACCCGCTAGTTGTTAATAAACGTGATTGTAAAAATTCGATAAACTTTTTATTTAAAATCTAACCTGTATTAAGAAGAATTATTTCTATTTATTGCCGAAAAGTTCTCTAGAATTAATACTTGTAATGTATAACATACATTTGAAACACATAAATAAGAGGGCGGCAAAATTTTCTTCCGCCCCGGGCGGCCGACACCTACGTTACGCCACTGGGTATTCTCATTGTATGATAAAAAGAATACAAAGTTTAAAACCTACTTGTGGTGTGTTCGGGTCTTTATATTTAAGGCGGAGTTATGCTTCACTGGTTTCAGGGCAAGTGTACGTGGGGCAGAATATAGCGACGATCCACGGCGAGACGCCAGGCCTCACTCCGCTGACGTTAGTCGACGTGTGGTACATGGAGCTGCTGAATATAAATGCGTCTATCTTACCGAAATACCAGCCGTAAGTGGTTTTTGCTTCACGGAAAAATTTTACTCGATTTATTCGTAGTTTCGCATTTAATTCAACGGGTACGTAAAGCGATGCCGTTTCAGTCAACTTATTTTGTACTTCGGAGGCCTTCTTGTCTATTTATAATTGTAATCGCAATCATTCATTTTGACGTAGGTACATGCTTCTTCCGTACATCTGTCAATACAGCCAGTAAAAGAAGAGCAAACACTGATCACGTAACAATTGTAAATTAAAGACGTTTACGATTACAATAAAATTATAAATAGACATTAAGATCCAGGGGATTTATTTATTTAACTTCATGTACCAAGAAAATGTACACATGGCGAACTTAATGCCTAAAGGCATTATCTACCAGTCAACCATCAGGCTAAGCAGAAATAATTTGGCGGAATTGGCCGCAAATAGTAAATAATCAATTAAACATAACATTACGGTAAATCCTAATACATATATATGTTGATAAAATAAACCAATACATATTATATATCGTAACAAACATAAAACAAAAATACTTACATAAAATAATCTAAAGATGATGATTTTCTTATCATCATCTTATCGGGATCAGAATTAAAAAAACAAATTATTTATTTATTTACATTTATAGTTAACAGCAGTTAGCCAAAGCACTATAAACTTAGTTGTTAATTACATAATTAAGACTATCACAAAATCTATTGCATAATTTCCTAAAAGTTAGAGCCATAATATAGGTCAGCATCTGGAATAGCTTTCAGAACTGAGTTAAGTAAGTTGATTGCTCGAATAGTAGGGGCATTCTTACCGCGACCGGTCTGTGCGTGCGGGGGTTAGCCGGCCCGCCAAATATGTTCACGCGTTTATCTCGGAGAGGATCAGCAGAGGTATTTTATTCCTGGTAATACTCAATTTTCACCGGAATATTTTTAGAACTCCTTAAAGGAACAGGTGATGAGTCCATAGCCGGGCTAGGCGTTACACATGCCTAGAATCAATTGTGGGACTTGCGGGTTTCCTTGCGATATACATTCCTTCACTGTCACTAATGATAAATATCTTACGTAAGATGTTCAAAAATTCTTTAGTATTAGTATATACCTATCGACATGCTCTCACCAGGATTCAAATAGGAATTCTAATGTGCTTCTTAAATGTATTGATATTTACGGCTTTGCCAAGAGCGACAATGTCAATCCTCTTACATAATGTTGAATAACAAAACCTCAGATTGAAATATACGAGTAACCTGATATAACGCTATTCACGATATCGAATAGACGTCACAAGTCCGGGCAAATAATAATGGTTAGGTAATATTGGGGTAATATGGACAAAGTAATGTTTTTTTGCAGGTCTGTCGAGAGCGAGTACTCGCATTACGATTATTTCACCCAACTGGTATGGGCCGAATCGAACCAAGTTGGCTGCGGTGGTGTTAAATTCAAAGTTCGTTAATCCAATGATTTCTTTAATTAATAGGTACCAACGATAGATATAAGTCGTTTTCCAATTTCCAACCAATGATGATGATGATGTCCTCCCAGAGAGAGTATCCGTCGACGGCGACACCCTTAGCTCGTCTTCGCCTGGGCTCTTGCATGAGCGCGAGCATGACTCGCAAAACCAAATTTTGTTTTGAAGGTCCTAATATTGCAAGAAGCGCAGTAAAGAGACCCACTTGAATTGCGAGTATAGTTGTAGGAGGGCTTGGGTCGAGTTTTTCGGATCAGGCGTTTGGCGTCAAGGTCTTCAAGACGGGAACGCTCAAAGTTTTATTTAGAATATTGCGTCCCCCGGGAACTATGAGATTCTATGTCCGTCCTCAAGATGTACTATCAGCAAACGCTAAGCCTGATACATTTGGAATAATGGTTTCTTGTAAGCTCAAGTTAACCCTAATTAGTTGTTAAACAATGGGAAGTCAGTAACACCGTATTTTTCTCCATTCCGATTCATTCATCGACACTAAATGGTCATAAACATATAAGAAACACTTTTTCTTACTATAAGTAAGGGCTTTGTCGCCACTGGGTCGAAAAAGATAGCTGCTCGCTAAAATGACACTGAGGTTTATCAGGCAGAACTTTTACTGATAGTACAGTATCTTCCGGTCCAGTGGCCCTGTCAAATCATAATGAACAGGACGGTCCTCCGAACAGATACAACTAGTTTCCCATTTATAATTGTACCTAAATATTAAAGTACGGAAGTAGTTGAAACTATTTACAGCGTACTGTAAAATAATTATGTTACAGTACTATATTTATAATTACTTATAACAGGAACGTCTATTAGATTCAAGCTCAGAGCGAAACAGATCTATCTACAGACTAGTCTGTAATTTTGCGCCGGGCGGTAACAGAAATAACAAAGAGGTCTACTTACCCGGTACACCGTGTTCGCAATGCCCCATAGGAACAACTTGCGATAGTACACATAAAGCTCTTTGTAGTAAGTACCTTTATATATCGCTTGACGAATCAAACGAAATTGTTAACGTAATTCTCAAAGCATTTTGTCATATTGGCTGGGATCCATTCGACACAACCGAATAATACTTTACACTCTCATAAGGTTCGATTCTGGGGGAAGCCGTGTACTTCTGTCGCCTTAGCAAGTTAGACCAATGGTGAAACGCAGAACGCAGTTTGCTACTGGGCAGCCATGGCTGTGATAGTCTGAATAGATAGTATTATTTGCTACTTCTTCTATATCTAGTTACCTTGACTATGCTTGAATATTAATACCACAAATAAAATGTAAAGCTTTTCTTTCACTAATATAGCTAGGTTAGAAACTAACAAGATTCTAATTACCAATTATTATTCCGGTATTTGTTTCTCTAAGTTCATTATTCATCCTTAAGACGACATGCCTGTTGGCTCAGTTGGTAGTGTTTATATAATATTTATTTAAGTATATGTCTATCAGTTGTTTAGTACCCATAGTACAGGCTCTGCCTAGTTTGGGACTGAATAACCGTGTGTAAATCGTGTCCCACAATTTATTTGTTTATTTCACAGCTTCCATTACTACAAGTCGAAGAAAAATCTTAACTGCTGAAAATGCACAATCTGCTCTTACTTCAGGCTCTGCATTATCCAGAAGCTTTTATTCAAAAACAACAATAGACCCAGAGACTTCCACAAGTTTAGTGCATGAAAGTACTATGAATCAGATTCCTTCTGCAACAGAAGATGACGGAAACTATACGCCTTTTGATTATTTTTCACATCTCCATGAATACATAATGCCATCTTTGAGTACTACTACAAAAAAAATCGTTTCGTGCAAAGATACATTGGCCATTGACGATTTCGTAGAGTTATTGAAAAAGAAATTGAGTTCTGATCATATATTAAAGGAATTACTGCAGACATCCAAAATTTCTGCTCAAAACGGACAAATTGATAATTTTAATAAAGATGACAGGATTGCTGCACTCGTCAACAAAATTTACAGTAAAAAGTTGCCTTCTACAACAACTCACTTGCCACAGACTGACTATGTCAATTCAACTTTACTCGTAGATTTAGTGGAAGCTGTTATTTTTAGAAGTGGAGGTATTCAATAAAGACGTTATATTTGCATATCTCAATAAATTATCCTTCTAAATTTTAAATATTTTTTAGATAAAGAACGTGTTTCCAGTCGACCAGAATATAACACGCAATATATTCCATACGTGAGTCCTGTAAAAATACAAGCTGAGCTTGCCGAGGTTAGACTGAACTCAGACTTTACTGGTCACTACTTTTTCCCGGAGGACGAAGAAGTTGTTGAAAATACGAGTGAAACTATCGAAACATATTACGATACTGGGACTCTGCCAGTGTCAGATGTTGTATTGGAAATAGAAGATATTAAGAGAATCAAATCAACAAACGATTTCTTGGATGAAATACTGGAGTCTGAATCTACAGACAGTACGACTAAGCTTTCTTTGTTATCACCTGATAACATGAGACACTATAATAGTGGTCGTAGCAGTATGAAAAAGTTTTTAGAAGAAATTGGAGATCGATCTGATAAATAAATTACAGACCCGAGGAGTTCAGTAATACAATAATTAAGTACATAGGTAGTTACGATAAGAGATATCTGAATTCTATTAAAGTGTATTTTCTATTTTCAGGTACTTAACGATAACATGATAACCAGAGATCGACAACTTCATAATAGTAACAAATTTGTAAATGAGTTACGAAGAAATAAACGAAACCATTTATGTCATGGAATGTGTGCTGACTGTAAAATGAATGTTGAAAATATATTTTATGGAAATAACAAAAAAATATCTATTGGAGATTATAAAAACAGCGCAATCAAATATAGCGACCTTTTAAAAAAGATTGCATCAGATATACAGATTTTAAATTTAAATGAAAGATTTCACTGCATTTCAAATGATTCTACAACGTGCTACTTTATGCTTCCTTTAATTTTTTTAATGGTATTTTGTTAACAATACTGTAATTAAATGAAATATCTCATGAATTCAACATATTTATTACAGCATACTTAAATAATTTAGTTACATAAACAAGGTAATTACATAAACTTAAAGGCTTAGCCATAAAATAAGCAAAATTATCTTCAGTGCCACAGGATTTGGAATCAAAAAGGATGCGTTACAAGGACAGTTTTTAAAGTTTGTTAAATCATTATTTGCATGCCAGGATTTTATTATTTTATTAAGAACCAAATAATATAAGTCGCCGTACGATAGCATTTGACTAGCGTGTGTTCTTTCGTCATCATTTTTTTTAGAGTTACTTAACACAAAATAATCTTGTCTTTTACTTCTAAAATGTTCTTCGTAACAAACACAGTCCTTTTCAGGGCTAGGTTCTTGAAATAATTTTAAATGACTTTCTGTGCTTATTACATATGGTATAGTTGAGGATGTAGCTGTATTATCTGTCTCATATTCGGTGTTTTGATTTGTAATTGGTTCATATTCACTTTGAGAGTCTCGTCTCTGCACGTTGAGGTCACGTCGTTCACAATAATCTTCATCTTCCAAAGTAGTTGCTTCTGGATCATCAATAGGTTTTGTTGAAATTTGGTTGCGGGACATGAAATCTCTTGTACAAGTAGAAGTCCTTGTGCAGCCAGAGACATAGCCTGGTGGTGTCTTAGCCCCCCCTCCCGCAACATTACCAGCAAAAATAGTACTTATAATTTCTCCATCGTTATTAGTAATGACAATAGTGGCTATTGTCCATGTGCACGTTATTTTGCGTGTGCAATGTTTTTGATATTGAAATTTTGTAGTAGCTGTGTACAAAGTAGTGTTGGCCTTAGTGCTCTCAGCATTAACTCTTCTTTGAGGCTCATATCGTCGTCCATCAATTTCTCCAAACTTTCTGAGGTGCATTAATTCATCAAACGACAAAAACTTTTCAGAACGTCGTTCTCCGTGATCACTGTGTGTGTTGGATTCCTTGACGTTTATTGTTATTGGCTCTGTTACAATACTCGTGCTTGTTCTCCATGAGTTTTTATTTTTCTTATTTGCTAATGTTGTGTAACGCATTGCTTTGAGCAGTGATGGTTTATTGTAAGTATATTCATTAATTTGCCATACAGGCTTCATAGTAATTAGCTCTTCTGATTCTCGTCTTTGCCTGTCTCTGGAATCAAAGTAACCGAATGAGTAGTCATGTTCGTCATCTTTATATTGGGGGTAGTCAGCAGTATCTTTAATTACTTTAGGCTTTTGTAGGTGCTCTCTTTGATTCTGGTCAAGTTCTTTTAGACTTGCTGTACTGTCTGAAAACCACGTTTGTTTGTTTGTTGAAGAAGTTATCTTATTTAATGGTTTTTGTTTTACATCTGCACTGCGAACATCGAAATTAGGTACAACGTCATAGTATTGTAATTCTGGTGCTTGGCCTGGTTTGTCTATAAACCTGCTACCATCACCGGCTTTTGCTATTAGTGGACAAAGTGTTGTAAAATAGTTTGTGCATTTGGGACATTCATTCTTCACATTACAGGCGCATTGTGGTGGAGGCGGCGGACATGTTGTCCTTGGAGGGTTGCACTCATTACATTGGTTATGTGGCGCTACCTCTGCACATGGTCTAAAGGGCTTAGGTGAACATGCTTGGGTATGTTTGCAACCAGCCGTATGTCTTCTAGTACATGATCTGTCACTAGCACATACACTGACACTAGACGGACAACACTCAGTTGATATTTTGCGAGTACACTGTAGATTCTGATTCATTTTTATAAAATTTGTTTTAGAAAATGAATTGATTGGATTAATTGTAATATCATATCTTCTAAAGTCTCCGATGCTCTTTGCTGTGTACGGTGAGACAAAATTATTTGGTTGCTCATGTCCATGATACACTCGGGAGTGTCCTTTTTCTTGTTGCGATTGATGTACGTGATGACTTGTTGGATTACTATTGTCATGGTGCCATTGTCTTCGACGTGCACCAGCACTGTGTCCTTCATCTGAAAATAAAATTTTAAATAATGATTTAAGATTGTGCAAATTACTGGGACTGTGTAGTATTGCTAAATTGTTTTGTACATTGAAATCATTCTCACCGTATGTATTATTTAAGACATGCCTTATTTTCTGATGTCTTTGATCACTGGTTACGTTACCATCAGATTTAATTTGTTTCAGTTTGTTTCCAAGGGGATCAATTTCCTGCTTCACTGAACTATTTGACAAATTCAGGATTCTTAGAAGACTACTCGCTGCTGAAACCTTGGATTTAAAAATATTTGGTTCTGAAAAAAATTACGTATATTTCATATAGTGCCATCTCAGCTGTGAAGCCAGCAACACACACTAAGCTATTCAGGATATCAGAGAATGTACGTAACTATTTTATTTACGAAAAAGCAAGCCCACGCTAACAGCTTCGCAAACTAAGCTAACGTATTTGCCGAATACCACTAGTATCCCTGGCGTACAAGTTATAAGTGCGTTACTTAAATCAGTCTAGACGTTCAGAAAAGCTGTTAATTCCAAGTTGGAATTAGCTGCCGACCTTATACAGTTTAACAGAGTTAGAAGTTACAACAGCCATACTAGCGAAATTTCATTTTATGATGTTAATTTTGGTTGGTTGATCTCTGTTCTCTATGCAGGGACGCCATTTTGGATCCCAATTAGAATCGCAAACATCAAACTGGACGTTAAATACTTAGTAACCAAATGCCATTTGACGCTTTCGGATATTGAAACATTGCCTTAAGTAGTAGGCCTGCAGGTTTCAGAGAGAGTAGTGTTTTTGAACTCGTTTCAATGCTTTTGGTTTTCTGTTCACCATAATCATCGGCATCGTCCCCTGATGGAAATAGGCTCCTTTCATAGCACACCACTGTTAACGATCCACGGTCACTCTCATCCAGCTCTTGCCAGAATGCCAGCCACCTTACGATGATCGTCTCTTCACCTTGTCTGAGCGTCCTACACTCTTGCGAATTCTTGGTATATATGGTATATACTCAAGAAATTTGTTAGGTCAGTGACTGTGTATTGACTAACCAGTATTAGGAAGCCGATCACTGCACAGACCCGTGAATGTCCTATCCGGTTCCATGTTATCTGGACACTGGGTACCTGCAAAGCCAATACTATAAACTGGCTTTCCGTGAACATTTCCTTTAGGCGCAAAGTTACACACTAATCTTTCCACTATCGCATTTCGAACCTTGATCTGGAAATGAAAAATTAATTTCGTTTGCCACATTAATCAATAAGCAAGAGTTAAGTTAAGTTAAGCAAAGGCCGCTGACGAAATTTCCCTACCCTGTCTAATTTTTTGACTAGATATATGAAGTTGAAATAAATTCACGTCGACTTTCCTATGCCGAGACATCCATTTATGTCAGAGTGGCGGTGTTTGAAAAATGTTAGTACGTTTGACTGTATAACTTCCCCTTCTTTCATGCTCCCCGTCGAATGGTGATTTACTGATTTAAGTAAATAGAATACTATTTCTTTATTGTTCAGTGTGTAAATATTTAGATGTTAGATTTAATATAATATAATTTCAGACTCGACAATTGAATTCAGGCGTCAAATGGTAGTATAATTAATGAATTATTAGCGATCTGACAAATATACACAATAAATAATGACACTTTGTTAGTTGTAAGCCAAAGTGTTATGTAGTATTAAGAGTGTTGTTAACTGTTGTTAAGCCTAATTCATAAAATAAAAAATAAATAAATAAACATTATATCAATAATATACTACAAAAAAACCAAATTTAAAAGTTTAGCGTGGCATGTACCAAGGAGTTTTTTCAAAAAACTTACCTAAGTACATATTTATCACTAGCTCGACGATGAAGGAAAACATTGTGAGTAAATCCGTAGGCCCTAGAATTAATACTAAGACTTGTAACAGCAACCCGGCTCACCACCTATCACGTTTAAGGGTCCAGGTACTGGTGAAACGTGGGTATTCCTAGAAATATAATACCTCGGCCTACCCCCTGGGTGATAAAAGGCCAGAGATTATTTATTTCTTTATATATGAAAGCAAATTTCTTTCGAAATATACCTAGGAAATTTAAAAATACTTACGTAAAATCTCGCCTTTCCGCAGCCAACTGCACTAGATTTGGCCCAGATTAATTGCGTAAAATAATTTGTCTTCCTATCTCGAGAGCTGAAAATTTTAAAGAGATTAACTGATAAACGAGCAAGTAATACGGGTCGTTATAATAAACAGCAGGCCTACTATTTGAACATCTAACGTGAAATGGCATTTGGTCTACATTTAACTTTCGATTTAGAGTATTGGGACCCAAAATGGCGTCCGCGAGCAGAGATCAATAGTAATTTTTCTTTTATGATTGTATATCATCTTCTAAATATATAAAATGATAAACTGACTGATTGGTGATATATCAACGCACAGCCTAAACCGGTGGGTCTAGAGACTTGAAATTTTGCACATAGATAGCTTATACTCGTACAGTGTAGGCATCTACTAAGAAAGGATTTTGCAAAATTCAACCCCTGAGGGGGTGAAATAAACGTACGCGAGGGAAGCCACGGGTAAAAGCTATTGCAAAATAAAGCGGCGTACTGAAACATAAGTGGTACCTACGTCTGCTGCAGATAGATGGATATACAATCATGATACTTAGTACTTACCTATTATAAAAAGAGACACTCCCTCTATAGTCCAAGGTCTGCATGTACCAGATATCGACGAAGCTCTTCACATTGAGGCCAGGAGCAGGTCCGGATATGGTAGCTATGGTCTGTCCAACGGCTGTGTCTTCTGGAAAACAAAATATAAGATAGAAGGAGAGTAACGCCCATTGTACTTTAATTAATGTTTATATCCATACTATATGGTTTTTGGTGTACAATAAAGAGTTATTGTATTATAATGACCTTTTAATTACCTACTCTATTTAAAAATCTTCTAATGGTCTAAGTTTTTAGACCTATTTCTAGGAAATTATTCGTCACATTCGACCTTGGATTTGACAGATAAACATTTATTAAGTACTATAGCGGATGCCCAGCGGCGTTGCCCGCGCGGATTCCGTTTATTCCCGTTCCCGTGGGAAATTCCGAAAATCCCTTCATAGTGGTTGCCTACGACATACTTAAGACACCTACATACCATATTTCAAATAGCGGGTAAATCCAAGCGCGAAAACGCCGCTGGGCACCCGCTACTTGAAATATGGTATACGTAGGTGTCTTAAATATGTCGTAGGCAACCACTATGAAGGGATTTTCGGAAATTCCCACGGGAACGGGAATAAACGGAATCCGCGCGGGCAACGCCGCTGGGCATCCGCTAGTATTTTAATATATCGCTACAACTTCATACACACAACTTAGTAAACACAAACGCACAACGGAAGTCGTTAAGTCATATCAAATAGCCCTCGGGTGCTTTGTAAAATTTAACACTTATCTCCCAAATCGCGATGGGCTCGCGTGGGAGATTAAACTCCATACTCCCTCATATTATGTGAGGAAAAGACCCATAGCGTGGCTACGGGTTGATGATGATGATGAACTTTCATAAAAATATGAGAAGCGACACATGCCTCTGTCTCTGCAGCACAATGTAGGTAATGTAAGGGTACCTAACTGTACCGCACACAATATTGAAGAACATAGGAAATACAATAGGTCATATAGGTACCTATTCATTATTGTGGAGAGAGGATGTAGAATGCTCTTCCATCGATAAAAAGGAAGGACTGTCCTGCAGGCAAGGTAATTATGCCAGGGGACCGCGTTCCCACAGTTGAGTTGTATTACTTAGTGAAGGAATGAGTACGTCACGTGTTTACTGTTTATTTTATAGCGTTTGTTGTTCTATGTGGCACCAATAGATGTCACTACACATATTTAAAATAGAGTATCTAACTGTATCGAAATATCCAAAACATCTCTTTAATGTATTTCGATTTTCAGTTTAAAATTACAGCCAATTTATAAAAAAATATTAATACAATCCAAAAGTGAGTTTTAGAAATGGTGTCGCAGTTCAGTATTGAGTACATTTTCTAATAACTCATTTGACAATGCAGTCAAAGACCCTCTACCGTATTGCTGTCAGCATTTTTTGAGCCCTATCCGATGAAGAGAATGTAGGAAGTCCTATATTTTATTAGTCAAGTTATTTGTAAAATAAATGAACTTAGTAAATAAATAATTTTCTTACCCAAATCTCTGCAGCCGTCCTCTTGGTCAGGCCCTGAAGCGGGATCGCACTGGTCTACCCATCGCTGTGCAAATATAGCTAACTCTTTCGACCACACCTTTAAATAAAAATCATTAAGATCTGTTTATATTTATAAAAATAAGTTAGGTTAGTTACACCATTTATAACTAAAAAACGGTTGAGCCGATTTGAATGAAATTTGACATACTTAAAGATTTTTTATTATGATTAACGCAGGATAATTTTTATCCCCGACGGATTATGGGCAAATGCTAGTCTTAAAATAATGATGTAATTATATTTATTTCTTGGGCTTGCGTACAGTCAAGAGCACATGAAGCTTAACACTTGTAGTGCGAGTCTGAACTCTAAGGCGATTGTTATAAGAACGTTCCAAAGTCCAATGTGTCAAGCTCCACATGCTCTTGACTGTACACTCACTTTAAATGCGAAAGAAGTTGTGTTTGTATGTTAACCTAAGCTACAATGATATATGAAATTCTTTTAAAGTTGTGGTAACGTACAATTTTTCGCATGTTCGCTGCTTGAGGGTAGTACTTGGATAGACCCAAAGCGATGAAGTTTCTCTTTTCATTTATCCTATAAACTATGTCGGCAATGTCATCCTGCGATAGAAGCGCTGCTTCATCGTAATCCCGGCATGCTTCACTAGGTCCCGGTAACTAAAAAAACACACTTTGTAAATAAGAAAACAACACTTTGCCACTTTTTTATGGTTTGAAGTAGTTTGCGATAAAAAATGTACTTATTAAGATTATTATTTTTATTATTTTTTATGAAAACTCATTCCTTTTATTTATAAATAATATCTTGTCTGGGGGTCGTATAAGATGGTCATTTTTAGGGTGTTGTAACTTCTAGTGGATAAAAACAAATACTTATACGACTGTGTGTCTGTCCTTGTATGAACGCCTATTTTCTACTTTCAATTTTCTCAATAACGCTGTGAGGAATGAAGTTTTAATTAATGTAGAATACAAAGAAGAAAGAGATCTTCTATAAGAATAGAAAAATATGTACAATTGAATCTAAAAATCAACTCCCTGTCAAAAATGAGACATTTAAAACATTCACGGAACCTTATCACGAAACGAAACATACCCGCTCTCTTTGTTTTTACCCGACTTCTTTTTATTTTTTATTTTCAATGGTTAGGTACTTAAAAATGCGATGCAGAAGAAATGGAACGGTTCTGTTTGAGCTTTAATCACCCAGTAGCAATTTAAAATAACTAACTCGTTAGGGTACTTACTCTACTTTGTGTTTCACATTTCCATGCTACGCGCGTAGCTCCATCTACGGCGCTACGTATCGTAGCATCCTTATTTTTACATTATTATGAGGTTTTCATAATTTCATGCAAACAAGGGCTCGTGCACCGTATTATAAGCTAGGTTAAAAAGGTGTGCATCTGGATTGAGAGCCCACTTTTTAAATTATTGCGAAACGAAATGATACTTACAGGGCATTTACTTAAAATTTTGTAAAACCTAAAGCAAAGATTCTTAAATTTCTTAAACATGAATCAAAAGAGTTATGGTCAAATAGCTTGGGCCCTCAATCCTGACGCCTGCATAAAACGGCATAGTCGAATCTCAGAAAGTACTATCCCTGGGATAATAATTTTTATTCGAGTATTTAGTTAGGAATTTCTTAAATACATTAAGAAATTGTCAAGTCTTAAGAATGCGACAATACAAATTTATAGCGGTTTAGCTTGGGCCCTCAATTCATCAATTTTGATATTGTAGAATCAGCAAAAATATGAGTTTTTCTAAGGAAAGATATTAATACGACTATAATATATTTGAGTTCCATATCTCGGAAAATTTGTTAAAAAGAAATAACGACACAAAAGTTAATTGTTAAAAAGTTATTGAAATTCGTATTTTTTCAAAACGTCTGAACTGAGGGCCCAAGGTTTTTGTCAGTATTGACTAGGCTAAGCCTTCTACACTACCGCACTTTAGGCTAAGTATTTTAACAAATTTTTAACTAAAAGGCTACAAAGCGTCCATTCTTCTAAATGCCGTACTTTAGGAGAAAATTGATTTTCGATGTTTTATATGAGAAAATTCAGTAGGGTGACCATAATGTTTATCGTAAGTATAAACAAGTATTCGTTGTGATCATGTAAGTAGTATTTTGTAAAGCGCAGATACAATATATATAATTATACAACGCGTAACAGAAAAAGCGCAATTCCTCATACACCCCAGTTAGTAAATTAATATAAAAAAAGATGCAATCGAACTTTAGTTGTCCAATTTTCTTAAATATCGTTCTATAATAGTACGATTTCAAAAGATAGCATTAAATTCAGCTATGCTAATTCATTTTTCGGAAAAATTTAACACATATTAAAAATAGATGAAATCGAATATGTAGTCGATACTGAACAAACTAATTTCAGGAATTGCACTTATTCTGTTACATATTGTATATAATATATAAAGCTCGATATAATTATATACGATTAGCTGTGCTGTGCCTTCACCTACGTATGCGTGGAAAAATAAAATAAGAAAGTGCCAATAATCAATGAAATTATGTATTGGACGTATTAAAATTATGACCCTGTATATTAACAACTAGCAGTGCCTTGCGGTTTCATCCGCGTAGTTCCCGTTCCCGTGAAAATACGGGAATAAAATATAGCCTTTGTTACTCCCTGATAATGTATCTTTCCATTGGTAAAAGAACTTTTTAAATCGGTTACGTGGTCTAGGCCTGTTCCCGTGGGAAAATTATAGCACATGTTACTCCCAGAAAAGTACGCTTTCCACTGGCAAAAGATCTTTCCTTAGAAAAACTCATATTTTTGCTGATTCTACAATATCAAAATTGATGAATTGAGGGCCCAAGCTAAACCGCCATAAATTTGTATTGTCGCATTCTTAAGACTTGACAATTTCTTAATGTATTTAAGAAATTCCTAACTAAATACTCGAATAAAAATTATTATCCCAGGGATAGTACTTTCTGAGATTCGACTATGCCGTTTTATGCAGGCGTCAGGATTGAGGGCCCAAGCTATTTGACCATAACTCTTTTGATTCACGTTTAAGAAATTTAAGAATCTTTGCTTTAGGTTTTACAAAATTTTAAGTAAATGCCCTGTAAGTATCATTTCGTTTCGCAATAATTTAAAAAGTGGGCCCTCAATCCAGATGCACACGTTAAAAAGAAGTAGCAACCTCTCCACTCTGCTTCACGATTTATTTTACCCTCCTAATAGGGTTGTGTCCTACCTAGTCAAATCAGTTACTTTTTACGATCTGTCAAAACGGAATTTTACTATGGAAAATGTACTGAAATAGCAAACCGTGACGTCATAGTTTGTAGTACTCAATTGCAGCACTTTTTTGATTGTTTTATTATTTTTAAATTTGCTATAATTGTAAATTGAAAATCGAAATACATATTTTGAGGTGTTTTGGGATAATCTTTTTGATGTATGACTACTCGCAATTTAATTTCGATGCTGTCAACTACCCAATTTCGTACCTGCGTTTCCGAGTTCATAAGTGAATAAGCTACTTCTGGACCAACTCGTTCCATTGTTCCACTATTATTTATTACTTCATCTTCATCAAGTAATAAATAATAGTTAATTGATAATAATAACTAGCTATTCGGCGCGATTTCACTCGCGTAAGTCCTCTTCCCGGGGGAAAATTAGTTAGCCCATGTTACTTCCAAATAAGTAGGCTTTCCATTGGTGAAAAAAATTTATAATCGTTCCAGTAGTTTTTTAGTTCATTGGTTACAAAAATACAAATCATTCCTCTTTATTATATGACTTACTCGTAGGTTGACAAAAAACCTTTCCATGTGCTGGTAAGAGTAATATAATAATATAAGAGTAATATAAATACTACTTGTTCAAACTGATCTATGTTTTAAAAACATTAAAAAGCCTGTTAAAATTATGATGGTAGTTTTTGTGCTTACTAGCTTGCACAAAAAAAGACAAAAATATATAGGTGCCTTCTCCGTTGCATCTCTACGGCTTTGTTATCATTTTACATGGAAATAATTTCTAGTTCTACTTTCTGTTTCATCATGTTTTATACATTTGACTTACGGTATACTGACAAAGAATGTGGTTGGGGCATACTTCACAATACTCAGCACGGCAGATCCAAAAATAAATAAAAACGATCAATACAATCAATTTCACATTTATCATAATAAAATATCTCTAAAACATATTACATTGACATATAAATTAGTGAAAAACATATCTGGGCCTAATAGATTCTTGTATATCTGAAAAATCGTTTTGACGCTTTTCATGGGGTGTCTGTTGAAAATGGACAACAATATATGTGTTGGTTATGTTTTTTGTGTTTCATATTTTGGTACTTACAACTTGGTATGTATTACAAATAAATTGTTTTTCTGTTGAAAGAGCAATCCACCAGGAATCGGGAAGTGAAAAAAAAGATGATCAATTAAATTACGAAGGTAATGCTGATGTCCTTCTAGCTACTTTATTTCCCAACAGAGGAACAAATAGTATATTATATTACACATCTAGGGAAGTACCTAAAATAAGAAATGTCTCGTATCACAAGTAATTGTCGACCGAGGCGAAGTCGAGGTCTACAAACATGACTGTGATCTGAGGCTTTCTTATTTACTTCCCGAGGTATACTTTTTTTCTTGAAAGCGGAAACTTCGTTTAGGGCAGCGGGCCGAAATTTGCCGCTTAAAGGCTGCCTGAATCAGCCTTTACGCCGCCCGGAGAAATGAAGAAAGGATTATTTATTGTAACAGATCGCCCGTGGTAGGCTGCTGCTTGATAGGCTATGATTACCTATAGTAATGGCTTACGGTCTTTTTTACGAAATTTAGATTAAGTAATTAATACAGTTTATGTTTATCTTATTGGTGCGTTTTAGATTTAAGTAATTTTGTTATAGTTTATGTGTCATTGGTACCAAATAAATATTTTTCTTTCTTTCTTTCTTTATTATTCTCACAAATTATTAACCCTGAGTCTTTCCTTATATGTGTAGAAATGTGTAATATCCCACGTAAAAAACTGTGATTTTAGAAATTGTAGAATTTTTAATGATTTAACCTATGGTAATATTTTCAGATGTGGCGCGAACCACAAAATCTAAATTCTCAGCTATTAAACCATTTTTTGAGACCATATACCAGAAGATCAATAAAACGAAAAGAAACAATTTAAAATCGAATGCGTTTGATGAAATGCTCGCAGAAGAGATGTTTTCTATCAAACATCGTTTATATGATATGGACATGACTGATCCCTCACCTGTTACTAAAATTACTAAAGGTAACCTTCAAACTCCTACATTGGAAATAAAACAAAAATGGGCTGTGATAGAATCAATGGCTAGATCAAATGTGATCGAAGATGTTATAGATAATCCTGATAAAAGCAATGAAATACCTCCCAAGGACACCCAAACAGTAATTAATTTGTCTGTGGGAAATACTCGGGAAGATCGTGTCGTTGAAACATCTAAGACTGTCATTAGAGATGAACGTACAGTTTCAAAACAGTCAGGTAACATAAAAAATATTGGACTAAGAAGTTTAGAAGAAGATGATCATAACCAATCAGATAAGCTTACGCGCCATCCTAAAACTTGTACTTGCATGAGGCACAACAGTCAGACAACTTGTAGTCATCGTTGTACTCAAACCAGCTACATTGTGGAATTTGACGAAAACTCTAACACTCATGAATGCACTCATAAATATGAATGCACTCATACTCATGATTGTTCTAGTACTCATGAATGTCTCAGTCCTAAAGATTGCTGTACAATCCATTTCAATTGCCTAGATAAGAGTACCATATGTCCCGCTATGTATACATTTACAACTGATCTAGACACGTTCATCCCTCCTCTTCCATATCCAGGATATCAGGGTTACTACATGCCTCAACCATATTTTATAGTAGATACGACAGATAAACCACGAAAAAAGAAAACAAAAAAACATAAAAGGCGCAAGTCAACACCATACAACGATGATTTGTACTACGATGGTAGTAGCAAAGATTCCCATGATGACTATTTAGAATACGATAGTACGATAAAAACTAAAACAAAATATAGAGAAACTACTTTTAAAATAGAATACGTTGAAAAACAACCTGAAAATGACAAAAGTAAATTAAAGAAAGATGTGTATAAGGCTAATAAAAATAAATTCGTGAACGAAATTGTAAACGATCTTAGGACCCACTACAGCGATTCTGTCATAAAGCACTGTTATTGTTCATCCACTTCACAACATAAAACACTCCCTACAATTTTCTTGCTGTATTTTGTTGTCTTGTACACTTGTATATAATTTTATTTAGTTCCTTTTTTATTTACCTGAATAAAAAAACAAATATACCTATTGTTACTTTGTGTTTATGATGCAGTAACTATTCTACCAACTTACGGCATCATAAGGCTATATGGTATAGTTATCATTAAACCTTGTTTTGTTGTCCTGAAGTAATAATAAAACTACAACCTTTAATAAGTTAATCTATTAGTGAGGCTGTTAGATCTACTATTCTGTAATAAACCTTGTTAAACCTTGATTCTTGGCAGTATTGGGAATTAATAATTCAAAACTGTATCTGTATACAAAATTTAATTAAAATCGTTTGGGCCCTTTCCGATAAATAAAAAAAAGTTAAGTTTGAGGTAAAGCCAAAGAGATTAAAATAAAATAAAGCATAGACGGGGCATTTGGAATATTTTCATACAAACCATTGAAGCTCAAGCGTCATGTCAGTTAGTATGAACGCGAGCTGTCATTCGGTCGAAATCGCACTAGATTTATTCCACTTGTAATAACTTTTGGACATAAAATTAATATATAAAATACAAATATAAAATTTTCCTCGTTTATCTATTTGGATAAAGCTGACATCGACATTGTACCACAACACAAGCCACCACTAACGATATCGGACTCGGGCTAAAATGCTGAGCGGTTGGTTTGTAGGGAGTAATTTCGGAAACAACCTGTCAAATACACAATAATGTTCCATCTGTCGTCCGCAAATGAGAATTCAGTAGAAAACAACACAATACTTATCAAAAACTAATTGTACCTGTTTTGGTGAGAGAGTCAGACACAGTCCGATTTATCGTTATTCTTATCTCATTCCGATATTAATGTGTTTCATACCTTAGGATGTTGCTGCTCCACAAAAATATCTTGTCTCTGCGAGAATCCTTGCAGTGTCATAATTAATTTCCTCTATCGGGTTTATGACAACAAAGAGATTCAAATATAATAGGGCATAGAGAGGACAAAGCGAGGATAGCTAGTAATGTAACTTAGTTGTGTACGAAGAACAAGCGGAAAATTTGAAGTCAAAAGTTATTACAAGTGCGAAAAAGTCTAGTGTGATTCGACCGAATCACAGCTCGCGTTTATACTAACTGACATGACGCCTGAGCTTCAAAGTTTTTGTATGAAAATATTCCCAATGCCCTCTCTATGCCCTATTAAATTTTAATATCTTTGATTGACAACTAGTATCACAAGTTATCCAAGAAAATAGTGTAGTAGATTTAGACAATTCACATATTATGTGGAAGCCGATTTCGACAGACAGTGCTTCTCAAGTGTCTTTCAAATAACCACTTATGTGAGGTAGCGGGCGACGGAGGAGGAAAACAAATTTTGGGATGTAACAGTATCTCATGTATAAATGAGACACCGGAGGGTGCCGGTGCCTTGATATGTATATTCAGTTCCTTTTTATCAATTAATAGAGATTCTTTTTTGCGTTGTGATTATGAGTGAAGTTATAGATTTGGCAGGTAGATAGAATGAATACAGAAATTTTGAAGGGTGGTCAGTACGAAAAGGGAAGGAGGATGAGGTCCGCTACCTTGTTACAGCTAGGTACCTACGTCTTAGTTTAGGAACATTTTATGCGAAAATTACACGGCCAGTTCGGGGTGTGATTATGTCATTCCCCTAGCCAAGTGGCAAACTAAGATTTAGATTATAATACTAAGCATAGGTACGGTATGATGAAAGATTTATGTGTCAGTGACTATACTACATGACAAGTCCAATGCTAATGTCAATTGATCCCGTACATTTGTCATTCTATCCGACCAATGAGGAATTTTCAATGACATTAATAATATTTCTTAAAATTGAACTAGATGGCGCTGATCAACATTGGGAATTAGAAATTGGCAACACTGATGTGTCGCTTTACGTGACACATCCGTCCGTCATGTCATGTGCATTTTCGCAGATGAAGGAGACTGAGTTTTTGTTTATCGTGGATTCGGATCTTTTGTTGTAACACAAACCACTCGTAAACAATGTACAAACAGAACAATAAATAAAATACAAGGCAATGAGTACGTAACCTCATTTTGATAAAAAGTCAGATTTATTTTTTTTTGTTTGACAAATTCTTGCGACCATAGATTAGGTAAAAAAAAATACCCAAGGCTTATCAGCACCATCTGTTGACACCTTTGAATACACAAGTGACAGCTGTCACCGAAAACGCCTCATAGTTTTACAAACCTACAGTCAAGAGCACGTAGAGCTTGACACATTGAACTTTGTAACGTTCTTATCACACTCGCAATACAAGTGTAAAGCTCTTGTGCTCTTGACTGTACTTTGATAGACCCCCCAAAGCAAAGCTTTCCCTTTCAGACCTGGCGTCCACAATTGAGGACATAAACTATAATTAAATATAAATGTATCACTTTTGATATTTCGTACAGAAAAACGGTTGTATTCATTTGTTCACATTACAAGTGTCCAAAAACACTACATGTAGCGCCATCTAGTATCGTGCTTTAACATCTTTTCATCAAGTTTCATCCAGTGATCCTGCAAGTTTCGAACCGCTCAGGTAAGCTGCTATTTTTATTCCTAAATTCTATGATTTAGCGAAAAATTTGCATGTACATAAATATGTATCAATAAGTTATATTACTAAGATTATGTATGATTTATTTTATGTGTCATTTGTTGTTTTTTTGTACCAAAATAATAGATTTTTCGATTTGTCCTCAAATGTGCCCATCAGGTGTCAATTGTATTTTTTGCGTTATATTCAAATAGTGTAACGATCTTTGAAAAGAAATATGTTTTGTTTTATATATGTAATTTTACGTTGTTTTTGTAACATATTTTAATCAGGAAAACATTATCTAACATTTCTTTATACATATTTTTCAGAATAAGTCTTCAACGAATAATGTTTTCACGAAATGCCTTGGATCTTCTTCGTGATGGAAATCTCTCAGACTTGGAGTTATTTTCAGAAGACGACGATGGAAATGGAGGTAGTATTTATAGAGAATCGCGGTCTGTTCGATTCGGTGCAGATGCAGTTAACCAAAATCAATGGGAGATTTTCCCCCCGGACTCTGATGAAGATGAAATGGATGACATTTCTCTCGACAACTTGTTTGTCCCAACTGCTCCTATAGACGAAGTTCCTGACAATTCTGATAGAGTATTTGAGAGCCAACCAGAAGCAGCTTCTTCAAATGAAGATATTTTTTCGAATCTGACACCATAGGCGAGAATTAGCTGGAGGCACAGAGAACTGGAAAACAGTATCCCATCAGACTGGTGTCCAGAAGAAACCCAGGGGCTTTGCACAAGAAATATGTAGTCATGATAGTGATGTTACGGTAGTCAAGTGGTTGGATAACAAAATTACTCATCTGGCTTCCAATTTTATTGGTATTGGGCAAAAAGATTTAGTGAGAAGATGGTGTAAAAAGGAGAAGCGATTTGTTGAAGTTGAAAGGCCTGAAATCGTGAAGAAGTACAATCATGCGATGGGAGGAGTTGACTTGCTTGATCAACTCATGAGCTATTACAGGACATTCATAAAATCAAAAAAATGGCCTCGATGCATGATATTCCATGCGTCAGATCTTGCAGTTGTTCAGGCTTTCCGGGAATACCAGACTGACAACGAATTACTCGGAGTCCCGATAAACAAACGACTCACTTTTGCTTCACTTTCGTCGTAGATTAGCAGAAACCTTAGTTTTGCGATACAAACAGATTGGTGTCGCTAAAAGAGGCCGTCCAAGTGGCAGTAGCCCAACGCCCTCCCTAATTATTCCCCGAAAACCAGGAGAAGTTCGCCCTGCGAGTGAAATAGCTCATGACGGGGTTGGACACCTTCCTGCACACGATGATGGGACTGGAACACGCTGCAAAATGGTAGGGTGCAAGGGAAAATCCCGGGTAAAGTGCATCAAGTGTAAAGTGCACTTATGCCTAACCAAGGATAAGAATTGCTTTTTAGCATTCCACACTTAGGCTTCTATATTTCTACTTTTTTTTCAACTTAGTATGTTTTTTTTATTTATATGATTACGGTGCCAAAGGAAGATCTCATTTTAATTTACTTCATTGTTTTTTTTCTAATAAAAATATAGTATAATAACAGTGTTTATTGATTTATAATAATCCCCTCAACATGAATCGTCATTATAATTAAAGCCGGATGGCCACATTTGTGCACATAAAGAAAAACAAGTTTATCTGAAAAACTTGACTTGCAGGATTTTTATGATTATTTTTTTCCTACTTCTTAATGGCTATTATAACTCTGAAAATTTATTTAAATCCATACGATAAAATTAAAAAAGTCAGGTCTGAAAGGGTTAAAACACCAGGGACACATGCCGAAATTACGTCGCGCGTTTTCTTCGGCCGTCATCTCTAGTCATCTCTACAGGGATAGTGACGTTCGGTGACTTGCATCACAGCGTGGGATTAACCAAGGTTCTACCCCTGACACCGAAATGTTTAACCAAACTATTTATTGAATTTGGTAATGGTTGCTGAGGGGACTGGACTGGACAAAATTAATGATCGTAGAAACCACTGAGATATGTGTAAAAGACCCGGTCGGGCGATGTTCTCACCACCTATCACGTTTAGGGGTCCAAAGAACATCTCGTGAAAAGTGGGTAGGTATATCCAGAAATGGAATACCTCTGCCTAACCCCTCGGGGATAAAAGGCGTGAGATTTTTTAAAATATATTTTGGTTTAATGTAATATTTCCCAATTTAAGCATTTTACTATGGATAATTCGATTCTTCCCTAAGCTCGTATTACGAGTGGTAATGTAACAGGGAGTTCATACCATAAATTGAGCACTTTCTTGCTTTACGCGCGCATGGGGATTCCGTAAATTCTGTTTTATAGCTTGGTATATTCGTATAAAAAAATATGTGCTTACTAGCTTTTTCACTCGACTCCGTCCATTTTCTGGGATAAAAAGTTGTCGTGAAGCGACAATTTTAAAAGAACAAAATAAAAAAAGAAAATATGAAGAATGAGGATATTTTTATATTTCGATAAATAATATTAAAAAAATAACTATTTACATCAGTTTTTAAAAAAAAGGGAATTTGTGAAGTGGGTGTATGGGCGTGTGATGCGTGGTAAGCGGTATGTGTCAGTGGAGTTGATGACGGATGGATGCGGAGAATAGGGGCACGACGTCAGCACGGCAGGGGTAAAGGAGCTGCGCGCTTGAAGGCCGCACAGCTCGATGTAATCAGGCCAGATGTAGTGAGGCTCGATGTAGTCACGGCAGGGGTACGCAGCAAGGCAGAGGGGCCTGCGTGCGCCTGCCAACGGCAAGGCGGAGGGGCCTGCGTGCGCCTGGCAACGGCAAGGCGGAGGGGCCTGCGTGCGCCTGGCAACGGCAAGGCGGAGGGGCCTGCGTGCGTCTGGCACTGGCAAGGCGTAGGGGCCTGCGTGCGTCTGGCACTGGCAAGGCGGAGGGGCCTGCGAGCGTCTGGCAACGGCCAGGCGGGAGGACACACGGGAACCAAGATGACTCACACAATGAGGGGCTCACACACGGTGAAGATTTTTAGAAGGAGGCACTGCAGGGTCCCGGGGTCGCTCGACCCCGGGATAAGGCCTTTAATTAGAACTTTCTTTTATGAAAGCTGGAGTAAGACTTGATTTGCTCTTCCGAATCCTCTGCCTTTTATAGAATTTTGGCAGAGGAATCGTAATTTTGAATTTAGAAGTATTTTTTTACGAATGGCTAGCCCAAAATTCACAATTTAGCGAAAGATCACATACGAAACATCAGGCCACTAATAAAATGAGAAAGAAATTGCCATAACAACCGTTATAAACAACAATGTCAGAAGTGTCAAAATTACCTTTTTAGCAAAATAAACAGCAAACCAATTCAAAAAATCAAGAAATAATAGTAAATTGGAATAGGAAAAAGTAACGCGCATCTGTGCGCTCGAAGCCCCAAGTTCTAGGAGTATAGTGAACACGTGAAAACTGCGCTGTAAGTAATTGGAGTCAAGACCGATTTATAAAGGTGCTTGTAACGTGAAGATACGATGTGGTAGCGCAGTGAAGATGTGTTTTTATAACGTTAACACGTTTCAGGGATCTACAGAAATGAATGCAGTGAAAAGGATTGATATTAAGAGAAGTGCGTCGATAGACATATGAGATGATGTCACGAAAATGGGAGAGCAAAGGTAACCGTGCGTAGTAATAATACTACAAAGTATGTTTTAATCTAGGTTATAAACTACTTATCCGGCAATAGCCGGATCAAGGTACATAACCCTTAACAATCAATTCTTCAATTTGAGGCAAGAGGCACAAACACGTGTAGCGCTACCTTAAGACCATCTACTATTGAGATGTATCAAATGACCTCGATATCTCTTTGACATATCTGATATCAGACGATACCTATGCCTATTTTATTGCACACTTTATTGAATCTGGAGGATGTAGAACAACAATATTTTTTTTATAACCCGTGCTATATATAGGCACGAGTATTGTACAGGTAATATTACGTCACGTTGAGAACCCACTTCGAATTGCCAGTAATCTGAAGTAGGTACAGGTGATACAAAAAGTGTTATAGATTTGGATTTTATGTAGCATTGACATTTATTTTTACTTCTTTCTAATATATTAAAATCATGTATCACGGTTGTTGTGGTTGCGCTCCCTCGAAACGGCTCGACCGATTTTAATTTTTTATTTTATTTTAGGTAGATTGGAACATGTCAGAACAATGTTTGCCGGGTCAGTAATATATAGTGGATGTTTTTTTTTACCGTCTGGAAAAAAATATGACGTATGAGGTATCTAGAGCCGAAGTTATACACGAGATTAATTGTTAAATATAGTCATGTTTAGTGCAATTTACAAAATCTAGAAAACTACGCGCTGTACTACGCGCAGCTGGCGGTTGTAGGTAGATTGCGCATAAATGGAAGCTACGAGCCTGTTTCTTTTTAAAATACAATTTCAAATATCTCAGTGTGTATTATTGACTACAATTGAGTAATGTATATTAGTTTTTGCTTAAGTAACATTGCCAAATGAATCTATTACACTTACCTATCACACCAAATTTTTTTCCAGACGGTAAAAAAAGTCACCCTGTATATAATATAAAATATATAAATAAAAAGGTGAGAATTGGCCAGTTGTAAATACAAATTTCAATTAGATTTCAGTATTTTTTCCTTTATAGAAAAAACTTGAGGTACATCTTTCCTGTAAGTAATGTCGTTTCTCACTATGTCAATTTTATACATGTGATGCGAACTATTTCGTAACTTCTCGAAGTGTATCTCAGGTGAGTATTCCTGGAGAGCAATTTCTAACTTTGATTAGCCAAAGATAGCCTGTAGCCGAAAGCAAATGGTCAATATCTACTCCAACTTTCCAGAGTAAAGGCATCTTGGCTTTGATTAGTTATTTATCCTGTTCCTCTAGCGGTTCTGCGCGGTTTCACCCGCGTAGTTCCCGCTTCCGTGGGAATAAGTGGATAAAATATAGACGGTTTTTATTTTGGATTTTCCTATTGTAAGTCCACAGTGACTATTAAATGACATTACAGTTAAAAAAAATGGACTGAGCAATTTTCCCGTGCAAGGTACATAATAATATACGTCTGAGTTTTGTTGTTTCTACCAGAGGTACTCAGGGATATTGTAGCTTAGCAAAATAATTTTGAAAATCGTTCCAGTAGTTTTTGAGTTTTTCGTTATACATATACAAATCTTTTCTCTTTAGAATATTAGTGTAGATTATTCCAGAAATAGAAAACTCGACCTCCTCGTAGGCGTATGATTATTTTTACTTGAGCCGCATTTTTTCATCGTTTAGCTTCTGGGCCAAATATAAATTTTCTGTTATTTTCCGTTACAAAAAACAACAGTTTTCGGATAATAGATACTTAGGTATATTTATTACTTGATCTATATACTTGATCCTATTGATTTTGTATACGTTCCAATACTTCCAATTCACAACCCGGGGACGATATTGTGAATTACTTAAGTATTCAATAATAGCTTTGAACCATATTGAATAGTGATAATAATATCTAATACCTAGTATTTAACGAGCAATTGTAGTATAAATTATACGTTAATATCTTTTGTTTGTCTCGAAAATGGCTCTGAGGTAAATTTGGTTTTAGGATGGTTTTGGTTCTTAAGTACATCTATATCGGGTCCATAAATCTTTCCACAATCGGCTAGGGCCTAACTTCAACGGTGAACCTGTTTCTGAAATGACAATGATGATTTGATAAACAGAAATTAAGAGCATAGTTTATTATTATTTTTATTATAAGTATTAAATAATATCAAAGTTATGAGCGGACAAAATTAAATTTATAGTCTTAACATCCTGATTTCCCAAGTCCACACAGTTAAGAACGGAAGGAGTTCTTATGTGTGTCAACGAATTAAACCGGGCCTTGAGTCCTATTTGTTGAGTCAAGTAAACTTGAGTCTCATTTGAAATAATTGGAAATACAGTGGCGACAATGCTGACGGTTAGGCTGGGATACACCTAGAACACGTTTACATCGCTAACAAGCACTACAAATATAGACAAACTATATACAGACAGACTCACACACAGCTGTTTCATTTCTCGAAGTATTCACTATTCACCAGTATTTTTAAACTTCTAAGTTACTGAAAATATACAATACCACAATTAAATAAGTTTATATTCTTCAATCAGTTTTTCTCCGTCGCCAATTTTCTATATTTCTTGATCTTAGCTTCGGCCTGACCTGATTGTCGAGTCACTTGCAACAAACACATCATGTATTGGGGCCAGAAAAATGCCCCTGCCAAGTGGAGCAGGCATACGGTACATTATTTTCTAAAAGGAACTTAAATCACTTTTAATTAGTAACAACAAATATAACGGCGTGACAGCACTGCCAACTGTCCTAAGGATCTTGCCAAGTGACTTTGTAAAAATGTCAGTCGTGTACACGGCATTACAGCGCGACCAAGATAAATTTACTCAACACTATTAAGAAGGTATAGAACGCCGGCTATGCGAATAAAACTTTCATTAACCATTGCACTTGGATAGGCGGGGAGGGGGGGTTATATTATGTTTGCTTTCTTGCTCATTATCTACCTTAAGTTCGTTTGTAGCCAAAAACGAGAAAAGTAGGTAGCAAGATGTCGTCGCCTTGACCTGTCAACATTTCCCTCATTAACGTGGGTGGTAGTGGGGAAT
Source organism: Ethmia dodecea (assembly GCA_963855545.1). NCBI lineage: Eukaryota > Metazoa > Arthropoda > Insecta > Lepidoptera > Depressariidae > Ethmia > Ethmia dodecea. The sequence continues at coordinate 11,580,852 of OY979444.1, read as the reverse complement.
AGTATACCACATACCTGGGGAAGTAAAATAAGAAACATAACAGATTACAGGTAATTGTCGAGCGAGGCGAAGCCGAGGTCTACAAACATGTGATATGAAGCTTTTTTATTTACTTCCCGAAGTGTGTATAAGTACTTTTTTTCTGCTCGACGGAGGCGGTAAGCGGCGACTTTGTTTAGCGCAGTGGTGTGAAAGTTGAAGCTTTCCGTTTTTCTGTACTAAATGGACACAAATCTGAATCATGTTTACGTAAGCAGGAGTTAGTACTTTTTAATTCTGGGATTCAATTAACATGTGGCTATTTTGTCATAATCTTGGCTGCCTTAGAGCCGGTATTTTGGGGCACTAAACCAACATGCACAAACACCCAGACACGAAACCAACATGTTCATGCACACAAGTGTGGAGTTAGGGCGGGAAACGAATCCGCGCCATCCGTTTCAGAAGCAAGGTTACTACTAACTGAGCCAACAAGCCTCCAAGCAGTTTGAGATTAAATACAATCAAAACAGGCACTATTCGCTACCACGATTTTGTTATCTAACACGATTGTTATGTGCGGTTACACTGTGTTGTTAGACTTCAGTTTTTCTTAAAAATTTGCTTATAAAATTGTATTACATTTTCTGTGCATATTTTTTTTTTGTTCTTGTACACAAAACTGCGATCTTAAAAATGCATCTTAAAAATTGCTATTTAAATTTGTTATATTTTTTGTATTGCAATTTATGCGTTGCGAATTCGCATCGCGTCGCATCACAGTTTTGTGTGCAAGCCCTATAGTCTTTATTGCTTTCATGTTGGAAGTGTTCTTTTTTACATGTACATATTTTTTTTTACAACACATGGAAGTCTGTTAGGGCCTTGGAAAAAGGCTAGGGCACTGCAATAAATAGTTAGGTACCTAATTGGATCTATTTAAAAAAATTGTAAAATAATAAATACCATGAAAGAGTTATTTACTAACGACTAAAAATTTATTAAATAATTCTTGAAATTCTTTAAAATGTAGTTTGTTTCACTTACTATATTTTGTTGTGAGCTTTGATTGACATCAAATTATGGACGAAGATACATTACAGAGACTTCTTTGGTGCAGGTCCGGAATATAACCCAGACTGCTCTCATGGAACATTTAACAGAAGTACCTACCGCATACAAAAAATGCTTACGCTTTATCCCCGAAGAGGAAGGCAAAGATTTTTCATTCACGGAAATTCCTACTTTTTACCAGTATATTTTACGGATATCTTGTGCCCAAACAGCTGAAGAGCCCATCGCTGCAAGAGTGCTAGTAAACATGCCTCAGAATTAATTATGGGACCTCCGGATTTCCTCACGATGTTACAGTCATCCCAAACACAATACTTAATATACACTCTAGAAAATTTATTTATATTATAATTATTTCCATTAGCTTCCGATTACTAATGATGTTCTTCAGATACGCTAGAGTTTTAGCTTTCATCATTTCGACGTTGATAGCAGACGTTCTTCACAGGACGATTAGTTTCCGTCGTCATTTTCTCAAAGGCAAGATGAGATGTTTCCTCATATGAAATACCTACTGAGATACTACATCATTTAGGTCCCGGGACCGTTTACTTTTATTTGTACTTTTTTCTTTATAGCCACCATTATTCGCAACATACCTACAGCTTATTCGTAGGAGTCATAAGATGGCCCATTTTTTATGAAAAATATATATTTTTTTTGTGCTCATTTCCTTTTAAGTATATTTCTGAAAAAGGTTATCGCTGGAATGAATTCTGTAAATTTTTACATTGATACTAATCGACACTATTCCCGAGTGACTTTCATTATGCTACAAGTGTGTAAAGTTGGTGAATACCGCTGAGGCGCAGGCGAGGGTCTTAAGAGAGCCGAGGACGGTAATCATCAATACACACGATATCATACGATGTTTTTCAACACGTTTGTGAAGAAAATAATACTAAAAAATCATTTTTAGAATGGCGGGAAAAAAATATTCGCGTGCGCATCTAACAATGGCGATCGGTCATAGAATATCACTACATAGTATAAAACAAAGTCACTTTCTCTGTCCCTATATCCCTATGCCCCTATGTCCCTATCTTAAATCTTTAAAACTACGCTACGGATTTTGATGCGGTTTTTTTAAAATAATTAGAGTGATTCAAGAGGAAGGTATTAGCATTGCACCTGTGCAAAGCCGGGGCGGGTCGCTAGTAACACATAAAAGAATAAGGTTTTTTTTTTTTGGTTTGTCGCGGATAGCGTTTAAGCCACGTACAAAATGGGGAATTTAAAGTTTTTACAGGAAAAAAAAAGTTGTATTTGAGTGAAAATGTTATTTATTATTCCCGTACTAGTTAAAATTATTTATTTAAATACGAAGTTGCATGAAATGAGCAAGCAATAGGTATATTAATTTATATTTTGTACTATTCACACGGTCTTTTTTGTATCGAATCTTTTTTAAGAACAAAGCAACTCAACCAATAAAATTAAAAAAAAATCTATAACTCACTTGTGAATAATAGCAATGAAACAGTCACAGTTTGATTACAGGTGTCATTATGTGCCTAATTGCAGTGAAATAAGAACCATTTTATGAGCAAGTGTGTTGAAAAAATATACATGTGCTCACGCCTGATTCTCGCGGAATACACAGGCAATTTCAAATTAGGCGCAGCTGACACCACGCACGTACTATAATCTTTTATAACACATTTTCTCGTAAAAGGTCTCTTATTTCTCCAATTTCAATATCGTATTGTATCTCATTACGCACAAGTGCGGTAATGTAATGTAAAACGCACGGTTTATCAAGATGCTCGGTCTAAAAACGAACGGTAATTTTTAATTACAACCATTTATCTGTAACAAAAACACAAAAATATTAATTTTCTTTATTAGTAATACTGGCTGTTATTTGTGTTGGCTGTATTGTTTTTATTCGTTTATGAAAGTCCAAGTTTTATTTATTTCCTCGCAAATATGTTATAAAACGTCGTATGACATACGTGTGCTTTGATAATTACAGCTTCTGCTTTCTTGTAGGGCTAGCAATATCGCGTCGGCTGTAATTTTCAACTTACCGCACTTGTATCATAATGTACTATTACTGAACAGTAGCGTAGTAGGTAAAATCAATACCATATAGTCAGGCACCAAATAAATTGTTTCTTGTGTATAATATGGGTGCGTTTTCACTTTGTCGTCGTGATTTTTGTCGTTTACGGCGGAAGTTCATAGCTGTTTCCACTCGGTTTAAAATTCACCAGAAAAAATCATGTGCCGTGTTGTATTTGAGGATAGAGCGGCCATTAGGAATATTTTCATGCAAAAACATTGATCTCAAAGCGTCAGTTAAAATGATTATGACCTTGTTGTTTGGACGTCTCAGACTTCGGTATTACCACATTGCAGTATTACTGTAGGTTTGGGATCTAGAGCTAAGACAATCGAGAGGAAAACAAGATATAAGTATCTGTCGTCATGCATGACCATCGTCATAAAGTAAGTCATGAGCGCAAGATTCTGAATTTGCACCCTATTAAGTCCTATTAAGGCATACTTTTTAATACTCATTAATATTCATTACTTATGGACTATTAATTATCAAATTACTGTTATAAGCAGCAGAAAGCAATTTTGAAGCGAAGTTTTACGATTTTTATTACGTTACTTTTTACTTAACTTTTTTAGACTTTTTCTTTGCCATTTTATATGATTAGCTGTTCCTCGCAATTTCATCCCAGTAAGTCTCGTTAGCGTGAAAAAATTACAGCTCATATTATTTTCAGAAAAGTAAGCTGTCCGTTGGTGATTTTTTTTTTAGCTCCATTAGTTTTTGAGTTTATTCGTTACAAACATATTAAATCTTTCCTCTTTATAATATTAGTTTAGGTAAATGTAGATTTGATTTGATGAATAGGTATTAATGTTTAGATATATTTTAGGTAGGTACACTATTGATAATAGTTCTGTAGATTGTTGAGAAGCTTCTGCTAGGTTCCTATATATTGTGACTAAGGTGTGGCGTTTGTAAAGTTAAAGCTTCTATGGATAATTAAATCTTAAGTATAAAAGCTATGCAATTGACACTTAATATTCTTAATGAGTCCATTATTGACATGATATTGAGAATTTTTTTATTTTTTTTATTTATTATTCCTTTTACAAATAATAATACAATTTTAAATTACACTCGCCAAACTACAATGCAGTTTGTCGGCGAGAATAACGCTCTTTTCTAATATTTATAATTTGCCATATAACCCTACACCGATCTATTTACTTATTTATAACAATATGTACCTTGTTTACTAAAAAAAAAACTCTCACAAGGAAAGAATGTGTCAATTGTCCGTCTGTCTGTCAGAGCATATAATATATTTGAGGAAAACTTTCTTCAAATTATGTTTTAGCGTTTGTTTACAGCTAATTAGTTTATCAGGTACTAACGGTTCTGCGCGGTTTCACCCGCGTAGTTTCCGTTCCCGTGAGAATACGGGAACAAAATATAACCTATGTTACTCAGGGATATTCTAGCTTTCCATTGGTAAAAGAATTTTTAAAATCGGTCCAGTAGTTTTTGAGTTTATTCGTAAAAAAGATACAGAAACACAAATCTTTCCTCTTTATTAATATTAGTACTATAGATAATCCAAACCAAGTTATGAGCGTTAAAAAAACGCCGCAAATCCATAGTACATAACAGTCAAGAGCACGCTAAGCTAAACACTTTTAGCTTTAAACCGGCCCTGTATTCTATGGCGCACAGTATAAATCAGTGTAAAGCTTGACTTGCTCTTGACTGTACATAGGCCGTAGCTACGACGCTAGTCATACACAGTAGAAACGACCTCAGGGAATGTAGTGGTTAACCCTCTGCCGACTCGTTTCTAGTCCAGTTGCTACGAGTACTTGTCATTCAAGCGGCAATGCGGTTAGCCTCATGGGTGGATTCGTTTGGGACCAGGGTCGCAGAGTCGGCAAGGCCCTTGACACTTTACGCTAATGGGGCCCCTTTGACTATGATATGACATAGGCTGATTTTATTAACAACATGCAGGAGCATCAATGAAATTCCAATCATCGTGTCGTCCTGTTTGATTCAGTCACGTTCCGTTTTACGTCGCTATTACTTAAAATGTAGGTTGATTATTAAAATAAAATATGCTCATGTCTTTGTACCATTAGGTATAGGGTATATTATACAACGCGTAACAGAAAAAGCGCTATTCCTCATACACCCCAATTAGTATAATAATATAAAAAAAATATGATGCAATCCAACTTTAGTTGTGTCAAACCAATTTTCTTAAATATCGATCAATATAATAGCACGATTTCCATAGATACCACTAAAATCAGCTAAGCTAATTCATTTTTCGGAAAAAAATAACACATATTAAAAATAGTTGAAATCCATTAAGTAGTCGATACCGAACAAACTAATTTCAGGAATTGCGTTTATTCTGTTACATATTGTATATTTCATTCATTCACCTGTATATTTTTTCGGACTTCTAAATGTGAGCCCATCGCCATACATTATTTAAAGTAGGTAAGTAAATAAATACCTATTGTGTAATTTTTTCGTAAACACATAAACTTAAATAAGGGCAACAAGCGGAAATCTTTCCCCTCTCAAGCGTAAATATCAATTACATGTGGAGAGTCCTAGAACTCCTAGAGATTTTATTGAGCTATAAAACTTGTCCTTTTCAAACAACCTAATAAAACAGCACAGTAATTACGAGTTTTTCCATTACAACGTCGATAAATGTTCACCTGAATAAAGAAACAGTTCTACGGCCTCGTTCAGGAAGAGACGGAGGATTGCACGTCACGGCGTGCGTTCCGTAATACAGTGCGTGATATGCGTTTTACACTTTTTTGAATTTAGTAACTGAATTTCAAGATCAGTTACACTGTCCTGATCACACTGTCCTAAATTCAGTTATTAGATCAAGTTACTAAGTAGTGTTGCTAACTGCTACCCTTTTTTGTTCCTTGTTTTTTTATTTTAAGGCATTAGCAATTTAGCCCCAGACTAAGCATGATAAGAAGCGAAGATTTTTAGCCCTGCTACGCGGTCTACGCACAAAAATGAAATAAGTTTCTTTAAAATTAATCTAAATGTCACTTGACAATCGACAGCAAAACACTGAAGATCGAAGAGGCCTCCCAAAGCAATCCAAAAATATTCATGTTACTTCATATTCATCGAACTTCCATTCACTGAACACTTTCACGGACACACACAGTCACCAATCGCAATTTATGGTCGCCCCGACACCCTCCGCGGTAGTCTGAATGACGGAAAATCGCCTAAATTGTCAACACTTGCGGTGACTTCATGCGATTTTCTTAAATCCTTTTCTAATTAGGTTTTTGAATTCAGCAGCCACACTTGTTTGTGAATTTAGAATCCTAAGGGACTTTATGCGATTACATCTTCCTGAAGTCAGTAACTGAATGATTTAGTCGACTAAATTTAGAAAGGTGTAATTAAGCCCGTTATGAAAAGGCTACGCTTGATGCGTGGCAGCGCCACAAGCAGCAAGTAAACCGGGAATAGGGTAGTTGAACATATCGAAATTAAATTACGAGTAATCTACACTAATATTAAAAACAGGAATGATTTGTATTTTTGTATGTTTGTAGCGAATAAACTCAAAAACTACTGGACCTATTTAAAAAATTCTTTTATCTATGGAAAGCTACAATATCAGTGAATAACATTGGCTATATTTTATGTCCGTATTCCCACGGTCATTTAATAAAAAAATCACAAAAAACCGTACAAAATGTGCTCCGATTGTCGTGTGCATCTGGATTGAGGGCCCACTTTTTAAATTATTGTGAAACGAAATGATACTTACAGGGCATTTACTTAAAATTTTGTAAAACCTAAAGCAAAGATTCTTAAATTTCTTAAACGTGAATCAAAAGAGTTATGGTCAAATAGCTTGGGCCCTCAATCCTGACGCCTGCATAAAACGGCATAGTCGAATCTCAGAAAGTACTATCCCTGGGATAATAATTTTTATTCGAGTATTTAGTTAGGAATTTGTTAAATACATTAAGAAATTGTCAAGTCTTAAGAATGCGACAACACAGATTTATGGCGGTTTAGCTTGGGCCCTCAATTCATCAATTTTGATATTGTAGAATCAGCAAAAAATAGTAGTTTTTCTAAGGAAAGATATTAATACGACTATAATATATTTGAGTTCCATATCTCGGAAAATTTGTTAAAAAGAAATAACGACACAAAAGTTAATTGTTAAAAAGTTATTGAAATTCGTATTTTTTCAAAACGTCTGAACTGAGGGCCCAAGGTTTTTGTCAGTATTGACTAGGCTAAGCCTTCTACACTACCGCACTTTAGGCTAAGTATTTTAACAAATTTTTAACTAAAAGGCTACAAAGCGTCCATTCTTCTAAATGCCGTACTTTAGGAGAAAATTGATTTTCGATGTTTTATATGAGAAAATTCAGTAGGGCGTATATGATTTTGTTACTTTTTTGAGACAAATTAGCATGTACCCTCATATAAGATATTTCATAAGTTGTTGTCGGAAGCGATTACGTTTTGTGTGATCCAATAATTACTATAGGGTGTTATTTAAATGGTTATCATAGTATTCGTATTTTTGACGCCTGACGTACGCGCGTCCCCGTCATGTTTTTTGTTTAATTTTCATTTTGCTGTGTATTTCGGGTTTTGACTCATATTAGTGATAGTATAATATAATTATATACATACTATTTCATATGTTTTGGCAGATTATAATGTAAAAGAATAAAGATTTTGTCAGGGTTTCATATTATTTTTATTTTCTTGTTAAAAACAAATTAAGGTTACCCTTATTTGTAAGCTAAATATGTAAAAATGTTATACATAAAACAAAACTCTAACGGAGCCGTGGCTGTATATGAAATGTTTTTTGAAAATTTTAACGAGTCTATTTTATCTAGTCTATATAATTATCGATATAGATACCAAAACAACATTTTTTTAAATTTGTGTCTGTCTGTCTGTCTGTCTATATCTGTCTGTCTGGTTGTGCACGCATCACGCAAAAACTACTAGACGGATTTTGATGAAATTTGGTATGGATATAACTGAATACCCGGGTCAACATCTAGGGTACTTTTTATTCCAGCCAGAAAAATATCTCATTCGCACGGGAAAATATAAAAACAGGTGAAAAAAGAAATCGTAGTCGACCGCTATGAAGAGATTTTTGGAAATTTCCACGGGAACGGGAATAAACCGGATCCGCGCAGGCAACGCCGATGGGCGTAATATGTTATGTAGGCGTCTTCTATGTCGTAGACAACCGCTATGAAGGATTTTTTTGATATTCCCAAGGGAACTGGAATATACTGGATTGAGGAATGTTTTGATTTTTTGTATTAAAAAGGCTCCGATACTATCGGTTTTACCGATTTAAAAAAATCTTTTGCCAGTGGAAAGCGTACTTTTCTGGGAGTAACATGTGCTATAATTTTCCCACGGGAACAGGCCTAGACCACGTAACCGATTTAAAAAGTTCTTTTACCAATGGAAAGATACATTATCAGGGAGTAACAAAGGCTATATTTTATTCCCGTATTTTCACGGGAACGGGAACTACGCGGATGAAACCGCAAGGCACTGCTAGTTGTTAATATACAGGGTCATAATTTTAATACGTCCAATACATAATTTCATTGATTATTGGCACTTTCTTATTTTATTTTTCCACGCATACGTAGGTGAAGGCACAGCACAGCTAATCGTATATAATTATATCGAGCTTTATATATTATATACAATATGTAACAGAATAAGTGCAATTCCTGAAATTAGTTTGTTCAGTATCGACTACATATTCGATTTCATCTATTTTTAATATGTGTTAAATTTTTCCGAAAAATGAATTAGCATAGCTGAATTTAATGCTATCTATTGAAATCGTACTATTATAGAACGATATTTAAGAAAATTGGACAACTAAAGTTCGATTGCATCTTTTTTTATATTAATTTACTAACCGGGGTGTATGAGGAATTGCGCTTTTTCTGTTACGCGTTGTATATTTATATATATTGTATCTGCGCTTTACAAAATACTACTTACATGATCACAACGAATACTTGTTTATACTTACGATAAACATTATGGTCACCCTACTGAATTTTCTCATATAAAACATCGAAAATCAATTTTCTCCTAAAGTACGGCATTTAGAAGAATGGACGCTTTGTAGCCTTTTAGTTAAGAATTTGTTAAAATACTTAGCCTAAAGTGCGGTATTGTAGAAGGCTTAGCCTAGTCAATACTGACAAAAACCTTGGGCCCTCAGTTCAGACGTTTTGAAAAAATACGAATTTCAATAACTTTTTAACAATTAACTTTTGTGTCGTTATTTCTTTTTAACAAATTTTCCGAGATATGGAACTCAAATATATTATAGTCGTATTAATATCTTTCCTTAGAAAAACTACTATTTTTTGCTGATTCTACAATATCAAAATTGATGAATTGAGGGCCCAAGCTAAACCGCCATAAATCTGTATTGTCGCATTCTTAAGACTTGACAATTTCTTAATGTATTTAACAAATTCCTAACTAAATACTCAAATAAAAATTATTATCCCAGGGATAGTACTTTCTGAGATTCGACTATGCCGTTTTATGCAGGCGTCAGGATTGAGGGCCCAAGCTATTTGACCATAACTCTTTTGATTCACGTTTAAGAAATTTAAGAATATTTGCTTTAAGTTTTACATAATTTTAAGTAAATGCCCTGTAAGTATCATTTCGTTTCGCAATAATTTAAAAAGTGGGCCCTCAATCCAGATGCACACCCGATTGTCATTTTACAATTTAAAATTATAAAACAATGAGAATTGGACCTAGCTAGACCGTTCGTACAGTCACAGCTTACAATTTAGTAACATCTTGCTTAATAGGTATACATATTCGTTAGGGATAAATCATTAAAAGTTAATTTTGGCTAGGCAGTCAAATACCGTATTTCAAATCCTTTAGGTACATAAAGACCACTTTTCAATATGTCAGTTTCCCAGAATGTCCGTTTTCAAAATGACCGTTTCCCAAAGTGTCCATTTCCCAAAATGACCGTTTCCCAAAATGTCCGTTTCCCAAAACGACCGTTTCCTAAAGGTATCTAACCTTGTCCGCTCAGCTGTCCCTCTGTCAGCGCGGCAGCGTGAGGCAAATTGTCTCCGGGACTGAATGAAGATACATTTTAGGAGGTTTTATTTTGCTGAAATTGTTAATTCTGTTGTGTTGTCATATATGTGGTCTGATATAAGCTAATAAAGCTGTGCGATGTAAGCTATATTACTTTATAATTATTATAATATTATATAATCTCACGCCGTTTTTATCCTTTTTTTTAATAATGATATTGCATATAGAATAGCAGTTATAGCCCTGTTTTTAAAGAGCCCGCTTTTCACCTGAAAGCCTCGGTTTTTAATCCTGGCGAGAACATGTACCAATGAGTTTTTCAAAAAAACTTTCCTTGGTACCTACATATTTATCACTATCTCGACAGTGGAGGCAAACATTGTGAACTCGTCTCGTCGAAATCACTATTATAATATTACTATTAAAGTAGGTATACGCTCTGGTTCTGAAAGAGAAGTCAGTAATTTCGTTAATTTGCAATACATCAACGAGACACGACGTCACTGAGAAATATGGTCTTTGTAGTTAATGTAACTGAAAGTAATGGGACAACTACGACAGACGAGCTGAAGAGTTCACAATTTGCTTGAGTGCTTTTTGCTAGAATCATGGATCGCTCCCAACAATAATTTAATTACGAGCGAGATGCATGGATTGTTTTCTCCAGCTCTGGTAAAGCGTAAAAGTAAAAGAAGAAATGGATTTCCTGACTAAATGATCGGTCAGCCCACATCCGAAACTACTGTGTCTAAAAATAAGGAATTAAAATAAAAATGGTCAAAGGTTCCTTAAATGTCGCAGGTACGAGTATGTGCAACACTAAGCGAGTATTTTTAGAAATTCCCAAGGGAACGGTAAAAAACTTCAACGCTGATGGTCACACGCTAGCTTAGGTAAATATATACAAGCTGGCTGCCTGATAGGATTTGGAAAAAAATGAGCTACTCGTAACTACCTTACAAACTTTCATCCAATATTTAATAATTTCATCTTAAAATTAGATACTTCTATAGAGACGACGCGTGTCACGGGTGAAAAGCGAGTAGGTACACGTAGCTGAGATTTTAAAAGTTTTTTTTTTTTATAAAATAATTAATATTTGCGTATGGAATTAAAGTGCCGGCTTCACATCCAAAGAGCCACCAGTCTAGGCTGTGCGATGTCTGTTAGGCAGTATTAGAAGTACCTATGTATCAGGAATTTTTAGAATAGAATAGAATAGAAACACTTTTAATTTACTTGAACAATACACAATATACACGAAAAAATCTGTTAACAAATTAGTAAAGAAATAGGAAGATGGTCGTGTAAAGCGTATCATGCAAGTATAAGGGCCATGGCTCAGCACTACGTCACAGCCGCAGGGCTGTGATTGGCTGTTCATTCTGCCACAACCCGGCGGGGAACGGAGACGCCGCCGCTCAGAATACAGAGACAGCTCACAATTAGAGATAAAATAAGGTATGTTTAAGGTAGGTTTTGTATTGTTTAACCCTTGATCGCCTACAAGTGTGTGTCATACAAATTGTAATTCCCCGTCCCCTTAAACTTGATGTTACTCAATGATCAGTAAGTATGTTTCAGTTGAGCACGCAGTTCTAATCAAATCCAGATAAGTAAGTAGTAAAATAAGTACTTTGGCTATCTGTTTGCACAAACAGATTAGTAATCAATTCTGTACATAGATTCTGTACTGAAAATATATTGCAAGTAAGATAAGTATTGTTATCAATATCAAAAAGTAATAATCCAGGTTAAACTACCTATCTGGGTGCGAAACTATTACATTATTATTAAAGAACAGTGATAGCCTTTATACCAGTGAAACGTGTTTATATCCAGAAATGGCATACCTCTGCCTACCTCCCTGGTGATAGAAAACGTGAGATTATTTATTTAATTTTTCTTTATTATTTAAGGCGAGTAGTGTCGTGAAATGGTCATCTTTGAAGGCATAAGGCTTATAAACGAGCTATCACAAAATTCCAGAAAAAATATATCTTAAGCATTGATATATAATCTTCATTTTCATAGTTTGAAAATGTTGTAGAACATTATTTACTATATGAAAAAAAATATTGCAACAAGGCTGTTTTGAATTTTAAATTCGCTTCTTCTTCTAAACTAAAAGAGATATTTTCATAGCTCTTGCGGGAAAACATTGGTAATTCATCTATCTAAAATTTTATAGTTCAGTTTTTTAAAAGACCAATTAGTTTTTACGCAAATTACGAAATAGCAGTTTCACCACAAATCGTCTCTAGCGGGTCCGTGCGGGGGCGACGGGAGTCAGTCCAGCGCTGACATTCAAGGAGAGAGGCTGCGCGCCGCGTTGTCGCTGCGCGCTCGAATTTTTACGCATTTTATGTGTAGTACAGTGTGCAAAGAGGGATGTCTTTTAAACTTATAACACAATAAATAAATATGAAAAATTGTTACTGGTTTATAAAAAAATTAAATAATATGTCGAATTTCGTAATATTGGTGTAAATATCACCTACCTCTTCCAAAAGCTTAGAATATGAACACAATAACTTGCATGTACTTATAAAAATAAACACGTAAGGCTTTCGCAAAGAATAATTATAAATAAACATAATACAACTAAAACGTTGAACTATGCATTTCTATATATACATACATATAATAAAATTGTAACTGATGTCTGTACATATATAAGATATTTAAGAAAAACGTATGTGTTTGGGGGTCTTCATAACGGCAACAGAAGCCGAAACTATTATTTTTAGAATTCATCATAACAAGTAATAACAAACATCATCATCCTTATGAGGCAGTCGGGTAAGGGATACAAAACATAAAGATTGATTCAAGGAAACAATAGGGGTTTTATTTGTTGTTGGAAACCTCAATTTATTGAAGTGGAACTGAAGATTTTTCTCATTTTCAACCGACTTCAAAAAAGGAGGAGGTTCTCAATTCGGCTGCATGTTTTTTTATGTTTGTTTCCTCAGAACTTTAGACTGGGTGTACCGCGGTTTGGTGATTCTTTTTTTATTTGAAAGCTGGTGCTAGCCGTGTAGTCCAATTCTGACAATGGCATATAGAGATATAGAGAAAACCATACAATTTAAAATCTGTTTTTTTACTCTTTAGAGTTCTATTTTATTAATGCAAAACATTACCATACCAACCATAGTAATGTAAGCAATGTGACCTGATCCGATCCGGTCCGATGTGACCTGATCCGATCCGGTCCGATGTGAACTGATCCGATCCGGTCCGATGTGACCTGATCCGATCCGGTCCGATGTGACCTGATCCGATCCGGTCCGATGTGACCTGATCCGATCCGGTCCGATGTGACCTGATCCGATCCGGTCCGATGTGACCTGATCCGATCCGGTCCGATGTGACCTGATCCGATCCGGTCTTATGACCTGATTCGATCCGGTCCGATATGACCTGATCCGATCCGGTCCGATGTGACCTGATCCGATCCGCTGCGATGTGATCTGATCCGATTCAGTCTGATGTGGTCTGATCCGATCCGGTCCGATTTTATGTGATCTGGTCCGATCCCATCCAATATGATCCAATCAGGTGCGGTACTATCCGGTTTGGGCCTATCGGGTCCGATCTAATCCTATCCGACCTGGTCTGGTCTGATCAGATCGGTCCGGACCGATCCAGTTCAGATCAGATCGAACCCAAACGGATCTAACCAGACCGGAGCGGACCACATCGGACTGTACCCAACCGGATCGGATCGGACGGAAAACACCCAATTCGCAAATCACTATAGATGTTCCTATAATATTTGAAGAGTTTCCTTGATTTCTCCAGACTCCCATGATCAGATCCTGACTTAATGATAGTGGCAACAACACCCAGAAAGTATAGGATTTCAAACAAAAAAAGAATTTTCGGAACCTGTCCTGTCGACTTCGAGTAATCGGGGAAAAACTGACAAACTGAGAACCTCGCGCTTTTTTTGAAGTCGGCTAATAACATGTTTATTACCATGATCCATGTTAGCTTTCACGAATCTCCTTCATTAAATCGTTTTTTTTATTTAAGCAACTTAAAAAAAAAGAGAAAGTTATCAGTGTCGAAATCTTTTATTTCTTTTTTTGTGTGTTCCCAGATCACTCGAAGACTGCTTGCTGCGATTCGGGAAATTGTTTTTTCGTTTGAAATCGTATACTTTTCAGGTAGAACCTTACTCATCAGGTCAGGATCCGATGATGGGATCCTCGAGAAATCGAGGGAACTCTTCCAATATTATAACGCACCCCCAGAACGAAAGTGACCTAAGTCAAAAAACGCAATTTGTGGGAAATGAGCAAGAAAGTTTTCAAAAGCGTGTAAATTTGAATAAACTTAATGTATCTTTACCGTGTTTCATCGGAAATGATTTCTCTTTCGCGGGTATATGTATTGATCTTTAATGTACATATTATTAGTAACATCATATTCAATTAAAATGTTTTTTTTTTTTTATATTTTAATGAAATGTTTCTTAGAATTTTATTCATTCAACATTTAACTACGATATCATTAAAAATACAATATAAAATAAATATTTAAATGTATTTTAAATATTTATTTTGACATTAAACATAAAGTAGTTCCAAATTACGTCACTTTATGGCAAAAATATATACTACTAAAGAGGCCTATACCTATAAGTGTCTTTCTTCTTTTATTTAATGTGAGCACTAAAGTAACCCAATCTAAAAACAGTCAATAAAATCTAATAGATATTTTGTTATAAACAGACTTATTTCAAAAAAGTGGTCAGTTTAGTACAAAAAAAGAAATGTTATTTACTTTTACAGTATTTCCAATAAACTGGCATAATTCGAGATCCGTCGATGTTGTACTCGTCTACTCGCGACCTCTTCTGACGCAATACTAGTTCGGTCTCTTTCACACGACATGCATAGGTAAATACCGTGATCAACTAAAGTGACCGATTTATCGGCGGTCCCCCTTTTACTTATAGTTTGGTCTCTTTTTCTCCATAGGGGTTTAGAATAGGCTGTTTCAGGTCAGTTTATAGCAAAATCAGAAAATACAGGAATTTTGAGTTGGGTCACTTTCATTCTAAGGGTGCGATAAATCTATGAATATTATAGTGTACACCTATTGCAATTTGGGTTTAACTAGTACATTTACTCTTGGTAAGCACCATTTGGTGAAGTGGAACTGATGATGAAGACCAGATTGGGCTACCTGAACTACTCAATGATTAGTATTTTATATGTTGCGATTGTATTAATAATAATAATATTACTTTTATTAGTATTACTTTGATAGAGTTGCCAAGCATTTATGCTCGTCCGTCACAATGCATACTACCTATGGTTAGTGGAGTTGATGGTGAAGTGGCAGGAGAACTCTTCCACAATTTTGCTTTCTAGGTTTTTGTTATCAGTTTATTATAATTACTAAAAGATGTTTGGTGTTTGAAGTAACGTTCCATTCACAAAATGTTTTGTTATGAATGTTAGATCAAAGATTTATTTTTATATTGATGCAAGTTTCGTTTTGTATTGTATATATTTTATTACTGACCCTACTGCGTTATCAAGACGCGTGGTCAAAATGCGGGGAAGCGCGGAGCGGGAAACATAAGCTCCGCCCTGAAGCCCAAGGCCGTTGGCGGCTACAGTCGCCTTAAGTTTAGAGTGCCTTGTTACTATAAAATATTGACGTTTCTAAGTGTATATTTTATACCGATAAAAAATAAACGATTTTGAATTTGAATTTTGAATTTGAATTCTTGTTTTAGTAAGGTTATCTAACCAGCGTTATCTCCCGAACTCCAATAGCACGTGCTATGCCCACGTAGTTCGCCAAAGCTTAAAGTTTGATCGCGAAAACACGACACGAATATTTTTTTGAAAGGAGCGGGTAAGAGGTGACTAAAAGGTTATACTAATAAGTCTTAAGAAAATTAAATCTCACGCCTTTTATCCCCGAGGGCGTAGACAGAGGTATTCCATTTCATGAAATATTTACCCACATTTCACCAGCATAATCTATTTAGGTTATTAAGGTTATTATTTACAATGGACTATGTCTGAAATAAATTATTATTATTTATTTTATCTATTCATATTGTATGTACAAACAGAGCCAAACTATTGAGCTTACCTATCATGTCTATATTTTATCATATTACCAACCTACACAATTTGCAAAAAAAATATTCCACTCTATTTAAAGAGGATTTTCCCGAGTAGAAAAGGTGGTCACAAATAAAGACATTATACAGTTTTCTCAACAAGTAATTTTCCAAGAGGAAAGTAGATTCTAAAATTTCAGTACAAATAAAGTTGCTGATAATACTTAGGTACTTATACCGAAGTTTTGCGACAAACAAGATTGTAGAGCCGATGTAAATGAGAAAAGAATAAATGATGTCTGTTTTCTTTTGAGGGCTTAAAAATATTGTTTTTGTTTAGTGTTTGATGTTTCCAATCAATGGAGTAGTCTAGTAAAAATACTGGATGATTTTTTTTACCGTCTGTAAAAAAAATATGACGTAAAAGGTATCTAGAGCCGAACTTATACACGAGATTAATTCTTAAATATAGTCATGTTTAGTGCAATTTACAAAATCTAGAAAACTACGCACAGTACTACGCGCAGCTGGCGGTTGTAGGTAGATTGCGCATAAATGGAAGCTGCGAGCCTGTTTCTTTTTAAAATACTATTTCAAATATCTCAGTGAGTATTATTGACTACAATTGAGTAATGTATATTAGTTTAAGCAAGAAAAAAAAAATTGAGAAAAAAAAATTTTTTTTAAGTAACATTGCCAAATGAATCTATTACACTTACCTATCACACCACATTTTTTTCCAGACGGTAAAAAAAGTCACCTTGTATATTATAGGCCTGGGTGGGATGACCGACACCTTCTCTTCAATCAGTCAGTTTAATGTAGACCTGCGTTGCTTTTTCTCAAATCTATCTCCAATCAGGAACACCTTTGACAGCTGAATTTCTTCTTTTTAGCGTAAGCATTCCCCTCGTCGACAGAAATTTTGCCCGATAGTGAAATTCTATAGTGTCTGCTTGTAAAATATTTTAAATAGTATTAACGATAATATATAAATTGCCTATCCGGCCCACACAAAAATGTGTTTCAAAATTAAAATGATGTAACTAAAGGTAGGTGTAGGTCTAGAAATATGCCTTGACTCGATTCTATTTAAATGGCTCCGGCAAAGACGTTTAAAGAAAAAGGAAAGAGAATGATTTTCTTCCAACCTCTTTGGGCTCCGGTAATCTTTAACAGAATTCCGGCACGTAATTATTGTAGTACCTACTACTTGACAAAATATGCGTTTTTAAAATTTCGAATTTTAGATTTTAGTGGATATAACAGATTTTTTCTTTAGCACAATCAAGACATAATAATATAATTCGATTATTATGTTAGACTCAATAAAATCAACTCAACTAATTTAATGAATGAATTTTAATATTTTTAATGACCATTGATACTGCATTGATGTTTGTGTTTATACGTAGTATGGTACAGTAAATCATAGAGATTCATAGGACAGGTAACACCTTTTTATACCTATGATACAAAATTATGTAAATGATTATTATTATTTTACGGTACCGTGACAACTCATTTTTGTTTCAAAATATTTGATAAACTAGCAATAAATTTACGGATCGAAAACATAATGCTTTTATTGAGAAACTACCGCCAAGGTAGCGCCACGTGCCAACATCGCAAATGATTTCCGGGAAGTTCGATATACGATTGATTTTCTGTTTCGAAATTATATACCTATCATTTATAATTAACATACTTAGTCCCTATTTGGAGAACCTTTACTTTATTATTAATAGGTTCAGATAAAAGAGAAATTCTAGTCTATTAAATTCTTACAGAACATTCCTACACACATTTTATAAATTCCACGATGAAATTACTTATTTAGGGTTGGCACAGTATGTTATAAACCTTAACAATAAATTTTAAGACACGTTTCGGACACAGTTACTTTATTTA
This sequence comes from Ethmia dodecea, assembly GCA_963855545.1. Lineage (NCBI taxonomy): Eukaryota > Metazoa > Arthropoda > Insecta > Lepidoptera > Depressariidae > Ethmia > Ethmia dodecea. Next base: position 11,562,643 of record OY979444.1, on the reverse strand, counting down.
GTCCCAAACTTTGCAGAGCCTGTGCAATAGGTACAGTCAACAAAGTTGTTAGGGTTACATGGTCAAAAACTATGATTCAGTTTTCTCTTAAAGCCTTAAATGTATTTATAGTTTTTTTGGTAAATTATAAGGATCAAAGATACCTTTTGAAATAAACATGAATCAATAAGATTTATTAAGTTAAGACTTCCCAAGAAAAAATGAGTTTTTAGTTACTGGCCATGTAACCCTAACAAGTTTGTTGACTGTGCTAAATACTACTACTTATAAACATATTTCAGTACGTATAAACACCCAGACATGAAACCAACAGATATGTTCGTGCCCATAAATCTTGGCGCCGAGCTCAGACTCAGAAAGCTACCAACTAAGAAAACATACCCGGCCCATTCTACAAAATACATTGCAAAAATATTTTGTAATTTACTTGTTTACAAATATCACGATAATATTTCTATAACCCTAATTCATTATTTAAGACCGTGGATATAAATTCGACAGTCGAAAACATAAATATTCATTTGGTAATCTTAGGCCCGTATTACAGAATTATCCTCATGTAATGAAATTCCGCGTATGTATGCCAGAAAGAGATGCCGCTATATTAGTTGCATAAAGCTTTCGTCTTCTCATCAGGATCGTTCTGTAATGTGGTCCTTTTATTTGTATGCTATTTATATGGACGTTTTATTTATATGGACCTTGTATTGAGGATCGTTGTGTAAGATGGACCCTGCTATAAAGTATTTTTTTCTCTATCACTAGGTACTAGACCATAAAATTATTGGATGACTGAAACGTCTTCTTAATCGGTAATAAGAAAATGTCCATCAGTCATAAATCCTTACTATTATATTATATAACTATACTTATAATATTATAAATTTGATAGTAACTCTGTCTGTCTGTGTTACGCAATCACGCCGAAACTAATGAGCCGATTAAAAATGAAATTTGGTACAGAGATAGTCTAAGGCGTGTCTCCCACGTTTTCAAACGTGGGAGAGCCATGCTTCGGCACGCTTGGGCCGGCTCGACCGGAGTGATACCACGGCCTCACAGAAAATCAGCGTAAAGCAATGCATTGCGTTTCGTTGAGTGAGTAAGGTAACCGGAGGCCCCAATCCTCCCTCCCCCTCCACCTCTCCCTCCCCTCCTCTCCCCTTCCCTCCCCTCCCCCTACTCCCACCTCAAAGGTCGGCAACGCAGTTGTGACTCTTGAGTTGCAGGTGTCCATGGGCGACGGACGTCACTTACCATCAGGTGACCCGTCTGCTCGTTTGCCCCCTTTTTTATCATAAAAAAAAAGGCCTGAGAAAGGACATAGGCTACCTATTTTTTTAATGCGAAAAAAAGGCTGTAAGGGTTGTATATGCGATAAGCAAAAGCTTCCCGACGATATCTAAGGTTTAAAAGTCGAACTCCTCCGGAAAACAAAACATAAAAATCTTTCCTGAAATTTGTCAGTATAAAATATGACATACTAATGGTACGCTTTCATTAGATTAGCAACATTCATCATCATTTCAGCTAATTGCCGTCCACTGCTGGACAAAAGCCTCCCCCAAGGAGCGCCATTCCGGTCTTGGGCAGCCCGCATCCATCCACTCGTATAAATAGGTTTGATAACAAATCTGATTACGAAAAAGTTTAATACATATTATTAAGTACTTTTAGATCTGTAGAGTGGTGCAAGGTCTTAAATCAATACCGAACTATCAGTCTTAGGCTCAGTAGTCCGGTCGTATTGCATCAACTAACTACTGAGACGAAAAGTCCGGGACCGAACTACATAAATAAATAACCGAACTACTAATTCGGGGGGGTCGGTCCATCGTGCCGCAGGGCGCCCAACACTTAGTTTGCGCGACGCGGCCTCCACTCTAACACGTGTCAGCTCCAGCGGCCATCAGTAGCAACATTAGCATAAATTATTATTCCAATATCAAGCCCGTATTATATAAGTATTCATCGAATGACTCCTGCTATTGAACGGATCCAGTAACTATCGTGTCTAGTCAGGGACACCGTATAGTAGGTACCTAATTTGTTTTTGTTTGTGCTACGATTTTATTGCAGAAATCAGTATAAAACATTCGATACCTATGTATAGGTAAGTATAGGTACTTCACGTATTTTTTATACTTAGATTTAAAATTATATAAAATATGCTTGAACCCAGAGAGACTTCAGTAGTAATTATTGGAACGTAGTTCCTTATCGCGCGTTACACTTTTGACGTGACAACGTCTTATAAATTGATGAAGCCGACGGCATTACCGAAAAAGTGTGACGTATGCGTCGTTCCAGTGCAAGCGAGTGCGCGCAACGAGCGACAAAGAGGCACAATCCATTCCATAAGTATTTTCTTATGACGTTGTCACGTTCAACTATTTTTGCTATAGTTGAAGCTCTAATAAATCTAATAATGATGATGAAATGATGATGATGACGATGACGATGACGATGACGATGACGATGACGATGACGATGACGACGACGTCGACGACGACGATTTCGTTCCATCCGGATGTCCCTTGACACCTCTCAAGTTTTTTTTATATAGACTCATATACCACGTTAATAATTGTATTCAAATACATAAACGAGTTTAAATGTATAGAATACATCTGGTCACGAGTATGTACCCTGCGAAGACGAGGCGTGAAATAATTACATATTGGGATGTGGATTGATAATAAACATTCAAATAAGATGCAAAAGATTTCGAACAGGCACTTATTTAATTTTTGGATAAATTTTCCAGACTTTTTATCATTAAACACTTCTAAACATTCGATTCTCACTACGGAGTATTCTATAAAGAACTCAATGAAAGACGCAGAATTGTTGCTTCAAATCCATTATCACTCCAAACCTTGTTGCGAGTCTCAATCAATTCTTGTCCATCGTGCTACGTACGATGTTTATTTTCAATGTTTCTTTAACTTTGTTTAGTTTCGAGTTCCGCATTTAAAGGCTGAGTGAATCAAGCCTCGTTGTGAGTGATATTTAAAAATCAATTTTTTTTTTCGTAGTGCATCGGATCAGACGGCATTGGCGTAGCTAGCGATTTTTCCTAGGGGGGGGAGGGCATGGCTCCAGCCATACGTCCCGATTTTGGCGGGACGTCCCAATTTTTAAATCAATTCTTAATGTCCAGGACAGGCTCAGTCCCGCTTCTCGTTCGGTATCTCTCAGAACTTTATTTTAAGACTTTTAATCTGAAGACGAATAAGACTCAACTATTTCACGATAGTATATGCTAGGCTATGCACCGACAAGAGCTCGCTTTTAAATTACCAACAAGAAGGTAAATCTTGAAGGTCAAACAGATGGTATAATATTATTAAGTAGGTATAATGTTATTTATTTGTTACAAATCAAAAAGACGAGAGGGAAGACGGTTTTACGTTTCTGTAATTGATGAGGATAAAGTTATTTTCTGTATGAAAAATACCAGAACTGTTTCATTACAATGCTTCTAATAAATAAATAATAAAATGAGACCACGGATTTTAAAATGCGTGTTGTCGTTACATTAGTCTCCATCTCTCTAGTGTAATAGACCAAATGTTTATCAACTATACCAGGAAGAGGGTATTGTTTTTATCTTTCAAAGCATTTTACACGCAGTCCATTTTTTGACAAACAAGAAAACAGGAGAATAAAATGCGTATGTATTTGTAAAATATATTATTTAAACTATATTTACAATAGCCGCCCTTGGTTGCGGGCAGCTCAATAGTGAAGAATATAAATATAGGTATACATCTATTACAATAACTTCATCTCATTTGACGAAATACGAGTATAAATTACACAATCGGTTTTTCCGTTGTAGACTGGCAATTGACACATTCATAGAGTGACGAAAATATTGTTGGATTTGTTCGTATTGTATTAGGTACATACCAGTATGTAAAGTATTAAGACTTTTTATTTGCTGCAGCAGGCGTATTCACAGAGGCTCGACACCGTTTCCGTTCGATTCAGATTGAGTGAAAAATTTTCTGACAGCCACGGAAAATTTTCCGAATCCTTATGTCAAATATAACATTTGTTTTCGATACCGACACCTCTGAATAGCCCATCTTCGACAGATTATCCGATTCCGAGTCGAATATCGAAGCGCCGTGAATACGCCTGTTGGTTTACTAAATTATACTACTTCATGGGTAGGTCTAGGCACTATACCATACAACTGACGCTGTCAAAACAGGGACGAATCTGTGCTACGTAAGTACTTCTTGCGTGTCATTTACCAATCATTACACTGAAATCGTATCGATGTTTGCTTGCGAGTTGCGATATTGTATATGTGAATAGCGTCGATGTTGAAACCACTATGTTAAAATATTCAACTTTTCAGACCAGCAAATACTTTATAACTCTGCGGCTTAAGTTTGTTTCGGCAGTCATTATTAAATGAATAAGTTGTAAGTGTATATAGTAGGTACATACCTACGACTAATTTTAATACTTTTTCGACTTAGCCGATGTTTTCATTGTTATTATTGATAAGCGGTTTCAAAATATGTGCTCTTTGGCTTCGAGATGAGCACCCACTCCGTGGAATGGTAGAAAAAATAAAAACAATAGAATCTCAAATTTAGTCACAGGATTACACGGATGGAGTACCGAGAAAGAGACTAATTTAATTTTAATTTAATTAATTATCTTGTGCATACGCTATCATGTAATACAAACATCATATCACACTGGGATGTTGAAAGCACATGAAATGCGGTCGAATCACATTATGTAGAAGAAAATTAATTTGAATTCAAATTGTTTCTAAATTATTTGCTTCGCCGCCACTTCGTCCGTTTCCTAAAGTTAAGGTTAGACCCCATTAGGGGCTATGGGTAACTACCTACGCCCGTATCAGAGCGACGACAAGGCGAGGCGACCCGACTCAATGTAGTAGGATCTATACCTACCTCATTTAAACTGCAGCGGAGCGTGACAGTTCGCAACTTTTGCCTTGTCAGTCGTTCGGTAGGTACTGGTAACCTCTGATGCCCGGTTCCTATATTCAACGAATCGTGGTTGTACTTCAGCAACGGACCGTTTGTCAACTACGAGTAACGAACGGATAGAGACGTTCCTATATGTTTTCACGTCATTAACCAGCTTACCGAAGCCCTCCGCTGCGTTTCGTTAAAGCAAAAACAGAAAAATTACGTTCTAATGCAAAATAAAGCAAAATATTTTTATTTTACGTATTTACGGTAGTTTTATTTGTAAAACGTCCTTTTCTTGCACTATTTGATCTGATTTTCTGAAAAAGTAATTATAAATCGTTGAAACACAAATTATACTGATATGAACGAAACGCTATCCACACGCCGCTGACCTATCTTGTCATCAAAGACGTTTAAAGAAAAAGTTTCTATCTCATAGAGATAATAATTTTCTTCCAATCTCTTTGCTTGTCATATTTGCGTCAACAGTTGCTTGAATCTGGGGGCACGGCAGTGCCCCTTGCCAAGTCGAGCAAAAAAGCGGCACGGCCGTACCATCCTTTTCTCGAAGCAACCCATTTTCGACCCCATATAACTTCGTTGTGGATTACAACATAGCGAAATAAAACATTTTCATGTCATTTCTTTTTAATAACCGTGTGTAAATCATTACATAGTACAAAACAAAGTCACTTTCTCTGTCCCTATATCCCTATGTATGCTTAAATCTTTAAAACTACGCAACGGATTTTGATGAGATTTTTTTAAAATAGATAGTGATTCAAGAGGAAGGTTTTAGTATAAACATTGCACCCGTGCAAAGTCGTGGCGGGTGGCTAGTAAAACTATAAGCCTAAATTTTCAGTATCCAAGCAGGCATTGTATAAACACAGTATAATTCATCTAATTTGAATCAATAGTTCATTAAGAGTTATAACTAGTTTTCAAATTTTTTCACTGACTGACTGATCGATCTTCAAAACTCTAAGGCACTTCTAGCAGACGTAGAAGCTTCAAATTTAGAATACAATTAGTGTTTGGTGTAAAAATAAAGAAAAAACTCAAATATTTTGCAATTTCGGTCCAGGTTTCTAGATACACCAAGTGCATAAATAACTGTAATCAAATATAAATGTATAGGATTACAAAGTTATTTAAGAAGTCGAAGATACCGGAAAGGAAATAAGTATTACTATCTACAAAAAGAAATGACAAACACAAAAGATTTTTAATATTGATATGGTCGCTATAAGATGTTGTTAGGTTAGCTAATTAAGTAATAACTTAAGACAGATTCTGTCTTAAAAGGTCTTTTAAGTAGGGACTGAATAAATTATGGTATTACCGACTTGGTATTAAGGTAAACGCAGCTATTACCGACCCCCTTAAGCAAGTTTTGAAATTGATTATTAGAATTAAGGGTAGTGGTTGCAAACATACCAGATTTTTTTATTTTATATTTAGATATAGATTGTATATTTTATATTTATATTTGCATTTGTTTATAAATATCATGTTTTCATTGAAAAAATAATCAAAGGATTGTTGAAGTCAATTGTTTCTATTACCGACCCACCCGAAACGCTTTGAAGCTATTACCGATTTTTATGAATCTAACACCGACCGTAAGTAAATAAAGCATACTTTTTTTCACAAAATACCGACCTACATGTTCGATTCTCAAAATAATTATTAGTTTGAGCGAAATATTCCTTTCCCAAAATATCCCGTTTTCGAAATGTCCCGTTTACTTTTATTTGCTTCTCATTTTTGTACTTGATTCATTACAATAATTATAGTTACTAAAATAATCTGAAAATGGAGATAAACTTGACTTTAAACTTTTTGGCGGGAATCCGAAGAGGGACGTCATGTTTTTTGTATAATTTTCATTTTGCTGTGTAGGTATTTCGGGTTTTGACTCATCATAATAGTAATAGTTTATTAAGTGGCAAGTGTCCGTGAAAGTGTGCAGTGAGTGGGAAATTCGATAAAATGTGAGATATGAATATTTTTGGATTGCCATAAGAAGTTACAATAAAGTCTTCAGTAAAAGTGCTATTATTTTTGTGCATGGACTCTGAAGCAGAGCCATTTAAGGATAACTCAAGGATATCATTAACTAATGACGAGGCTGCATGGCGTAATGATTTTTTCATATCTCATACTCGGAAAGTAGTGTATGTTTGATCTGAGCACCGCAGAGAGATTCAGGGCTGTGATTCCCGCCCTCGGTCGGGAAAGACTCATAGTAATTGCTTCCGGCCTTTTTTCTCTAGGAAAGAGAATGACTTTCTGCCAACCTCTTTGGGTACTTAGTAGGGATACGAAACTTTTTACATCAATTAGTTTATTAGAACAAGAAAAAAAGTTGCGGCCTTGTGAGTGTAGGTATAAACAACAGAAAATAGCCCGCGCGCAGGGCGGTACGCGTTCCATATTTAAAATTAAAAAAAGAGTAATAATTTGGTAAGCTGTTCCGAAATTCAAAATCTTGTTTTTCATCGACACTAATAAGCACATAACACTATTACCTACTCGGCTAAAAGTATTATAAAGAGGAAGGATTTGTATATTATTTTTGTAATGTTATTTAGGTTAGGTACTCTATGATGTAGTATTCAAAGACGTTTAAAAGAAAAAGTTTCTCTTTCTTCCAACCTCTTTGGTTGTATTGTTGACAATTTTGTATGTATTATTGCGTTTTGTAGGTATTATTGCGTTTTTGCATGTTTGAATTTTTGTAAAATTGAATTTTTTTTTGTTTACTTTCCTTGAATTCGAAATGAAAAGTAGAGTGTTTAACGCGGGTGGAAGTTATCAATTCCTACTCGGACTATATCCGCCCTCGCTGCGCTCGGGCATCTAAATACCTCGTATGGGAATTGATTCCTTCCGACCCTTGTTTAACAATCTACTATGCCTACCCTGTAAGGGGTGAAAAAAAAGGAATAGAACCAATTTCTATTACTGGTCTGTGAGAACCAACATGAAATTCATTGTTAATGTAGATTTCTTATATATTCAACAAAAATATGTTCATACATCAATATCTGGCTTAGGTACGCTGGAGAAAAAACTATCCACTTTTGGATTCCATGGAAGAATTCCTTTGAACGAAGTTGTAAACATCTCAATAAACATATCAAATACAAATTGTGTTTCAAATTGCAAATTGGAAGCAATTTTCAAACTTAACTCGACAGTAAGTGCCTACGTTACTTTAGTTATTATTTTTATAATTCTTAATGCTTATGAATCATAGTGCAAAGTTTTAAATATGATACATTTCAATGACAAAGAATTTTTATTTTCATTAGGTCTTCCACTGGCTCCTCTGTGTGAATCTCGGAGGCTTCAAGGATTACAAGTGGAAATGCAGCGAGTTGCAGCCCATGTCACTAGTGTCCATGCTTTCCAACTAATCGCAGTAAACCTCGGAATGCTTGTGGATTCTTTAAAATACTTTTTTTCACTTTTTGACCTCAATAAAATAAAGGTATTGAGGACACAAATGAAATTTTAGTAATATAAGAAAATAGACTTTAATAGAAATGGTAAATAGAATAACATTCATAAAATCAAAGTGAGAACATAGGTCATGTATTGTTATCTTGCGTTCCGGAAACCTGCTGCTTGGCCAGCTAGTGCAAACCATAGTTACCATAGCCTTTCTTTCTAATTGATTAGCCTGCCTAATAGTAATTACTTCTTAAAACAATGTCAATGCTGTTATTTCACAATGCAGTTCCATGTAGTGCCGTTGAAGAGAATTGGTCTTAGTGTCAATTGTGTTGGACATAGGGGATAACTGAATCACCTGAAACATAAATATTCAGTATCAAAATTCAGAGATAATTTTGTAAATGTGTAGATGTTAATAAAATAAAAACACACTGTTTTATTTTCAGCACAGAGTTTTTCAAGTTGGGATAGCGGCTGGTGCTTCTACACAATCATGATTTGCTCCACCATGGCTAGCACTAATACTTTATACTATTTAAGTCAGAGTCACAAACCTGAAAATAAAAGTAAAAACTATTATAAATGTATAATTTACATGTTTTGAATAAAAATAATTAGACAATTTTATTTCAAATTTACTTAAACCCTTTGTTTTATTTCCCAAAAAAACTATAATTTTTTTTCGAACTTCCCAAGTTTAGCGCAGCCGAAGGTAAGGGTTGACTGTCGGAACAAGTTGCAATGACGGTTCCGCGCGTGTACTTAATAACTATTTTTAATACAGTTGCGAAAAAATTAAGCAATTTAATAAAATAATAAAAATACAATAAACTCAACTAACATTTTTGGAAAATCGCGCCAACCGTAAAAGATTAAAAGCAGAGTTTTTTTTTGTTTTCTTCACCCATTCTGGGTAGGCAAAGGGAACTATACATACAGCCAAGTCTTCAGTAGATTTTTTTTATGGATATGAAATGAAAATGAAATTTAATGACATGAAATGAAATTAAACCGAACCTAACTTATTGAATCAAATCATTAAATTGAAACAAATAAGTAGCTTTACTTTTAGACATTACATACCGTTAATCCAAAAATACCAATTATTCGGTATAGAATCGGTGATAGCTTCTATTTGTTGCAATCACCGATTCATATGGATCGGTAATTAGTGTTCAATAAAAAAATGAACAAATCTTTTAACGAGCCACGAAAAATAATCGATATTAATTGTAATTTATTTCCCCATCCGATTTAATACAATAATTTATTGATTTAGTCCTAAACTATAAAAAAATACACCACTTTCATATAAATACGAAGAAAACTCTAAGTAGTTTCTTTCATATCCCACGTCTAAATGTTTAATAATGCGTGGCAGTTTATCGCGGAAAAACAAGATTATAATATAACATGGTGTATGTCGCTAATAGATGCTTATAATTTTAGAATACTTAAGATTGAAATGGTGTTATAAAAACTTGTTTAATTATTATAAGCATTAACGAAAAATTGAAAAAATAAAGCATAACCTCTTAGCCATTGCCGATCCATGGGTCGGCAATGACTGCACTACTAAAATGCACTGCAGCTATTGCCGTTCTATTTTAATTTCAAAAATACTTTTTAAAATTCCTTTAAACATAATAATTTAGTTGCGAAATGTGAAATATACAAATAAAGGAATATGTTGAGTTATTCAGAATAAACTTAACGTAAATATTTATATATAAAATATCTTAAGCAAAAAATTCGAGTACTTACCTGAGGAAGTAAGGGTTAGTATGACACGATCGGCGCACTCGCTACGTTCACAGAAACTAACGTATTTGGTCACATTCCCGTGAACCTATGTACACTAACACCAGTAAATTTATTAGGAAACATACAAACATGTGTGTATATTATACTCTCTTGTGACTCAAATAGTTCCAAACCGATAAAAATAAGAAGAAGCAGAATGGGTCGGCAATACCTGCAGATTTTCGATGGGTCGTTAATAGCTGCGTTTACCTTACATGGATCTTACAACTTTTTACGGTAAAAGAACTGAGTTGCGAGACTTGGTTTTTTTTACAAGTTATGTTTTTTTGGTATTTTGTTTCGCTAACGAACATTTTAATCAAAATTCCCTACTTCCTCGTACATACCTGACTAAAAAGTAGGTACTAAATCTATACATATACTATAGATAGTTTATTAACTCTCACTTAGCACAAAAGGTTTTACGTCATTTATACGTTAAGGAAAACAAACACAAGTTAAGTATCTAAATAAATTTGAAGTACGTCAGGTAAGCTACACGTACAAATAAACAAAAACATAAATAGCTCAGTAATAAAGTCATGACAAATAAAAATCTGAATAAAACTTTACGCGCCATTTTCTCGGTTTCATGTCAAACATACTTACTGCTAATATTGCAAGCACGGCAGTATAGATACCGAAACACCAATTTTTGGAATTTTTGTCTGTCTGTCTGTCTGGTTCTGCACGCATCACTCAAAAACTACTGGACGGATTTTGATGAAATTTGGTAGGGAGATCACTGATTACCCGGGTCAACATCTAGGGTACTTTTTATTCCAGGAAAATGTCTCATTCCTACGGGAAAATATAAAAACTGGTTAAAAAGAGAAATACGTACTACTCCGAAACGATAACACCTAGAAACTTGAAAAATGGTATGTAGGTGTCTTATAGACGTATACAGGCAACTACTATAAAATGATTTTTGGAAATTCCCACGGGAACGGGAATAAACTGAATCCACGCAGGAAAACGCCGCTGGGCACCCGCTATTTGAAATATGGTATGTAGGTGTCTTAAATATGTCGTAGGCAACCACTATGAAGGGAATTTCGGAAATTCCCACGGGAACGGGAATAAACGGAATCCGCGCGGGCAACGCCGCTGGGCACCCGCTAGTATGTTATAATATTAACGGGGCTTGAGAGGCTTACAACAAAATTATAAATAATGGATAGGTAGGTATTACACCGGTATGGCAAAATAAATAATTGGTAATTTGGAATTTATTAATGCAATACTCTGTAAAACAATCACTTTTTAGAATTACCTACAACAATGACACATCGTATATACCTAGTGCATATTTGAAAGTTTCTTCAGGTAAATATAACACTAATATTTAAATAGCAACTGGTCCAAATGTTGGATACAAAATTGATAATTTTGATACAGTGCAAATGTTTAATTTTCATTCCAATGAGGACCCCGAACAAGACAAGCTGCTAAACCAGGCTGAAAAAAAGTACTATAAATCTGATGTCAGTCTTGATATTTCTGTAGGTATAATTCGGATCTAGCATTATTTGCTACACTACTGGAGCATATAAAATATATATTAAATATTGTAGCATCATGAGCGGACCCAGGCCAACGGGCTACTACATTCATTAGCAACAAATTTGCATTGCATACTGCCAAGAAAAAGTAGCCTTTCCGGTTTCTGAATTCCTCTCCACACACATCTCGCACTATACCACAAGCAGATGATTTGGATACCCCAACAAATTCAGCCACTGATAATAGCATAGTTCCCAGAGCATAAAATCGTAATGCCAATAGCAATTGGTGTAAAGGACGTATACCATAGGAAAAAATGTAGGTTCTTATTGTAAAGTATACATATCAACAATACATATTTGTTGCGTTACTTTTTAAACGTTTTGAGGTTTCAAATAATACCTATTACATACCTGGCTCCCTTCACTGTTAAATAAGGGTATATTTCAACTAGTAACCGTTGAACAGAAGGTTTATCCAACCGAAATCTGAGTTGAAATTCGTAAAAATACAAGGTATTGAAATGTCTCAATATCGTTTGGTAATTTCGGCGATTAACAAGTTCTTCATTGAACTCTCCCAGTTGGACAACATTTGTAGGTCACTCATTTCACTATCTGAATGAGACATTGTTATTTTTTACATCTTATGTAGTGAAACTACCAAAATTGTGGTTCACAACCGATCGAATTCGGGCAGTAACTAAATATCAAACGCCTAGTAACTTTGACAGCTAGTTGACGTGTCAAAAAAATTATAGGAACACTCTATCCTGTCATCTTCATACATTACCCTTACTATCCGTAAGTTGTAGCCCTCTCATCCGTATGTACCAAGCTGTCAGTAAGTTCGCTTACGAATAGTTTTTTATAGGAACACTTTTGAGTTACGCCTCGTAAATAACTCTACAGTCCGTAAGCAAAACGGTTGGTTTCTCGAATATAGGAACCGGGCATGAGTAAGATGGATGAAACTGAAGCTACCCTAATGCTACCCTTTATTTTGTTGGCAATTTCGTTCCAACTGTTGGTTTTCCTGGTTTGCAAATGAGCGAAAGACATGAAATGATGTAGCGGATCGTCTGTTTGATTCTGTACACATCTTACATTGCAATGGTCATTTTGACTTAAAAGTATAATTATTTAGCCCGGTTCCTATATTCGAGAAACCAACCGTTTTGCTTACGGACGGTAGAATTATCTACGAGGCGTAACTCAAAAGTGTTCCTATAAAAAACTATTCGTAAGCGAACTTACTGACAGCTTGGTACATACGGATGAGAGGGCTACAACTTACGGATAGTAAGGGTAATGTATGGAGATGACAGGAAAGAGTGTTCCTATAAATTTTTTGACACGTCAAATAGCTATCAAAGTTACTAGGTGTTTGATAATTAGTTACTGCCCGAATTCGATCGGTTGTGAACCACAATTTTGGTAGTTTCACTACATAAGATGTGAAAAATAACAATGTCTCATTCAGATAGTGAAATGAGTGACCTACAAATGTTGTCCGACTGGGAGAGTTCAATGAAGAACTTGTTAATCGCCGAAATTACCAAAAGAGGTTTGACCATTTCAATACCTTGTATTTTTACGAATTTCAACTCAGATTTGTGTGCATCTGGATTGAGGGCCCACTTTTTAAATTATTGCGAAACGAAATGATACTTACAGGGCATTTACTTAAAATTTTGTAAAACCTAAAGCAAAGATTCTTAAATTTCTTAAACGTGAATCAAAAGAGTTATGGTCAAATAGCTTGGGCCCTCAATCCTGACGCCTGCATAAAACGGCATAGTCGAATCTCAGAAAGTACTATCCCTGGGATAATAATTTTTATTTGAGTATTTAGTTAGGAATTTGTTAAATACATTAAGAAATTGTCAAGTCTTAAGAATGCGACAATACAGATTTATGGCGGTTTAGCTTGGGCCCTCAATTCATCAATTTTGGTATTGTAGAATCAGCAAAAAATAGTAGTTTTTCTAAGGAAAGATATTAATACGACTATAATATATTTGAGTTCCATATCTCGGAAAATTTGTTAAAAAGAAATAACGACACAAAAGTTAATTGTTAAAAAGTTATTGAAATTCGTATTTTTTCAAAACGTCTGAACTGAGGGCCCAAGGTTTTTGTCAGTATTGACTAGGCTAAGCCTTCTACAATACCGCACTTTAGGCTAAGTATTTTAACAAATTTTTAACTAAAAGGCTACAAAGCGTCCATTCTTCTAAATGCCGTACTTTAGGAGAAAATTGATTTTCGATGTTTTATATGAGAAAATTCAGTAGGGTGTATATGATTTTGTTACTTTTTTGAGACAAATCAGCATGTACCCTCATATAAGATATTTCATAAGTTGTTGTCGGAAGCGATTACGTTTTGTGTGATCCAATAATTACTATAGGGTGTTATTTAAATGGTTATCATAGTATTCGTATTTTTGACGCCTGACGTACGCGCGTCCCCGTCATGTTTTTTGTTTAATTTTCATTTTGCTGTGTATTTCGGGTTTTGACTCATATTAGTGATAGTATAATATAATTATATACATACTATTTCATATGTTTTGGCAGATTATAATGTAAAAGAATAAAGATTTTGTCAGGGTTTCATATTTTTTTTTTTCTTGTTAAAAACAAATTAAGGTTACCCTTATTTGTAAGCTAAATATGTAAAAATGTTATACATAAAACAAAACTCTAACGGGGCCGTGGCTGTATATGAAATGTTTTTTGAAAATTTTAACGAGTCTATTTTATCTAGTCTATATAATTATCGATATAGATACCAAAACAACATTTTTTTAAATTTGTGTCTGTCTGTCTGTCTGTCTATATCTGTCTGTCTGGTTGTGCACGCATCACGCAAAAACTACTAGACGGATTTTGATGAAATTTGGTATGGATATAACTGAATACCCGGGTCAACATCTAGGGTACTTTTTATTCCAGCCAGAAAAATATCTCATTCGCACGGGAAAATATAAAAACAGGTGAAAAAAGAAATCGTAGTCGACCGCTATGAAGAGATTTTTGGAAATTTCCACGGGAACGGGAATAAACCGGATCCGCGCAGGCAACGCCGATGGGCGTAATATGTTATGTAGGCGTCTTCTATGTCGTAGACAACCGCTATGAAGGATTTTTTTGATATTCCCAAGGGAACTGGAATATACTGGATTGAGGAATGTTTTGATTTTTTGTATTAAAAAGGCTCCGATACTATCGGTTTTACCGATTTAAAAAAATATTTTGCCCGTGGAAAGCGTACTTTTCTGGGAGTAACATGTGCTATAATTTTCCCACGGGAACAGGCCTAGATCACGTAACCGATTTAAAAAGTTCTTTTACCAATGGAAAGATACATTATCAGGGAGTAACAAAGGCTATATTTTATTCCCGTATTTTCACGGGAACGGGAACTACGCGGATGAAACCGCAAGGCACTGCTAGTTGTTAATATACAGGGTCATAATTTTAATACGTCCAATACATAATTTCATTGATTATTGGCACTTTCTTATTTTATTTTCCACGCATACGTAGGTGAAGGCACAGCACAGCTAATCGTATATTAATTATATCGAGCTTTATATATTATATACAATATGTAACAGAATAAGTGCAATTCCTGAAATTAGTTTGTTCAGTATCGACTACATATTCGATTTCATCTATTTTTAATATGTGTTAAATTTTTCCGAAAAATGAATTAGCATAGCTGAATTTAATGCTATCTATTGAAATCGTACTATTATAGAACGATATTTAAGAAAATTGGACAACTAAAGTTCGATTGCATCTTTTTTTATATTAATTTACTAACCGGGGTGTATGAGGAATTGCGCTTTTTCTGTTACGCGTAGTATAATTATATATATTGTATCTGCGCTTTACAAAATACTTCTTACATGATCACAACGAATACTTGTTTATACTTACGATAAACATTATGGTCGCCCTACTGAATTTTCTCATATAAAACATCGAAAATCAATTTTCTCCTAAAGTACGGCATTTAGAAGAATGGACGCTTTGTAGCCTTTTAGTTAAAAATTTGTTAAAATACTTAGCCTAAAGTGCGGTAGTGTAGTAGGCTTAGCCTAGTCAATACTGACAAAAACCTTGGGCCCTCAGTTCAGACGTTTTGAAAAAATACGAATTTCAATAACTTATTAACAATTAACTTCTGTGTCATTATTTCTTTTTAACAAATTTTCCGAGATATGGAACTCAAATATATTATAGTCGTATTAATATCTTTCCTTAGAAAAACTCATATTTTTTGCTGATTCTACAATATCAAAATTGATGAATTGAGGGCCCAAGCTAAACCGCCATAAATCTGTATTGTCGCATTCTTAAGACTTGACAATTTCTTAATGTATTTAACAAATTCCTAACTAAATACTCAAATAAAAATTATTATCCCAGGGATAGTACTTTCTGAGATTCGACTATGCCGTTTTATGCAGGCGTCAGGATTGAGGGCCCAAGCTATTTGACCATAACTCTTTTGATTCACGTTTAAGAAATTTAAGAATATTTGCTTTAAGTTTTACATAATTTTAAGTAAATGCCCTGTAAGTATCATTTCGTTTCGCAATAATTTAAAAAGTGGGCCCTCAATTCAGATGCACACGTTACCTCAGATTTCGGTTGGATAAACCTTCTGTTCAACGGTTATTAGTTGAAATATACCCTTATTTAACAGTGAAGGGAGCCAGGTATGTAATAGGTATTATTTGAAACCTCAAAACGTTTAAAAAGTAACGCAACAAATATGTATTGTTGATATGTATACTTTACAATAAGAACCTACATTTTTTCCTATGGTATACGTCCTATACACCAATTGCTATTGGCATTACGATTTTATGCTCTGGGAACTATGCTGTTATCAGTGGCTGACTTTGTTGGGGTATCCAAATCATCTGCTTGTGTGTGGAGTGCGAGATGTGTGTGGAGAGGATTTCAGAAACCGGAAAGGCTACTTTGTCTTGAATGTGCAGACAGTAGGCAATGCAAATTTGTTGCTAATGAATGTAGTAGCCCGTTGGCCTGGGTCCGCTCATGATGCTACACTATTTAATATATATTTTATATGCTCCTGTAGTGTAGCAAATAATGCAAGATGCGAATAAAACAGGAATATTAAGACTGACATCAGATTTATAGTAATGAGTTATCACTTTTTTTCAGCCTGGTTTAGCAGCCTGTCTTGTTCGGGGTCCTCATTGGAATGAAAATTAAACATTTGCACTGTATCAAAATTATCAATTTTGTATCCAACATTTGGACCAGTTGCTATTTAGATATTAGTGTTATATTAAGCTGAAGAAACTTTCAAATATGCACTAGGTATATACGATGTGTCATCGTTGTAGGTAATTCTAAAAAGTTATTGTGTTACAGAGTATTCCATTAATAAACAATTTTATTCCAAATTATCAATTATTTATTTTGCCATACCGGTGTAATACCTACCTATCCATTATTTATTATTTTGTTGTAAGCCTCTCAAGTCCCGTTAATATTATAACATATTTAGTACCTACTTTTCATCCCCTCGGGGATGAAAGGCGTGAGATTATTATTTATTTATTTTTTTTACCTACTATTTAGTCAGGTATGTACGAGGAAGTAGGGAATTTTGATTAAAATGTTCGTTTTATATCGAAACAAAATACCAAAAAAACATAACTTGTAAAAAAAAACCAAGTCTCGCAACTCAGTTCTTTTACCGTAAAAAGTTGTAAGATCCATGTAATACCAAGTCGGTTAATTTATTCAGTCTCTACTTAAAAGACCTTCTGTCTTAAGTTATTACGTAATTAGCTAACCTAACAACATCTTATAGTGACCATATCAATATTAAAAATCTTTTGTGATTTAAGTAAATTATTGTTGGGTGGGACACAATGTCCCAACAATGGTTTTCTATGGCATCTCATTTCTTTTTGTAGATAGTCCTACTTATTTCCTTTCCGGTATTTTCGACTTCTTAAATAACTTTGTAATCCTATATATTTACATTTGATAACAGTTATTTAAGCACTTGGTGTATCTAGAAACCTGGACCGAAATTGCAAAATATTTGAGTTTTTCCTTTATTTTTACACCAAACACTAATTGTATTCTAAATTTGAAGCTTCTACGTCTGCTAGAAGTGCCTTAGAGTTTTGATGATCGATCAGTCAGTCAGTGAAAAAATTAGAAAACTTTGACTAGTTATAACTCTTAATAAACTATTGATTCAAATTAGAAAGAGAAATATACTGTGCTTATACAATGCCTGCTTGGATACTGAAAATTTAGGCTTATAGTTTTACTAGCCACTTGCCCCGACTTTGCTCGGGTGCAATGCTTATACTAAAACCTTCCTCTTGAATCACTCTATCTATTTAAAAAAATCGGTTGTCTGTAAAGTCGGTCTACTGACGATAGTTGAACGTGACAACGTCATAAGAAAATACCGATGGCATGGATTGTGCCTCTTTGTCGCTCGTTGCGCGCTCTCGCTTGCACTGGAACGACGCATAAATTTATAAGACGTTGTCACGTCAAAAAAAAACGCATCAAAATCCGTTGCGTAGTTTTAAAGATTTAAGCATACATAGGGATATAGGGACAGAGAAAGCGACTTTGTTTTATATTATGTAGTGATCCACAACGAAGTTATAGGGGGTCGAAAATGGCTTGCTTCGAGAAAAGGATGGTACGGCCGTGCCGCCTTTTTGCTTGACTTGGCAAGGGGCACTGCCGTGCCCCCAGATTCAAGCAACTGTTGACGCAAAATTTGACAAGCAAAGAGATTGGAATAAAATTATTATCTTTAGGAGATAGAAACTTTTTCTTTAAACGTCTTTGATGTCAAGATAGCTCAGCGGCGTGTGGACATTTCAGTTGCGTTTCGTTCATTACAGTATAATTTGTGTTTCAACGATTTATAATTACTTTTTCAGCAAATCAGATCAAATAGTGCAAAAAAGGACGTTTTACAAATAAAACTACCGTAAATATGTATAATAAAAATATTTTGCTTTATTTTTTATTAGAACGTAATTTTCCTGTTTTTGCTAAAACGAAACGCAACGGAGGGCTTCGGTAAGCTGGTTACCTACAACCGTTCGTCGCAGGTAGATGACGTGAAAACATATAGGAACGTCTCTATCCGTTCGTTACTCGTAGTTGACAAACGGTCCGCTGCTGAAGTACAACCACGATTCGTTGAATATAGGAACCGGGCATTAACGTTTATATACGCACCAAATGTCACACCAGCGGCAATAGCTACTAACTACCTACATTTGGTGAGTTGGTCAACTTGGTCGAGCAGTGTCGCTGTCGTAGGTATCTCATTGAAAGAATATATGGTCGCGTCGCTCCGCTGTCGCACATTTTCGTGCTGTTTAACCTTTAAATGTTTATATCGTTGGATTTAGTTGAAATTCGTGCGGATGGAGAGCGCCCGGACAGGTGGAGTTGAGACTGACAGGCGTCCGCTCTGCACGCTTGCGCCGCCGGCGCGTCGTATGGAGGTGCATGAGCAAGTGACCGTGGGTGCGCGGTGTACTCGGCTCGCGCAGCTGCTGGTTGTGCCCCGCCGGGTAATGCCGTTTAGTCCCACCATTTCTGTTTAAACAACCAGAAAATTTAAAATGCCCTCTGGTAAAAACTTAATCCAGGTAGAATAAGTAATTTTTAAAGAATAGATAGCGCGGTTAATAGATGCGCGAATGTAAAATCATTTGACCATAGGAACTATGCCGTCAAATCAGTAGTTAACTTATTGTTATCGTCTGACAAAACTCTAAAATGTAGGTAGGTACCTATTGAATACCTACCTTACACCGGGAATCAAAACGTCATGTCGCAACAAAAGACATTTAAAGTTACTAATTTTACAGAGTAACAGCAAAGTCCTAAGAAATTATTACAGAATGTATTGCAAATCTCTAAAAAGCATAGTTTGTAAATCTAAGAAACTTAACAATATTCGTAAATTTAACAATTCGCATAATAAAACCCATTGCATGTGGAAAGTAATACACAATGAATCAAACAAATATAAAATTAAACAAAACATAAGACTGAAAACAAGAAATAATAACACTGAATTAAACCCTAGAATAGTTGCGAACGAATTTAACAATTTCTTTGCATCTATAGCAAAGTCACACAAATCTAGACCACAGGGGAAACATGATACCTCCTGTAAAGTAATCAATACATTCTTCCTAAGTCCTGTCGAACCCAAGGAAATCTTTAACATAATAAAAAGCCTTAAAAGTAAGAAATCCTTTGGTATAGATGAAATCCCTCCCTTACTAATAAAACATTGCGCAGACATCTTAGCAGTCCCTTACAGTAGACTCATTAACCAATCCTTTAAAGAAGGACTATTTCCCGACGCCCTAAAAATATCACTTATAAAACCAATTCATAAAAAGGGAGACACTACCGATATACATAACTATCGACCAATTGCTCTGCTACCTACTTCAGCAAAATTATTTGAAACTGCAATGGTCAAACGATTGAATCACTTCTACGAAAAATATAATATACTACATGAAGATCAATACGGCTTCCGGAAAAATCGTTCTACCATATTAGCAATATACAAATACGTACAGAAAATTTTTGAAGTAATAGACAACAAACGTTATGCTGTAGGACTTCTGCTCGACATGAGCAAGGCGTATGATAGAGTCTGCTTTGACACTTTGTTGGGGAGATTATATGACTCTGGAATTAGAGGAGTAGCACACAAGTGGTTCAAGTCGTATCTACACAAACGTGTCCAATATGTAGAGATTGAAAATAATAACTTAGAGACGGGTAAAACGGAGTGGATTCGGTCAGATGGAGTTATCTCGACTGGCTCCATCCCTCAGGGTAGTGTCTTGGGTTGTTTGTTGTTTCTTATTTACATAAATAATCTCCCGAAAAAAATTGAAAACATATCTACTCTTTTTGCAGACGACATTTCCATTTTATTTTCTTGCACTAATACCAGCGAGTTAAATCATAGTTTGAACATAACTTTAGATAAGATAACAAACTGGCTAGAAGAATCAAATTTGGCACTTAACCTCGAAAAGACTAAAATTATCCAATTTAAGCCCTCACAAAAAGTCCCCTTACAAATAGCCTATACGTACAAACAAACACCCCTGGAAATGACAAAGATAGCAACTTTGTTAGGGGTCGATCTGGACACAAACTTAAGCTGGAAACCCTATATTCAGAAACTTAAACACAAATTATCATCTTTTACATATGCCCTCCTTCAACTCAAACGCGTAACAGATTTCAAAACTGCTCTCACGGCCTACTACGCATACGCACATTCTAGACTGTCCTATGGTATCATATTATGGGGATACTGTTGTGAGGTCAACGATATTTTCACGCTTCAAAAAAAATGTGTTAGAATACTCACAAATATTAATCAAGAGGTATCCTGCAGACCGTACTTTGTAAAATACCAAATACTTACCCTAACATCTATCTATATACTGGAATCTTGTAAATTTGTAAGAAAACATGGAAATTTATATTCCCCTCTAGATAATAAGAATAAAAGAAATAATCGTGACCTAAATAAACTAAAGAAACCATTCACAAAATTAGAATTAGTATCTTCTAGTCCCCACCACATGACAATTAAAATATATAACCATATACCAAACGAAATAAAAAATATAGAGAAAGATCCACTATTTAACAATAATTTAAAGAAGTTCCTCATTAAGAAGTGCTATTATGATGTAAAGAGATAGAAAGAGGTAGATTTTTTTAATGATAAGTTCAATACCTACTAGTGACATTAAAAATAATAATAATTATGAAATACACACACCGGCACAATTAGCGGAACAGAAAAAAAAGGGAGTATTTACGCATTTTTGCGTGTTACTGGCCGGCTAAACAAGCTTTTTTTAAATTTGGGTTTTAATTTAAAAATGGAATACTAAGCGACTGCCCTTTTTTTCATTCTTTTGTTTTAATTTTCATTGATTCATTTTTTCCACCGCTTGTCCGTTTTTAGAAGGTTCGTGAATTCCATTTGAAAAGCTTTGAATTGCAGTTTTTGAGGCTTTTGAGTTTTTTCGCATATTGATAATTTACGAGCATATAATTATGCCTGATTTAACGCCATCAGAAATCATTAGGGCAGATCAAATGAGGAGAAATGGTCAAACCTACAGATCGATTGCCAGAAGCCTTCGTCGATCGTTATCAACGATTTATCGTAGCATCCAACGATACAGATTGACGAATGCTCTAGTGAGAAGGAGAGGACAAGGCCGGAAAAGGTGTACTTCAAGGAGGGATGACCGTTTTCTCCAACTTCAAGTCCGACGGAACACGAGACTAACGGCGGTGCAGGCTCGAAATTTACTGGAAGAGGTACGAGCAGTAAGGATGAGTGAGCGGACAGTTCGTAGAAGATTCGAAGAAGTGGGTATAGGCTCGTATGTGCCCGCCAAAGCCCCAAAACTTGAGAGACATCATCGCACAAACCGTCTACACTTTGGTCGTGAACATCGTGATTGGGACTTCGACGACTGGGGACAGGTTCTTTTTACTGATGAATGCAGAGTTATGTTAAATCAAATTGATGGAAGGCAGCGAGTATGGAGACGCAAAGGAGAACGGTATATCCAGTCTAATTTTGAAAATACAGTTGCATATGGCGGCGGTTCAATTATGGTCTGGGGAGGAATATGTTTAGGAGCTCGTACGGAGTTAGTAGTGGTCGATGGCGGGAATCTGAATGCTGATCGGTATATCAGGGAGATTTTAGAAGAACATGTTGTGCCATTTGCCCCCTTTATTGGTAACAACTTCATTCTAATGCAGGATAATGCTCGGGCTCACAGTGCTCGCACAGTACAGACATACCTAAACCATGTTGGTATAACGGTGATGGAGTGGCCAGCACGGTCCCCCGATATGAACCCTATAGAACACGTCTGGGACTTGCTAAAGAGGAGTGTAAAGTCAAGAATGCCCCCTCCCAATAATCTCAACGAGTTGCGAAACGCATTACTTGAAGAATGGCAGAGGTTGCCCCAAGAAACCATTGATAGCATCATCCGCAGCATGCCCAGACGGATGGAAACCCTCATCAGAGCACGAGGAGGAAACACTCGATATTGAACAGTCATTGAAATTGTTGTTAAACTTTGGAAAATCTTGAATTTTCTGCTGTTTCTCTATAATTAAAAATCGAAGAAAAATGCATTTTGTTTAATTTAATTTTTATTTTTATAAAATTTTAAGTATGGTGTTACAAATGAATGTCAAAACATGTTAATTTAATTGTTGTTTCATTTTAAATAATATATTGTTTAAAAATTACATTCATTGTTCTAAATCCCCTTTTTTTTTCTCCTTTTTTTTTCTGTTCCGCTAATTGTGCCGGTGTGTGTAGTTCCTATATTATCTTAGTTCCTAGATTAGTTATATTAGTTCCTACATTTATTTGAAATTGTTTGTTTTTGTGTGTTGTTTTATCCTCGTGTTATTTTAAAATTAATATTTCTTATTTAAATTTCTTGTAAGTTTCTTGTTATAAGTAGTCTTTTTTTTTGAATATGTTAAACAACTTTACTATGCATGTTGCTGTGCCCTTGCAGGGCGTCACAATGTACTTACTTCTATTTTATTTTACCACCTTAATATGAAATTTTGTGACTTGCAATAAATAAATGAAATGAAATGAAATGAATACTTAGTAAAGTACTCTGTGTCGTCATAATTTTTGTGTGTTTGTTTGACTAAATAACATTGATCAAATTGTAAAACAAAATTCGAAATATATTTAAAGTGTTTCGAGAAAATCTTGTTGATGAATGAACTCCCAATTTAATTTAGATACACTCAACCTATCCTATAGCTAAGATCTGGATTTTAATATTTTGGTCAAATGACATATACCCTAGTCTGCGGTTGTGGGACTGCCTAATGAAATAGGCCATCTCTAAATTCTAGCACCAAGTTAAATAAGATCGAGTTGTCATTGTCCAGGCTAAGGACGTCGGTTTTAAACTTGAAACTAAACATTTTAACAGAAAAATAACATTCTAACACGCGAGGAGAGCTGATATGGTATGTGCATGATGTGTTAATCTTTAAGAAAAACAGAACTTTCTTTGTATCTGTACTCTCTAGCTGTTATTGAATGTTTAGTGTATGTTTTGTCTTTTACTAAAATTTTGAAACACTGAATCAAATTTCATAAACCATGACTAACCAAATAAGATTTTTATTTTTTTTATAAGATATTCCTTCGAAGGCTAAAGTATATTAACCCTCGCTAATGAAGTATCTTGCAAATACCTACAGATTTTCTATAAGAAAGCAGGTATTTCTTAAAATTTGCTCGCAAATATCTGCTTTCTAAAAAAAACTTGTGAAGTGAGAGTCGAACTCCCGCATCGAGGATTCAGTACTGCAGAAGGAATATCTATACGAACTATTAGAAAGCAATATCTATTGGTCTATCCGTTTGTGAGCTACCCCACACAGCACAAACCGACACTGAGTGTGTGTAACCATAGACATAACACCTGTCTTTTTTCGTCGTGGGTTAAAAAAACGGAAATGTGCAAGTCGGACTAAAATAAACTTTTCTTGTATCTTTAATTATCAATTTTTATTAATTTCAACTGTCTACCTATTATGGGTCATGCGATACAGCCCACTGACAGACAGATAGAGGGTTAGATAGGGTCTTTGGGTACGGAACCCTAAAAACAACATTTTTTTATTGAAGTAGAGCCTCAACTGTTTTTCATTTCCTCTAGGATATCTTTAAATTTTATATTTAAATACAATCTGGTTGGAAAGAACAAAAACTCTAGTTTCAAAGAATAATAACTCTGGAGTTGGTGTCGACCACGCTTTCATCTTAATAATTGTATTACTGAAACATTTTCTTAATGCCTAGAGTATAAAATGAAATACTGAAATTGAATGACAGACCCACGTTAGCTTTAAATTTTAATAAGATTAAAATTTAGGGTTAAGTTTTGGGCAAACAAAGGGTGGTGGCCGCTTGAAGTTCGAATTGATTTTCCAATCAATTAATTAGGTATCTTAAGTATTCTTCATGTTTCAATATTTCTTTTTTCCATGCTTCTTATTTATGAAAACCTCTGTTACCATTTGACCTCTAAACGAAGACGCGCTGCCTAATGTAAGTAAAAGTGCTTTAGTAAATGTAATTTGACACTACTATGACGTCACCATGCTGGCGACACTGGGTACCTACCAGTGTCGCCGGCATGGTGAATTGGTGATGTCATTAAGAGGTCAAGCGGTAGGGCCTGGATTTTCGTTCAAATAAAAAAAAAATCTTATATCTTATAATACTATGAGCTGAAAATCTAAAAACAAAGTTTAGAAATCTAATTTGTTTTCGAATCACATAATCATTTCTTTCTTACATACGGAATTATAAAAAAAGATGGTATCTAATTAAAAAAAATAATAAGCAGTAGGGATGTAGAGCTGCAGAGTGTGTATTGGGAATAAATTATATGATCTAGGTACGTTATCACTTCGGGAAATATCTACCAACCAGTTGTAAATTCATACCAGAATATATTCCTTCGCCTTAGTTAGAGCTGCTAAATCTAGTCTGCATGTCAGGGCGGGCTCTTTCGGATTTCGTGTACCATTGTTTAATCTCAAGGAAGTAATTAAATAAAAACAAAAGGCCAAGATATATAATATAAGATTATAAAAATGAAAATTAGAATTCCAAATCCTAATAAAGTCCCTGGCTCTAATTGGGTAAAAGGTGCCACAAGAGTAGGTAGTTTATGAAGCTTCGAAGTAATTGCTTTGGGCTCTTGTTATTTTAGGTCCTTGAGTATAAGGTATGTGATAACTAATAAAACCTATGTAGTAAAGGAAGCTTATTTTAGACTAGCTTTTGCCAGCTACTTCATCCCCGTACCGAGCCAGCTAAAAATACTGTATACTTGTATAACACAGCTCTCTATCTATCTATACCTACCAGATATTAAGTTACTTGCAAAACATAACTATATGAAAACCGCATGCAATTTCATAAAGTAGTTTTACATATGGACAGAAGTGTAACATACGGACTGACAGACAAAATTTCTAAAAACAATTGTTATATATCTTTCCTCATCATTATCCGTTGTTGTACGTATTATTAAGATGACTAATATATATAACGCGATAGCCTTAATATGGTTTCTATGTTCTATGTTAGGGGGTTTGGTTTCCGCACTTAGTCCTGAAGTGGACCATTGTACGTGAGCCATGGCGGCCGGTTACTCCAACCATCCTACCTCCTTCCAAAAGCAGATCAAACTTCCGAGTCTACTCAGGATGTCCGCAAGGGATTCCGGTGTTCCGAGAATCTCCTTGCGGATCTGGGCAACGCCAACGCACTCAAGGAGCACGTGCGCTACCGTCTCCTCCGCCTCCATGCTCTGCATAGGGGGCTGTCTGTGATACCTAGGGTGTGTAAGTGTTTGTTTAGTGAGCAGTGTCCGGTGATGGTCCCCGACGCCATTCTCAGGCTGTCCCTGTCCAGGCGCAGAAGGCGCTTGGTCAGTTTCTTATTCAAGGATGGCATAGCCTCCTTGGATTGCCTACAACCTGGCGTCGAGGCCCACCAAATCTCCGCTTGAGTTTGAGTGTGTTCCTTAATATGGTTTATATTTACAGACTTTCAGAGACTCGAGCAAACATTGAGCCTGCGCGGGTTTGTTAACAATTCCTCGTGACGTCACGCGTAGAGACGTAGTTCCAACTTCCAATCAAGTTCGTTTGAACCGATATTTATGGACTAACAGTATGCATAGAATAACAATGAGAAAAGAGTAATATTTCTCTATCTCAACGATGTTTTGACTAATTATTTCAGTACGAATTTAACTGCTCACGGTAATAGCGTCTTTTCCTTGGTAAACTTATCAATAGAGCTATAAGCCGTGCCTTCATAAACTAAGTTGCGATATTAAAATAAGTACCTACACCCGATACCATTGTCGCTCGGCATAAAACGAACTTCAGATTGGTATTTAGTTCTTATGTAATAATATTATTACTATGACATCGCAAAGTTTTATGGCAGTAGTCAGTAGACATGCGAGTAAGTATACCTACTGCCATGCGAAAAGTTTCAGGTTTGACTATCGAGTATTCTAATTACGGAATAGAATTTTGTTTCGGCTTGTTTCTAAATTGTGTTCGTAAATTGAACTCAACTTTTACATTCATCTCTTACGCTTTGACTTTGCAGCGATGCAAAACCTTTATTGATAATTCTATTTTTAGAAGAATGGATCTTCTTAGTTCATTAGAAATTATCCTTCAAGAGTTCAATTCTGAGAATTTTACACGTTTATACAATAAATTAAGTAACCTTAATTTATTATTTCATCCTGTCTTACTTTGTACCCCTATTAATTGTAAGTAGGGTCGGGGTGTTAGTTTAAATCCTCAAATTTCCGCGTAACCGTAAATTAGAGAGCCCGCCGGAGTGGTTTTATGTCTACATATTTTTTAACAAAAAAACGACTTCAAACAGCGGAAACAAAGAAAAGTAAAAAAGCACTGGTCGCCACTACGATTTTAGAAGGTTCCCCTCGGTTTGTCTGGGATGCCATCATCAGATTCTGGTTTTCTTATCATGGTACCACCGTTGGGATATCACCTTTTTAAACAAAAAAGGATCATCAAAATCGGTTCATAAACGACGAAGTTATCGGCGAACATATAAACATACCATAACATACAAAAATATATATGTTTATTATATATACCTACAATCGAATTGAGAAATCTCCCTTTTGAAGTCGGTTTAAAAATGTACACTGCCAACGCGCGGTGTATTTTTAACAATCTAAACCAATG
This sequence comes from Ethmia dodecea, assembly GCA_963855545.1. Taxonomy (NCBI): domain Eukaryota; kingdom Metazoa; phylum Arthropoda; class Insecta; order Lepidoptera; family Depressariidae; genus Ethmia; species Ethmia dodecea. The sequence goes on along the minus strand of OY979444.1, from coordinate 11,534,980 downwards.
TGAAGTTATTCATCTTCCATTAATATAATGTATTACAGCAAAGGCAACTTTGAACCATAACTCAATTTAACTAAAGATTAAATCAACAAACTTGTAATACATGTAGGCGCAAATAAAATAAATTATACCAAAATCTTGACTGCTGTTTTGCAAGGGCTTCATTATTTTTGTGTTAGGTTTTATTTAATGATGTTTTTTAATTTAATTCATTCTAAACATAATAGTATCTACCTATGTTACTAATTGCTTTATCGCATATTTGAGTAGGCATAGCGTCGATTAAAATATCGCAAAGATTTGTACCATGAGTATACCTACGATATTTTACCAATAATTTTTACCTCCATAGAATCTTTATATTTATCTATTGTAAAACTACGGATAATGTGAGTAGGTACCAACTATAAGTGTAGAGCAAAAGTAAGAATATACATCAAGCTCATAAGTAAATTTCCGGTGTTCGTTGCGTTTAGGACGAAGACTGTACCTACTAAGAAACGTTTTTGAAATTACCACGGTAACTCCAAAAACAATGATTAATTAATTGAAATATTAAATTATTTAGGTAGGTACTAAGTACGTTTATAAAGAACACACCTACAGTAGTTTTCAATGCAAAGCGATAGGAATACTTCGTCGCTCTTCTAAATACGTTAGTTATGTTAGACATTATAAAAGAACGCACGGCTTTTATCCCCAAGGACCCTAGGCAAAGGTATTCCATTTCTGGAAATACCCACGTTTTACTAGTTATATTCTTTGTACACCACGAGATAGGTAGTGAGCCCATCGCCGAACCGGGTAGCTATAGTTACACATGCACATGCCTCAGAATTTATTCTGGGACCTGCGGGTTTCCTCATAATGTTTTCCTTCACCGTCGAGCTAGTGATAAATATGTACGTAAATGTATGAAAAACTTATTGGTACATGCCAGGATTCGAACCTTCTTTAAATGCTGGGCTATCACGGCTTAGACATTGTATTGTAACATAAAGGATATTTTAATGCGGTACAACCATAATAAGGAAACTCACCTGACATAGGCACTCCATCACAAAAGCTGGAGCGTCGATACAACCGTGATGGTGCATCCAAGCGTATGCGTAGCAAACAATAGAGCGCCTAAAACAATTACAAAATTAAATATCAGTAGCAAAGAGGTTGGAAAAAAATCATTCTCTTTCCTAAACTTTTTCTTTAAACGTCATTGATCAGTAGCTTTCTCTCGTATTAGGTACCTATATGATTTATTAGCATGATGTCCTTCCTAATAAACGTAAACCATCTCCCTCGTCAAGATTAGTTCATCGGTTTAGGCGTGAAACGTTAACAGGCAGTTTCTGCAGGCTATTACTTTCAAATTTCATTGTGGGGATTTTCATGTAAACGTATTATGGAACGGGGTAAATAGGCATTTCCTCATTCCAACAAGTCAGGGAATAACTACGTGTAACTACGATGAAAACGTACTTAGGTAGCAGTGTACACCTAACAACTCACTATTTCAATAAGGCTATGTTTGATGACGATGCGAAGACTAGAGTCTTATACCTGTTTGAACCCGCGGCGGTACCTCGCGTTCATGTAGCAGTAGATGATAGGGTTGTAGCAGGAGTGAGACATCGCCAACCAGTGGCTTGCAAACCACACGTACGGCATGCCTGGCCACGTACCCCATGCCTCATCGCCCTCATGGATGGTCCACAATACCTGAATTTAAGTATTTTAATTGTATTGCATATTAACATTTGTATACTAGAAACTTGAAAACATAAAGAAGTACATGTCTATACTTTTTGTATATACAAAAATACTATTGAACTTTTTTTATATCATTAGCACCCCGTAACAACCCACTGATGAGCTAAGGGTATTTCCTTACACATGAGAAAGTATGGGCTTAAAATATCTCCCACGCGAGCCCACCGCAGATTGAAAAATGATGTTATGCTAGTGCCCACCTTTCTGTTAGAATTTTTCGAGATACCTAAGGGTATTTGGCGTAGCCTAACCACTTCCATTGAGCATGCGTAAACACAATGAAAACCGAGACCAACATTTAAATAAGTCTCTTTTTGTCAACTATACGAAAAATATCATTCAAATGAAATCAATTTAAAAAAATCACTAGCTGTCTTGAGTTAAAACCAGATCCACGAAAACAACAAAGCTGTAATTGATTGTTGTATTTATGTCGTACGTAAATCTATTTATAGAACGTTCTTCAATTCTAGGTCACAATGAAAATAGGCGGCTTTAGAAAGTACCTACCTTTACCGTACATATAATATTCTGGTAAAATATTTAATCAGATCTATTATCTAAATAAACTATTGTCTTTGCCTACCTGGACGGGACAAAGGCTGAATTGTCTACACGTCGTACGTTTAATAATAATCTATTTATATCAGAATTATAAAATAAAATTATTAAATTACAAATCAACTCGCATGTTAAAAATAATCAAATAAATATTATATTTGCGAGTATATAATAAGTACTAATAAATTAGAATAAGAATAAAACAACTTAGATGTAAATCACACCTCATTTAAATCTGCATTTATTGGACATTTAATAGCTGCCCTATTTAATGTGCAATAAATTCAGATTTTAATATAGTGTGATTTTTATCCGCGACTGGCGCCTATATGTATCCAATTCCAGTGTCGGAGTATAGAGTAATGAAACCTGTCCAATATAGTTTTGAGGAGACTATTAAAACTATATATTTTTAATAATTTTCTGACAATGTTTGGTGTCAAGAATGATAGATCGGTGTGTTACACTCCCTTGAGCACCAGAACATTATCGGTGAAATATCTTCAACAGAAAAAACATTTCATAGAGGAGACCTAGTTTTCTGACAAAGATTTATTCTCTTATGCCTAGTAGGTCATTTTTATAGAATACCAGAATCAGGGTGCGTTATCAACAAAAGATTGGATTTAACTTGGTCATTCTTAGTTCATTTTTAGATTAGTAGTAAATTTTTTAGTTTAAACTATTTTTGATTCTTATTTCCATTTCCTGGCTATAAAAAGATAAAATCTACAACAAAAATAATAAAAAGTTGATAAAACGCCGTAACAATAAGTTTCATAGATACGGGACGAAAGTACTTCTCGAAATTCCTAACGGAAATAATAAATGTGTAGGTACAGCCAAGAGCACGTGGAGCTTGACACATTGGACTTTGTAAAGTTCTTATTACAATCGCCTTAGAGGTCAAACTCGCTCTATAAGAGTAAAGCTTCATGTGCTCTTGACTGTACCTACATGGAGATTGGAAACAGCTCGAATTGAAAACTAAAAACACTGCCAGGCTGACTAATCAGTAATCGTTTTACAGTTTTAACAGTGCTAAAGATTTAGCGAAATTGGCAAAATCTCTTTGATCCACAATATCACTGAATGCACCCAGGGAATTTATAATTTAACTGAGATTGTCCCGTGATATTGTATGTAATGGAGAAGCTTTATTTCAATTTCAAATTCTTTACTTGCTTGAAATGTGTTATTACGTTTCATTCAAATTACAAATTTAAAATAGGTACAGTCCACATAAATACAACTTTTCAAAATTTAAGAATCTCTCAACAAGTCAAGAACTCCCTTTTATAAAACTGTGATGAATAGTTTTCAAATGATTTTTTAAAAAGGGTCGTGTTCGTTTTAACAAAAATAAAAATAGCAACTTCGAAAATATAAATTGACGGAACTGTTGACAAAAGTCCGTGTAATTATAAACTAGTGAAACTATAATATTACAGCTTTTATAACACATTTGCTCGTAAAAGGTGTCTTATTTCACCAATTTTAATATCGTTACCTATCTCATTACGCCCAAGTGCGGTAAGTGTAAAGTAAAACGCACGGTTTATCAAGATGCTCCGTCTTAAAACGAACGGTACTTTTTAAAATCTCAGCAAAGAGTTTTTATGTCAAAAAAGTTGTCAACATTTTATGATTAAAATTAACTTTGGGAGATAAAATATATTAAAGAAGTATTTATGTACATAATTATTTAATTTAATTAATTTTGACAGTAAATTACAACCAATCTCTAACAAAAACACAAAAAATTATTTTACTTTATTAGTAATAAGTACTGGCTGTTTTTTGTGCCTTTTCCTAAAAAACAATGATGATGCGCGCCGCGCGCTTTTTCTTAACGCTGTATTGTTTTTATTCGTTTACCATAGTCGGAGTTTTATTTTATTTCCTCGCAAATGTGTTATAAAACGTCGTATGACATACGTGCGCTTTGATAATTATAGCCTCTGCTTACTTGTAGCCCTCGCCTACGGCTCGGGCTAGCAATATCGCCTCGGCTGTAATTTTCAACCTACCGCACTTATATCATAATGTACTATTACAATATCACTGCAACATATAGACGAGTACATTATTAGAGCGTGCTTCTTCATATTGAAGGTTAATCTTGGGAAAAGGCGCGTAGTAATGGTCAATTTTTTGGCGGAAAGGGCAAGCATCAGCGACCATCGATCAATCACTTAAGGCGCTGCGTAAACGTAGCCACTTTGTGTTCCGTGTCGGATACAAGCTACCGGTGAATCAGAGTCGGATATTTTCATACCATCAATATGAAATCAATCACTCCATGTGCAGACGTAGAACCCGTTTGTGTCCAGTTACTTCCACTTGACATACGGGTTGCCGATCAATAATTGTTCGGTGTAAAAAAATAGCCCCCGGTTTCCGAAAGGCAAATCAAACTAAAATTAGCTGACAGACTGTTTAATCTCATGTTAGCTGCACTGAAAAAAAATTCTTGTTAACCTAACAATTTTTTTGTTGTCCAGACAAATATTTACTTTCATTATAGGGACAAACGAGAAAACAGTATATACAACAGATTTGACTTGTTTAACTTTACGGATTATAATGATAAAACGAACAAGAAAATGATTCAGTTTCCTTCCTTTTTTGTAAAAGAAACCATTTTTAGTTACTTATCTAACAATTTCATATTTGTTATATCTACTGTTTTGGGTTCGGTTAATGGCACCTTTGTAAATTATACAAATTTAATTGATTATTGACAGAAATAAATCATTGTGTTATTTTACCAATAAAAAGGTAACATTTTCCATTTCAATTGGTCAATTTTAAGAATATTTTGACTACGATGTACTGGAATTTGTGTTGGATTTTACTGTAAATGTTTGTTGAACGAATGAAAATTATATGTTCATATTAATATTTTTTATCAGTATCACTAAGTAATTTCTCAATTAGATCTAATAAAAGAAGCTGGTTACAATGACAGGTAACCCTGTTTAGTATAACAAATTATAATTGTAAATTTCAAGAATGGTATTGGTAGGGCACACTGAAATACGTTGTGTATTTTCTGTAAATGCTAATTGATCGAATAAAATTATTTGTTATTACTAATACTTTATTAGTATTAATAATTGATTTCCGGGTTAGATCTAATAAAGGCAACATGTTATAATTACAGGTAACCTTGTCTAATATGAGAAAATTATGTTGGTAAATTTTAAGAATTATCTTGGTAGGGTTTACTGAAATTTGTTGTAGAATTTACTGCAAATGTTAGTTGAAAACATAAAACGATTCGTTTATATTAATAATTTTACTAGTATTATTTATTGATTTAACAATTGGATCGAATAAAAGCATCAGGTTACAAGGATAGTAAACCTTGTTAATATAACAAACTATGTTTGTAAATTTTAATAATGGTTTTGATAAGGTTTACTGAAATAAGTTGTAAAATTTACGACTTAATCTATTTGAACGGAAAAACCTATTTGTTAATATTAACATGTTTTATTAGTATTACTAATTGTTTTCTCAATTAGATCTAATAAAAGCACTAGGTTACAGTGATATGTACCCTGTTTAATACGACAGATAATATTGTAAATTTTAAGAATAGTATTGGTAAGATTTACTGAAATATGTTATAGAATTTACTGTAAATTAGGTTGAAATAATAAAAGTATTTGTTGATATTAATAATTTTACCACTATTATTTATTAATTTAATAATTGAATTGAATACAAGCATCAGGTTACAATGACAGTCAACCTTGTTAATATGACAAATTATATTTGTAAATTTCAATAATCGTTTTGGTAGGGTTTACAGAATACGTTGTGAAGTTTACGATAAATGCTGGTTGAATGAATACAACTATTTGTTAATACTAATATGTTTAATAGTATTACTAATTGATTTTTCAATTAGATCTAATAAAAGCAACAGGTTACAGTGACATGTAACCTTGTTTAATAAGACCAATTATATTTGTAAATTTAAATGATAGTTTTATAGAGGTTTACTGAAATATGTTGTAGAATTTACTGTAAATGTTAGTTGAAAGAATAAAACCATATGTTGATACTAATAATTTTATTATTATTATTCATTGATTTAACAATTGGATACAATAAAATCATCAGGTTAGGATAATAATTAAGCCTGTTAATATGACAAATTATATTATTAAATATTATGACAAATTTTGGTAGTTATACTGAAATATAATTATAGTAGTATTTACTATAAATGTTAGTTGAAGTAATATAAATATTTGTTGACAGTAATGATTTTCTTACTATTATTCATTTATTTGTGTGAGTGTCATGGGCACCTTTGACAGTTGAACCTGTTAATATGACAAATTATATTCGTTAAATTTTATAATAATTTTGGTAGCGCATACTGAAATATGCTGTCACTGTTAGTTAAACGAATCGAAACTACTAGTATAAATAATAAATTTCTCATTAAGGTGTATTGGAATACTTAGTTGATTTTGCTGACGCATTTTAGTTAAATTAAATGAATCTATTTGTAATTAGTAGCGAATTCTACTTATATAGTTAAACTATAAACATAATTTAGTTTAACATTTAGACATGACTAAATTACAGCAGTATTTACCAATTAAGAGCCCTCTATTCGCTTGAACTCCCCATTTTCGCTATTAAATCATGATATACTCATTTACCAATATTTTTAAAATTTATAAATTTTGTAATATTACCTATATACCGTACAATAACCCATGTTTTAGTTGTAAAACATTTACCAAAATCAAATAAACACACAAGTTACAAGTTTTTAAAAGTTCGGGTGTGTAATTTCCATTATTTACTTTTAATCGCTTGTATTTTTTGTGCATTTAATTTTAGACAATGTTTTACAACCAAAACATTGATTAATGTACGGGATATGTTATAAAATTAAAAGATTTGAAAAATATTGGTTGGTGAATAAGTATATCGTTATTCAATAGCGAAAATGGGGAGTTCGGACGAATAAAAGACTCTTAAGAGTTCTATTTAAATTACTAATTACAAATAAATTCAATTTATTTCACTAACATGCGTTTGAAAAATCCACCGAGGATTCCAATACATGAGAAATTAATTATGAATACTTGTAGTTTTAACTCGTTCAACAAAACGTCTACAGTAAGTTTCACAGCATATTTTCAAGTGTACCCTACCAAAATTATTCTTAAAATAATAAAAAAAAAAAAAAAAAACTCACGCCTTTCATCCCCGAGGGGGTAGGCAGAGGTATTCCATTACTGGATATACCCACATTTCACGAGATACATTGGACCCCTAAACGTGATAGGTGGTGAGCCCATCGCCGGACCGGGTCTATTTACACATTTAATTCTGAGACCTGCGGGGGTTTCCTCACGATGTTTTCCTTCACCGTTGAGCTAGTGATAAATATGTACGTAAGTTTTGAAAAACTCATTGGTACATGCCAGGATTCGAACCCGAGCCTCACTGATTTTCGGCCGGCTCTTTAACCGTCCGGGCTATCACTGCTCTTAAAATTATTCTTATAATTTACGAATATAATTTGTCATACATGGTTTAATGTCATCGTAGCCTGATGCTTTAATTCACATTTAACACATCATCTCAATAATGACAAAAATCTGATAGATCACTAATATTACAAAAAAATATTAATTAATTTGCTTCTTAAGATCAGTAAACAGCCGGATCAAACTCACGCCAATTGACTTTTCCGTAATTTTAGTGGCCTTTCAGATCTTGACAATAAGAACTTATAATATGACTTAGTCTAAAATAAATTATAACTATTATAATAAAGAAACAAATCGCTTATGTCAACTTAAAACAAAATAAGAATGTTAGAAAGACAGTTAAACACAATTTTATCTCACTAATACGTAAATTAAACAAAATTATGCTCTGAACTCAACTAGTGACTGACAAACAGTAAAGAGTGCAGTACCTATATTGAAGTTTCATTTTTCAATTCTTAAGCAAATTTATTTTTACTAGCAGCAATCCATTATTCTTTAATCAATAAGGTGTGAGGTAAATTTCTTCTCGAAGAAGTGTTATTGGCAATACAGCAAAGAGATTTAAATATAATAGGGCATAGAGGGAGCATTGGGAATATTTTCATACAAAACTTTGAAGCCTAAGTGTCATGTCCTTGTCATGTCAGTTAGTATGAACGCGAGCTGTCATTCGGTCGAAATTGTACTAGACTTATTCCACTTGGAATAACTTTTGACTTCAAATTTTCCTCGCTTTGTCCCCTCTATGCCCTATTATATTTAAATCTCTTTGCAATACAGTGATTTATTATTGCTTCAAATCTCATACACCACAAATTTCTTAGTGGACCTAACTTTCGCATGATATATGGATAGTATTTCTTATGTTTTTTTTTTAGGTTTTATACGCTTTTTGTAATTTTTTTTTTAATATACAGGCTGAATTTTCAAGTGGGCCTGGATGGCTAAATCAGAAACTATGAGGAATAGCGAAAAGTATTCAAGTGCAGTCTCGGGCCCGATTTTGATGAAAACTAAAACTGCATCTTTGGATTTTTGAAAAATCAATATTACTAGCCAGGAATCAAACTCGTTGATTAAAAAAAACACACCTGTATTAATTACACCTTTTGATAGTGTCGCTGATAAGGATCGAGTTCTAGGAAGAAATGACATACGGCAAACTTAAGTAAAATGTAGTATTTTAATAAACAGATTCATATTTTAAAATAATGATTTAATTTATACCTGCATTACCTGTAACTTGTCCAAAACGATGCTCAATATTTTTCTGCGGGTCTGTGTTGAAACAAATATTGAGTATCATTTCGGATAAGGTACAGGTAATGCAGGTATGAATTAAAGCAGTAGTTTAAAATATGAATCAGTTTATTATATTCCAACATTTTCCTTAAGTTTTTCGTATGTCATTTCTTCCCAGAATTCGATCCTTATTAGCGACACTATCGAATGGTGTAATAATACAGGGTGAGATTTTTTTTACAAAATCAACGGGTTAGATTCCTGGCTAGGACTATTGATTTTTCAAAAATCCAAAGATGCAGATTTAGTTTTCATCGAAATCGGGCCCGAGACTCCTTTGAGTACTTTTCGCTATTCCTGATAGTTTCTGATTTGGCCTACCACGCCCACTTGAAAAAATCACCCTATATACTATCTATACAGGGTGAATTTTTGAGACGGGTCAGTAAGGGCAGGTACCTTAATTGTTATAGTTACAGGAAAACGTTCTTAGGGGACCATCTCTAACTTTTTAAGATATTATGAACTGCATTCAAATATTTTGGAGAAAATATACAGTCAGCGAAAAGAATGCTAAAATACAAAAAAATATTGTCATGCCAATCGATCCTATTCCGCGTGGGGATCAAAAGACCTTAAATTGTCCCAGAGAGGGGCAATTTAAGGTCCTGTCATTTCTAGTACTCATACCTTAAATGGTCCCCAATGAGTCTTTTGATCCCCACACGAAATAGGATCGATTGGCATACAATTTTTTTTTTTTTTAGCATTTTTTTCCCTGACTATACATTTTTTCCAAAATCTGTGAATGCGGTTCACAATATCTTAAAAGTTAGGGATGGTCTCCTAGGAACGTTTTCCTGTAACTATAACGATTAAGGTAACTGCACTTAATGACCCGTTTCAAAAATCCACCCTGTATATATTTGTTTTTCTGTTCTTAGCAGCAATTAGTGTTCTTTTATTATTCAGAAAGGTGTTCACTAAATAAACCTTATCCTGCAGTAAGTATCACCATTGGATATAGTGTGTGGCGTACAGGGAAAAATTTGTACTTCACTAATATCAACCGCTCTGCAATCTTCCCCCAATTCATTAATATTTATATGGTGAGATCTTAAATGTTCATTGAACCCCAAACAAGTAACGCTTAAACAAATCAGTTTTGCAGCAGATTCCGTGGGAACAATATGTTTAAGAATATAAAACTGGTAGCCACTTGATGACGTCAATGTTATAATTTTACTAATTTCAAATTTAATACTGTTATATTCAACCCATGCTACCATTTTTTCTAAACAAATATTAGGATGTACACAATTTTGGTCCTCAGAAGAGAATGGAACAGTTTTACCAAATATTGTTTCATTTTTCAATTTTTGAACAAATTTATTTTTACTAGCAGCAATCAACTGTTCTTTTATCAACAAGGTGTGAGGTAAATTTTTCCTCGAAGAAGTGTTATTAGCAATACTTTTAAGTGATTTATGCTTTGCTTCAAATCTCATACACCACAAATTTCTTAGTGGACCCAACTTTCGCATGATATATGGATAGTGGATCATGAAATGGTGCTTCGGTTTTAAATGATCTTTAAATAACCTTACGTACTCCACATTGTGTTCTGTTATTAAATGTTCTTAATGACTTATTGCTTTTTCGTTAATAAATCTTTCTAAAACGGCTTCGGTAATTTGAACAAGAATTAAAAGAAAATTCCAAACAGAATCATCAATTGGCACCAAGTCTCCAATTATAAGGGGTAAATAATGAATTAATGACATCATTTCTGAAGCACTTGTACGTAACTTTCTACTTAATATATGTTCCATTTTGATAATTCCTGGAGTATTTCGACATGAAGAGAAATTAAATAGCTGAATTCGGTTATTTAAAGTGTGTAAATCAAATATATGTATGTCGTTGATAAAATATAATAATGCATGGCAAAGGTCATAATGACAAATACCTTCAAAGATGTCATGCATAATATCAACACTTAAGTTTTCCACAACATGAAACGATTTTAATGTATTGAAATAACATTCCTCGCGAATTCCCGTAATACGAAAGTTGTTTGTATTTACATCGATCTCATAATTTTCTCGAGTGCGCAGTAACTGATCATTCTGTTTGTTTTGCGTTATAGTTGCATTTTTATGCTCTTTGCAAATTCTGCAATAATAATTGCTAGAAAACGATTTGGTAAAACCTAGAACTGTATTGAGTCCAAGGTTATCACCTACAAATAATGCAAGTTTAAAATGTAAATTAACTGTTCCATGTGTAGTGTTAACCTGTACGCCGTTCTCTTCTAAAGTCTTTAAATCCTTGACTAGTTCACGAAAAATAACACCATTCCCAAACGATTTTTCTGACGAATAGTGCAGCATTAAAACAAATATAGTTTCAAGCAAAGAAGAGTATTGCGGTGGTAAACAACCTATTTGACAGTATGTTGCAGCTATTGACTGGCTTCCACTGTGACTACCTAATGGGTTACCACATTCAAAGTCATCAAAATAAATAAACAATGGAATTATCTTGTCTTTCGATTCAAAATCGTGCTTAATTTTATCTTTCCAATAAGTTGATTGTATGATATTGGAGATAGAAGAACTTTTATCGGAAAGTAAAACTTGCATATATTTTTGAACAGTATCAAAAACATTCGGCTTTTCAAAAAAGTTTTTGATTAATTTTGTCAGAGGTACAATTGTTCCAGTTAATGTTTTATTTGAAGTATTTACATGATCGTCAATAACAAAATCTCGTGGGGAAATAAAAAACCCTTTTTCTGTCCAATTTTTAAGTAAGTTATGTTCTGATAACGTACCACCGAAAGGGTCCAGACATAAGTTAGATAAATCTTCAAGAACCGGCATTACCGCTGATTCACTTAAAATAGGCAAAACATTTTCAGACAAAATCTTTCCAATAGGTTGAGTAACATGTTGACTTACGCGTGCAAGTATATCATTGGCAGTTTTCCTATTAAGCTCACTATGTCCATATAACCACATACTTAAGGATTCTAATGAATGGTTTAAAGTTTCTTTACAGCTCTGATTACCTATAGAGTCTGTTGGCTCCGGGACACTTTCTATTGTTTTAATATTCTCAGACGTTAAAGTGGTAGGGGCAGAATAATGCTGGCTATCATTTGAAGATAAGCAAATAGCTGTATTATCTTGCAGAAAAAGCGAATTCCCGTAATACGAAAGTTGTTTGTATTTACATCGATCTCATAATTTTCTCGAGTGCGCAGTAACTGATCATTCTGTTTGTTTTGCGTTATAGTTGCATTTTTATGCTCTTTGCAAATTCTGCAATAATAATTGCTAGAAAACGATTTGGTAAAACCTAGAACTGTATTGAGTCCAAGGTTATCACCTACAATTAATGCAAGTTTAAAATGTAAATTAACTGTTCCATGTGTAGTGTTAACCTGTACGCCGTTCTCTTCTAAAGTCTTTAAATCCTTGACTAGTTCACGAAAAATAACACCATTCCCAAACGATTTTTCTGACGAATAGTGCAGCATTAAAACAAATATAGTTTCCAGCAAAGAAGAGTATTGCGGTGGTAAACAACCTATTTGACAGTATGTTGCAGCTATTGACTGGCTTCCACTGTGACTACCTAATGGGTTACCACATTCAAAGTCATCAAAATAAATAAACAATGGAATTATCTTGTCTTTCGATTCAAAATCGTGCTTAATTTTATCTTTCCAATAAGTTGATTGTATGATATTGGAGATAGAAGAACTTTTATCGGAAAGTAAAACTTGCATATATTTTTGAACAGTATCAAAAACATTCGGCTTTTCAAAAAAGTTTTTGATTAATTTTGTCAGAGGTACAATTGTTCCAGTTAATGTTTTATTTGAAGTATTTACATGATCGTCAATAACAAAATCTCGTGGGGAAATAAAAAACCCTTTTTCTGTCCAATTTTTAAGTAAGTTATGTTCTGATAACGTACCACCGAAAGGGTCCAGACATAAGTTAGATAAATCTTCAAGAACCGGCATTACCGCTGATTCACTTAAAATAGGCAAAACATTTTCAGACAAAATCTTTCCAATAGGTTGAGTAACATGTTGACTTACGCGTGCAAGTATATCATTGGCAGTTTTCCTATTAAGCTCACTATGTCCATATAACCACATACTTAAGGATTCTAATGAATGGTTTAAAGTTTCTTTACAGCTCTGATTACCTATAGAGTCTGTTGGCTCCGGGACACTTTCTATTGTTTTAATATTCTCAGACGTTAAAGTGGTAGGGGCAGAATAATGCTGGCTATCATTTGAAGATAAGCAAATAGCTGTATTATCTTGCAGAAAAAGAGGAGACAAGTTACTTGAGTGTGTGTGTAAATGTTTACGAAAACTATTGATATTATCATATTTCCTGTCACAATTACTTTGTTTGCAACAATATGTGGACCCCAATGTTAAGCTGTGTATTACCCTTAAATGTAGGAAAAGTCCTTTAGTTGTACAAAACCTATCGTTACAAATATAACAAATCCACATTATTATTTATCTTATATCTTACATTAATTTAATTCCTTAAGCAAACTCACCACCTGGCTAAACTTTTTGTCAGATTTAAGATGGATGTCATAAAAATAGTGTTGAATGAACAACCAAATTTGCTCACACTCTTTAGGGTATTCCAGGTTCAGTACTATAAAACTTTTAAAGCACACGTCTAAGGCTTTAATAACACTATCGAACCGGTACCTTATATCTTCAATAACCACATACGAAGCCTCAAGCTTGGCCGGCGTCCCAACGCACATGATAAATGGTTGGCAAGTTAAACCCTTCCTTTTAGAGGTTTGACGCTTATTATTTAAATGTTCTTCGATATCGGCATTGTTCTGAAACAAATGTGAATTTAGTAAGTTTATACATAATGTCATTTGAACGGTCAACACCATGCAGCAACACGTTGCAGCCCACTGATGAGAACTGACTTACGGTATCTGTAATATACGGGGAAGCAAGAGAACAATAACGAGCTTTTAGGCTTACAAAAGAAAAAACATCATGTACTTATTCTGTCATCCAAATATGGACCTGTATTACTACAAGATTATCCACTTACCTGGACAAGCATTATAAAAGCTTGTTGCGACTCGGCAATTGATACTTTGTAGTGCTTTTTGGCATCTACAATTTTGGAGGTTGGTTTTATTTTATGTGGTAGTAATGAAAGCACGGCAAAATTTTGTGTATCAGTGTCTGCAAAGAAAATGGAAATAAAAAAATAATAAGTGATTAGCCGAAAGAAAGAAAGAAATTTATTAATTACTTGAGAAAAACAGAACAGATTTTTATCATCATGTAAAAAAGGGGCTTCCTAGAAGACTCGTCGTGCAGATATAAAAAAACAATAAAACACTTACTTGCATTATCTTTTTCCAAGTAAACTTCTAAATTATTTCCATGAATTTCTGGCTTTATGATGTTTATTATTTTATCAATAAAAGTATCCCATTTCTCAAACAATTTCGATTGTTTTTCAATGTGTATGAAGCGGAAGTCAATTTCAACCTAAAAATTACACAAAATAAATATTTAAACAGATATCCTAGCTTTAAACATACTCAGATAAGCGTCTTTCAGGAAGTTTTCTGTATGAATTATTGTACAAATAGATAAATTAGACAGTTATCTGACATCCCTTAAAAAACACGATGAAACATACCAATCTATGTCCGTTTGTGCATCTTAGGCATGGCCATTCATTTAAGACATCCAATAATTTTTTTTCAGTGTCAATGTATGTTTTTTTTCTATAAGCGCAAGTTTCCAGCCATTTCTCCTCTACCACTGGCCAGGGATCGCGGTTATATTTGAGCCAGGTTTGGGTCTCTTCGTTATTTTCTAGAAATATGTAGGGACATTAGGTAAAAATTATAGTTGTTTAGAACGTTATATTAGCTTAATGTATAGAGAGATGTAACATTAACATCTGATCAGACAGACAAATAAAAAAAAAGTGAAAGCGAAATATTAAAATTGTACTAAGACTAAGCCCCTTTTCACACGTACCGGTTTCCGCCGGTCCGGCGGCGAAATGTATGGCCGATTGCCCGGTTGCCCGCCGGAACGTATGAAAGCGAACGTACATGGCCATATACTTCGCCGCCCGCCGGACCGGCGGAAACCAGAACGTGTGAAAAGGGGCTTACTTATGCAGCGATTCTCCGGATTTAAAACCAAATTTTAAGAAATAATTATGACGGTTTAAATCAAACTTTTATGAGCAATGTATACCAATAGTTCACTGTATGCATAAAAGTATTTTTAATGATTAGTATTCTAAAAAATTCTAATGATATTATGTTAGCATAAAAATATATATTATCTATAAGGGTGATTTTAGTATATTTTAGGAATTTACAGCTAGTATCACAACTATGAGAAAGCGAACTGTTTTAGAGGTATTGTAATATCATAGCTAAAAGTTGTATATTGGACATCATAATTATTTCTTAATATTTTGTAACAGATCCAATTTAACTAAGCTTACCAGTTTCAGTTTCACTAGTTTCTGATAAGTGTTCAAATTGTCTTTTTCTTGGCAGCACTCCCGATCCTCTAAGAATCCGTAATTGGTTGTAATATCTGTCGACTAACTTGCCTTTTGCAGGCAAGTTTTGTTTCAGTCCATAGGTTCTGCTCGGGACATAGTAAGTTTCCTAGAAAATATTTATCAAATTAATTCATTGTTTACGTTTACAGAGCTACATTTCTTACTACCTACTGATCTTTAATTCAACATAACTACAAATAAAACTTTTACCCAGGACCACCTAAAGTATAGTTAATTTAGGGCTGATTTTAAAATAGTCAGTTAAAAGTTATCTGAAGAATAAACATCACCTATTGAAAAATCAGCCCTAAATATAGTTATAGGCGTTATAATAACACGTGAAAGTGCTACCACTTCTTTTTCAATGGCATAGTTTTCATAAACACTGTCTTCGATGAGCTAAAACTTATACTTTTGGCAAAAACCACTGCTTTTGGTACAAGTTGAAATTCTAGCTTAAAATATATTGTTTCTGAAACAGCTATGTAAAAATAGTTTAGTGCTATTTATAGACATTTACTTGAGTAGACACTTTTTGATAGCAACAAGCAAGTGTGCAAATGTTCTAGCAACCAAGATTTTTTTTATAAAGGTCAGCACTTTCGCTTGTTCTAATATCTTTGACTCTTCTAATTTTCAAATACCTACAAAACATGCAATCTAGAATACAAAATTAAATTAAAAAGAAAACCTTGCATTCTTTTGGGCATTGTCGAACAATTTCATCGGCAATAGTCTCAAAGTTAACTCTTGAGAGCTTTATATTTTTTTTTAAATAGTATTCAATTACACCTTTAACTAAGTTATTTCGTGATTTGTTGTCTAGTTTTTTAGCTTTTACAGCTGACATAGCCTGACGACCATGAATATTATCAGACAAGATTTCTAACAAATTCAACTAAAAAAAATCAAAATAAAACTATATTAGTAAAATTATTAAGAAAATTTGTTTATATTTTACAATATTTCAAAGATAGTTAAGGATCTCAGTTATTAAACTAATATTAATTATTAAAATACTATTTGGAAACAATATTATTATATAGATATAAAAATATTACTGTTTCTATAGAAAAACTATAAGTAACTCTTTATTAAATTTTATAAAGAATTTTGAAATGTGATACTGAGACTGAGAAATGTATGTGTTCTTGATTTAACTTTAAATCAGGGTTCCAAGTGATAATATCTTTGATAAGTATAATCATTCACTAAATTAAAATAAACTTTTAACAAAAAAAAATTACCGACTACAAACGTAACATCAGTAATTCACTAAAATGTTTAAAATAATTAGTACCAAAATACCATGTGTGCAGACTTTTTCTTCCTAAAACATATGTTATCTAGAAGTCTTACGATATAATAACGAATATGAGGGTGTTGACTTCTAAAAAACATATTTCAGGAAGAAAGTCTGCAAAAGTGTTATTTCGGTACCATCGATCTGCAGTATAATTTTTTTTTTAACTTTTTAGTGAATTACTACTGTTACATCTGAAGTTGGTTAATTTTTTTGCTTAAAGTTCATTTTATTTCATATTTTTTTGTGTTAATGGGTTAAATTGTGAAATATGACTACTTCTTATTATATCTATCGGTATAGGTTAGGTATCTTTCCCACAATTCTAAAGAAATCCGTTATAACACCAGTTCATAGATAGAAAGGATGTCGGTAATCACAGACCAATATCGGTTTTACAATCCATATCAAAAATAATAGAAAAACTTTTAAATAAACGACTTGTAAGCTATTTGCACAAATATAAAATATTATCAGATCAACAATACGGATTTAGACAGCGTAAATCAACCGAAGATGCTGTAACTGCTTTAACCTCACTAATTACTAAACAAATCACACACACACCCCAACACACACACAACATAGACATGCATCCTCGCACGCACCCTGATACCGTTTTGTTCGAATCTTCTATAGTTATAAGTATGATATATAATATCCTGTTATTGGCGTGGATCTATAAAACATGTATTAGATTAAGTCTTATATTATGTTAACAAGCTGTTAGATATCTTAATAAATAAAATAAATTGATCAAAATAAAAAATGCCTTACAGTTTTCCTCGATTTGAAAATGGCTTTCGATACACATTTATACACTTACACACCTACCCTCACCCACACCCCGACACCCGCACATCTCACCCTCACTCCAAGACACAAACACATTCATGCACAATATTATGTACCTACTAGTTTCAGCATTCTGCTTAGTTTTTGATCATTTTACCTTTTTCTTTTATATTTTGGTAATTAAATAAAGATGGCTATGAAAGAGTGAGGTCTTCTGACACAGATATTATTATACTTAAAAGAAGGCCTCTACATCTTGATGTTATAACCTGTAATTTACTGAAATAAATTATTTTGTATTTATTGTATTTGTATTATTATTGTAAATGCACTGTCCATTAAAAACAAAACTTGTCAAGAAGATTGACTTGGCCATCGCATGAAAACCCAATGTAGGTATCTCACAAGTGATACATATTTATTATATTAAATTAGATTATTTAGTGTGATGCCAAGTCAATCTATTTATTTAGAACATAAAAGATTTTTAATATGGATATGGTCACTATAAGATGTTTTTAGGTTAGCTAATTACATAATTACTTAAGACAGTAGGTCCCTTAGTAGTGACTGAATAAATTAACCGACTTGGTATTACATGGATCTCAAACTTTTTATGGTAGAAGAACTGAGCGAGACCTGGTTTATTAAATACAAATGGATTGAGAACCTGTTTTAAAGTCGGTTTGATAATTATCACGATAATTATTAAGTGGCATATATTTTATCTTGATAATTTCAATTTCAAATTGACAATCCAAATAAAAAAAAAAAAATCCAATTTTAAATAAAAAAAGGGATTAAAAATTAAGGCAAACTGCTTAACTTGATTCTTGACTACCTATAAGGAGGATATAAGTATTAAGGGGCTTCAGAAGCTGAAGAATGTTTAGAGACATTTTAAATCACTTTAAACAAAAAAAAATATTTGATCCCTGAATTGTGATTTTTTTTAAACCTGAAAACCTTAATGACAGCCTCATACATCAAGCTGCTAATTTAACTTACTGAAGCCCCTTTAACTGTCAGCAAAATAGATACACCATAACATACCTCCAGGTTCTTCTGAATTGCTGCAGTATCAGTATCATCAGAAAAGATGAGAGATTCAATAGAATCGCATGAAACAGTATCAATGGAGTTAGTGTTCTGGAAATAACAGTATACTTAGTATTACTAAGGTGTTAAAGTTTTATTAAAAACAGCATAATGTGTAAACTCCCCCACCCCCACCCCTAAATTCCACGTCACTTGTACAGTTCTTCCGAAAATCTGCCTTTTTGTAATTAATTTAAACTGAAATTCTAAACTTTCTTACAAAACATTAATACCTATATATTGCTAGGCGGCTTACAAGAAATTATAGCACACCCAAGTAGTGTGGTGACCTACAAGCCAGATTAACACATTCAAGGACACAACGTCAAGAGGCGTTGCTCAAATTCCAAGATGATATGACACAACATCCATCAATGGTAACCTGAGTTGAAATTAAGGAGCCACTTACAGAGTGTAATGCCTGCAGTTCCTCCTTATAAGTTTTATATCCAGATTTAAACTTAATTCTGTCTCGGAGCTTATTGTCGGGTATCAAAATCTTCAATTCATCATCGCCCAATTCGTCTATGCAGGAAATGTCGATATTTTGATCTGAAAAGTCAAAACAATTGATATATGGTAGAGTAGGTACAAAGTAAGCATTCCTTTCATATGGCCTTCACCCACAGTGCCCGATCTGTGCTAAAAATACGATCCTTGAGAACAGATTGTTAGATCGGATCGCAAGGATCTTTACACTAGCTCGGATCCGGTCTATGATACATAACCATTCTACTTCAAGATTGCCTTTGAGATGGTTGCGTGACAAAATACACAACAGAGGTCTTCGAAAAGAAAGCAACATGAGTACCGATGAGCAAAGTGAAACATGTTCAGATAAAGAGCGAAGAGTAGGTAGAAGAAATATTCCTATTATCTTATGAGCAGTGATAGCCCCTACGGTTAAAGAGCCAGATGAAAATCAGTGAGGCTCGGGTTCGAATCCTGGCATGTACCAATGAGTTGGTTGGTTGAAGATTTGCAAGATCGATGCCACGGCGATCACGCGATGACTGTCTGATGATTGAACCCGTTGCGTTCTGCCGCAGGCAGTGAAAAAGCATACAAGCGGGCAGCCGTTGGTTACAGAGAACGCATGCAGTCAGATCGCATCGTCAGATCTGATTCGCGGGACGGATCCCGCGCTGCGGGTAAAGGCCTATAAACCGTGTGAAAACAAAATATTGGTTGCGGTGCAGCGAACTGAACTGTACCGGTGTTTAAAATCATACCCCATACCTATTCGTAGGACACTTTAACCATTCCAAAAAAAGGCGTAGCCATGTTGAATGACGCTGAAATTACATTTTCTAAATGACAATTTTTCTCGGTTAAATTTAACGAAAATTTTAGTTGACTCAAATCTGTAGGTACTTAATAAAAATATATGATTTTATTGAACTCAATCCGTAAAAACGCACAAATTTGTCAAATTTTATGTGTGGCCTCGCAGCGTTTAGAATATTTACACAATTACACAGAAAAACACAGTGACACAGAAACAATTAACAAAGTATGTAGTACATACCTACAGTTGACCTACAGTGGTTTGTTTGAAGTTGTAGAATAGAGTAGGTACTTACTGCGAAAGACTTCTATAGTCTCTTGCGAAATGTCCCAGGATGCTAAAAGATCGTCCATGATGCCACTGCAGGTGCAGCCTGTCCTCAATAAAATAATCACTCACTAATCGCGCGTCGCAGGCGTCGGTTCGGATTGGGACCGACCGGTCAGTCGAATGGTCGATTAATAACGGACGGACGGATTTCAATTTTCAACAGAACGAACCATAGAATATAGATACCTAATTAGTGATGGGACTCGAATCACATTCTATTCGAATGATGACATGACGGTGAAAACTTAATTCGAATGAGATCCAATATTGATTCGAGCTGTCGAGTTAATTCGAATTTTCTTTACATTACAATTCGAATCACATCGATGATTCGAATTAATATTTATGATTCTTGAACTCTCTCAGGTTAAATCTAATATAATTATAAACGTGAAAGTTTGTAAGAATGTACGCAAGAATGTACGTTTGTAACTCTTGATGTGGCTGAAAGGAACATAGGTAATAATAATAACTTTATTCTGGAACATTGTTACAATATAAATACAATAGCCTGCACCAATACTTACTTACTTACTACAGTACAAAAATATCACATGTGCCTGAACTAGGGAACCCTGTTTTTCAGGCGAGGTAGATTATAACTAGGATTAATACATAATCTGATACTTTATATTGCTATATTCCCATCGGTATGGTATTTACGCGGGTGAAACCGTGGGGCACAGCCAGCGATTAGGTCTATTAAGTGTTCGAAAACGTAATATTATGTATATTTTTATTTATTAAACAATTTTATTGATTCGAATCAAGGGTTTATTCGAATCATAGTTTGAATTTTCGCCGGGTTGTTCGAAATGATTCGAATAATTTAATTAAATCGAAATTTTCGATTCGAGTCCCAGCACTAAATTAGATATAGAATAAAATTCTAAATCTATGGAACGAACACCGTCTGTTCTTTTTTTTAAACTTATTTTAAGGCACTGGCTATTTAGCCATCAGCACTAAACACGATACGAAATTCAAGATTTTCATCTCTGCTACAGTCTATGCACAAAAATACTATAAGTTTTGATTAAAACTTATTGAAATGTCACTTGGTATACAACAGTAAAACGACAGCGTAATTTTCAAAGATATTGCAGGTACATACAATATCTTGGACCATTTTACTGAAGATTGAAGCGGCTTCTTGAGGTAACTCGAAAACGTCCATCCAGTGGCGGACTAAGCATGTTGGAGGCCCGACGCGGAAAAACTGAATGAGGCCTCACCGGTCTTAGAACTTGGTGTATTTTTATAGATTGTGTATTTGAAAGCAAAAAAAAATTTTAATAGGTACAAAATAAAAGGTAGGTAAATAATCTCACGCCTTTTATCCCCGAGTGGGGAGGGAGAGGTATTCCATTTCTGGATATACCCACTTTTTACGAGATATTCTTTGGACCCCTAAACGTGCTAGGTGGTGAGCCCATAGTCGGACCGCGCGACCGGGTCTTTTTCACATGTCTCAGAATTAATTCTGGGACCTACGGGTTTCCTCACGATGTTTTCCTTCACCGTCGAGCTAGTGATAAATATGTAAGTAAATTTTGAAGACTCATTGGTACATGGCAGGAACCGAACCCGAGCTTCACTGATTATCATCATGAGAAGCAGGCTATTTAACCGTAAGGCTATCATTGTTACTTTTTTAATCGTTTTCTTTTTTAATTTTAAATAATAGGTTATCCACTTCACTGGCGGACCAAGGTAGGAGCGAAAAGGGCGGTCCGCCTCGGGCCTCTGGTCCTGGGGGCCTCCAAATTAAGCGAAAAGTTCCCTTAATAAAATCCTAAACTAGGATAAAAGGCAGTTGGGTGTTGGTAGGAGACTTCATACATACAAATACGATTAAAGCTATTCAAAATTTGGAGGCCCCCCAGGACCAGAAGCCCGCCCTGGGCCTGGGAGGCTTCCAAAATCCAAAAGTTCTAAGAACGGGTGGGCCGGGCCTCATTCAGTTTTTCTTGGCCTCCGACAGGCTTAGTCCGCCACTGATCCGCTTTAATCGTATTTGTAACTTTCGGGTATCAAACCAACACCCAACTGCCTCTTATCCTTAGTATTTGATTCATATAAATTTTCGCTAAATGTGGAAACCTCCCCAGGCCTGGGCCGGGCCTCTAGTCTTGGGGGGCATCCAAATTTAGTATAGTTTTAATCGTATATTTGTAGGTATCTATTGTGCCTCCAACCAACACTCAGCTTTCGCAGTCTTGTTGTTGTTTAGGATTTGATCAAGAGAACTTTTTGATAAATTTTGAGGCCCCCCAGGACCAGAGGCCCCGGGCCCCTACCTTAGTCCGCCAGTCCTAAGCATTTAATCCAGTTTCCTATTCACTGTACACTATCAAGGACATTTGCCACTTAATGCACTATCATTATTATGAGCCATAACCCAAAACACACAGCAAAATGAAAATTTTACAAAAAGGATGTAAAAAAAAGTAGGGAAATATCATCAACGGCACAAATGTGACATTTTTACCATTTTCTAGGGGTCTCGCATAGACTTAGCATCTGCGTAATATAATGCTAAGTCTCTATGGGGTGTCTCGATGTGAAAGCAATTGTTAGTTTTGACTTTTGACACTTGTTTTTTGTTATTTCAACTAGTACTATTTGTTTAGAATAACACTTCTTTAGTAGTTACAACCAATATTACTACAATTTTCTTATTTTTTTGCAGATTTTTTTTAATAAAAACAACCAACGCTTTTTTGTTTCTTTTAATATTACTTATCTAAATTAAATTTGATAGTTTTATTGTTGGTCTTACGAAAAAAAATCATTAAAATTTACGAAATTCACTTCATTATATTCAACAAAGGTGATTTTGTTATTTATACAAACTAGAATTTGTTACATTAACAAGGACTTGGTAGAATTAAACGAATTACTTGTCAAAAATATGTAAAAGCAATCGATATGTACCTTAGACACTTCTTTTGTTGTTTTAATTGGTATTATTTGTTTAAACATTCATTTAAATTTACGAAATACACTTTATATTCCACAGATACGACTTTGTTCTTTAAACATACTATGTCTCGTAATATTATAGTCTATTTCACGCAGCATGGGTTCGGTGATAGTTCACATCACATTTTTTTCTTTTACCCATGCTACTTTCGACTAGTAAACAATATTGTATTTCAAATCATAACACATTAATTATTTTTTCATAAAATATTTTTATTAGTCAAAAGTAGAAGGCGTGGAACGGAATAATTTGAACTGTCACCGAACCCCTGTTACGTAAAATAGACTAGGTATAACAAGGACTTGGAATCAAAACGAAACTAATTAACTGTCAAAAATGTGAAAGCAATTGTAATAATTTAAAATAATAAAAAATAAAAAAATAAAAATAAATAATCTCACGCCTTTCATCCCCGAGGGGGTAGGCAGAGGTATTCCATTACTGGATATACCCACATATCACGAGATACATTCTAATACATTCCAATGTAAATAATTACTACTGTGGATACCAAACAAAATAGTTCTCGCTAAAAACTGAGGTATTGTCAGGATTACTTTCAACCTACTATAGTCGATTGCTACAAGACGAGCTCTGTCAGTCTCAAAATATTTTATTTTATTATTTAAGGAATGCATCTTCTCGGCTTAAATCTGAGCTTTATTATTAAAATCAATGACTTGTTGAACACAGACTTTCCCTTTCTGTTGTGAAAACGCTCTATCTCTGAAATCAACCTTTCTATTGATGGAGAATCAATAGTTGTTAAAGACAAAGCAAAATTTTTAGGAGTCATATTCGATTCTAAGTTAACTAGGATTCATCATTTAAATTATATAGCAAACAAATGTGACAAAAATATAAACGTCATAAGATCTCTTAAAATAACACTTCTTTTTCTGTAGCTACACTACAACCAATAATTGCCTTACATATTACTAGAATTTTCTTAATAATCAATTAAATTAACCAGTTTATTTGCTTGTGTGCTTTTTTGGACACATTCTGGCTCTTCATAAAAAATTGCAAATGCCCTGTTAACCATGTTTCCTGCATTCACTCTCCTTTCAATATGACTGTCACACTTTCCGTCTCTTGTAAAATTACTTCCCAAGTACACAAACTCTGACACTTGTTCTACTTTCTCACATCCAATCATAATATTACATTCAGAAATATCCCTATTTTTCTCCATTACCGTTACCTTTGTCTTGTTTGCATTCACTTTCATTCCTTTTTTCTTGATCGCTTCATTCATGAGAGTTACAGTGTCCTGCAACTTATACGCCGATGGTTCAAGTATCACTTGATCATCGGCGTACAATAGGCATTTGACACGTAGGTACTCTCCCATTCGTACTCCACAATCTCGCTCTTTCAAATCTGTCAAACAGCAATCCATGAAAAGGTTGAAAAGCCATGGCGATGCTACACAACCCTATCTGAGACCTACAGAGGTGTCAAACCAGTCCGTGTAGGCGCCATTATTTCTAACACAGGCTCTAGAATCCTTATACAGTACTACTTTTATTTGTTTACAAATTCATTAAAATTCACGAATTTCACTGTATATTCAACAGAGACGACTTTGTACTTTATACAAAATAGGTTTTGTAATATGAAAAAGAATTAACGAAACAAATTAACTATCAAAAATGTGAAAGCAATTGTTAGTTTTGACACTTCTTTTGTTGTTTCAATTAGTATTATTTGACTAAAATAACATTTTGTAGCTACAACCAAAAATTTCCTTACATATTACCAGAATTTTCTTGCAGAAATCATTCAATAAAATCAACCAAAGTTTATTTGTTTCCTTTAATTTTATTTTTGTTAGTTAAGGTACATAGCACTATAATTTTTATCACAAATTATATTATAACACACATTCAAGTAAGTAAGTAACAACTCTTTATTGTACACCAATAAAAATATGCAACAAATGACAGTTATACAAAAAAAGTACAATAGGCTGTCTTATGTTGATGGAATGAATAGCACTGAGTAAAGAAGGGCGAGAAGATGGAGATCCCGGCGGCGGCAAATAGGAAGCCACTTGAGCTGCTTCCGAAATTCAGAGATGTGGTCATATTTGCGAAGACCAAATATGAACCTTATGCAGATGTTTTGGAGACGTTCAAGCTTATCAAGTTGGGCTTCAGTTAAATCAGGATAAGAGGCGTCGGCGTAATCAAGTATGGGCAACAGAAGGGATTATGCAAGCGAAATTTTAGTGGCAGTGTGTAGAAAATTGCGAAGTTGTCTATGGGATGCTGATGCAGCAAACATTTTTCTGATAACTTCCGCTAGCTAAGGGCCCCAAGACATTCTCCTGTCCATAATCAGTCCTAGATTTTTTACTTGAGCACAGAAAGGAATGTGGACGCCATCGAAACTGACATGCGGTAAGGAGTTCCAATCTACTCTGGCTATTAGTCTTGAGCTACCAAGGATGATAGACTGTGTCTTAGTAGGATTTACTTTTAGACCATAACGATTACTCCATTCCAATATGCGAGCTAAATCTAAATTAGTGTCGTATATGACCTCATCCAGATCTTCAAGCGAAGCGTGTGTATAAATTTGGAGATCATCTGCATACAGGTGGTAGGAAGAAGAGAGATTTGAAGAAATTAAATTGGTAAAAATTGCAAATAGTAGAGGAGATAATACGTCACCTTGTGGGACACCGGCGGAAGTATTGTACCACGCAGAGAAGGACTCTTCAATGCGTATGCGTTGCCGACGTTAATTTGTTTCTTTTAAAATTAACTAAGTTACATTTGATACTTTTATTGTTGGTTTTAAGAAAATAAAATGTTTATATGTACAAACAAAAAACGGTATATTTTAAGAAAATTTCATTAAAATTTACGAAATTTACTTCATTATTTTCAACAAAGACGACTTTGTTATTTATACAAACTAGGTTTTGTTATAGTAACAAGGACTTGATAGAATTAAACGAATAACTTGTCAAAAATTTATGAAAGCAATTGTTAGTTTTGACACTTCTTTTGTTGTTTCAAGTAGTATTATTTGTTTAAAAATTCATAAGAATTTACAAAATTCACTTTGTATTCAACAGAAACGACTTTGTGCTTTATATAAACTAGGTTTTGTAATATTAACAAGGACTTGGAATCAAAACGAAACAAATTAACCGTCAAAAATGTGAAAGCAATTGTAAGTTTTGACACTTCTTTTGTTGTTTCAATTATAATTATTTGTTTAAAATAACACTTATTATATTGTAACTACAAACAATATGTGCCTTACATATAACTAGAATTTTTATTCAATAAAATTAACCAAAGTTTATTTGTTTCTTTTAATTTTAATTTTGTTCATTTAATTACATGTCATATTTTTTACAAAAATTATGTGATGAATTTAATTTGTTTCTTTTAGTATTATCTACGTTAGATTTGATACTTTTATTGTTGGTTTTACGAAAATAAAATGTTTATATGAATAACCAAAAAACTGTATATTTTAAGAAAATTTCGAAATTTACTCCATTATATACAACAAAGATGACTTTGTTATTTATACAAACTAGGTTTTGTTATAGTAACAAGCGCTTGGTAGAATTAAACGAATAACTTGTCAAAAATTTATGAAAGCAATTGTTAGTTTTGACACTTCTTTTGATGTTTCAAACAGTATTATTTGTTTAAACTGACATTTCTTATTCAGTAGCTACAACCAATAATTGCTTTACGTATTACTAGATTTTTTTTATTTTCTTACAGAAATAATTCAATAAAATTGACCACTTTATTTGTTTCGTATAATTTTATTTTTGTTAGTTTAGGTACATTACATTTTTACTTTTTGCTAAAATTATGTCACAAATTTAATTCGTTTCTTTTAATATTATCTTAGTTACATTTTATACTTTTATTGTTGATCTTATGAAAATAAAATGTTTATATGAACAAACAAAAACGGTATTTATTAAGAAAATTGCATTTAAATTTACGAAATTCACTTAATTATATTCAACAAAGACGACTTCGTTATTCATACTAACTAGGTATTGTTGTTTTAAGAAGGACTTGATAGAATTAAACGAAAAACTTGTCAAAAATTTGTGAAAGCAATTGTTAGTTTTGACACTTCTTTTGTTGTTTCAACTAGTATTATTTGTTAAAAAATTCATTAGAATTTACAAAAATCACTTTGTATTCAACAGAGACGACTTTGTGCTTTATATAAACTAGGTTTTGTAATATTAACAAGGACTTGGAATCAAAACGAAACAAATTAACCGTCAAAAATGTGAAACCAATTGTAAGTTTTGACAATTCTTTTGTTGTTTCAATTATTATTATTTGTTTAAAATAACCCTTCCTATTTTGTAACTACAAACAATAATTTTCTTACATATTACTAGAATTTTGTCATTTTCTTGCAGAAATTCTTCAATAAAATCAACCGAAGTTTATTTGTTTCTTTTAATATTATTTTTGTTGATTTAACTACATTACATTTTTATTTTTACAGAAAATATGTCATAAATTTAATTTGTTTCTATTACTATTATCTTTGTTACATCTGATACTTTTATTGTTCGTCCTACGAAAATAAAATGTTTATATGAACAAACAAAAAACGGTATATTTTAAGAAAATTTCATTAAAATTTAGTGATTCATTTTATCATATTTAACAAATACGACTTTGTTATTTATACAAACTAGGTTTTGTTAAAGTAACAAGCGCTTGGTAGAATTAAACGAATTAATTGTAAAAAATGTTAACCGAGATGGACTTTGTTCATTTAACAATTCTGTTTTTTCAGTGTGTTCTGATTGGTCGTATAAAACAACCAATCAGAACAGCTGACAAAATTTCACAGAATGTTAGGTAAATATAGTTTGATCTGGCTTTCGGAAACCGGGGGTAAAGATTGTCAGTTATCTTTAACGAGCAAAATTACATACATACAATTGTGAGAGTTGCTCTCAAAACAGGCACGTTGCCGTTACTGGACACAGAAACCACACCACCACAACCTTTTATCCTTGTTTAGGATTTGATTAAGAGAACTTTTCGCTAAATTTGGAGGCCCCCCAGTACTAGAGGCCCGGGGCGGACCGCCCCTTCCGCACCTACCTTAGTCCGCTAGTGGTCCTGTGTCAACAACACACGTTTGCGCTGCGCCTTAGTGACGAGAGTACGATGAAGTAGCACAACCTTTTTTTCAAATACGTTTTTTTTTAATAAATACGATTCCCCGTTTTTACTCAACATTAGCATAAAGTATAAAATGTGCAATTGCCATAAAAAAGTACTTGCAATAAACATGTTGAGCGGCAGCCAGCACACCGTGAACACTACCACAACGGTCACCATCATTTTGATCATCTGTAACAATTATAATCTATTATCGAGACGATAAATAAAACTTTTATTACTTGATCAATGTGGCGTAGGTACCTACTTACATACGCGCCGTGACAAATTGTGCATATTTTGTCTAAAAGATTTCTATGAAAGAGCTAAGTTTAATAAGCGCCGGCCGGGCTAATATGAACGCCGCGCCGTGGTAAAATTTCGTCTACTGTTTCTTGTGTACGAGACAAATGCACGAGGTTAGGCGTTGACAACATTTTATCACGGCGCTCGTATTATATGAACTAGACTATTAATGAAAACAAAGTAATCAAAAAGTTTCATTTACCTTATTTACTTTCGAGAGAGGCTCTACGATTGTGAATTTATGAGTAGGTAGGTACTACACTCTTAAATTCACATTCGTAGAGAAAAGAACCACTTGAAAGGTTGAATGAAACTTTATTGCGTAAGCAGGTCTACGAGTATACACAAAAATGTAATGTCGGAGCAATGGTACAAGTAAGTAGGTACAATTATGACAACAATTGATTTAACAATTGATTGATTAAGCTTTTGAAAAACTTACGTACCTACATATTTATCACTAGCTTCACGGTAAAGGAAAACATCGTGAGGAAACCCGCAGGTCTCAGAATTAATTCTGAGACATGTGTAAACAGACCCGGTCCGGCGATGGGCTCACCACCTATCACGTTTAGGGGTCCAATATATATCTCGTGAAATGTGGGTATATCCAGTAATGGAATACCTCTGCCTACCCCCTCGGGCATAAAGGGCGTGAGATTTTTTTTTTTATTTAAATAGAAAAAAAACGGGGTGATTTGGATTCCCCTAGATGTGCTTGCAACTAGGTCTTCCGCATGACTTGAATCGATTGTCTGAAAGAAAGTTTAATTAACAACTAGTGCCCCGGGAAGACGCTGTCTTGCCATAGACAATAGCCCCCACCTATCGGATCCGATTGTGTATCTAAACCGCCCCAGCGTAAATATTTTTTTATATTGTTTAAACCATCTTCGAGTTCTTGCGAAACTAGATTCATACCTATACCTATAGATAGATTTTAAATTTGGAAGTAAAATGAAAGCTTGTAAATAAAAAGTGGGCACAGAGTCAATTCACGTCACCATCATCATCATCAGCCGGAAGACGTCCACTGTTGAACAAAGGCAACCGGTGGATGCAAGCAGTAACTAGCTTGCATCCACCGGTTACCCGCGACATTGACGATGTCGTCGGCCACCTGGTGGAGGGCCCACCAACGTCCAACGCTGCGTCTTCCGCAGGCGTATTCACGGAGGTTCTACACCGTTTCCGTTCGATTCAGATCGAGTGAAAAATTAAAAGAAACTGTATTCTAGGCGTTTCTGACAGCCACGGAAAATTTTCCGAATCCTTATGTCAAATATGACATTCGTTTTCGATACCGACATCTGTGAATAGCCCATCTTCTACATATTTTCCGATTCCAAGTCGAATATCGAATATTGAAGCTCCGTGAACATGCCTGCAGGTTCGTGGTAGGCCCTTGAGAACCTTACTCAAATCTCTTCACGTAATAATTCTATAACATCTTATAATTTGTGTGTAATTTGTGATAACTCGAAATTTTGATTTATTTATTAACAGTCAACTTACACAATGACACAAAAACTAATACAGGTAGGTACATATGAATTTCAGCTTGGTGTAGTGACTACTTATTAATTAACACAGCATGCACGATAATAAAGAGTAAGTTAATCTAAGTAGACAATATTAAGCAATGATTTTGTTTCAATTAAAGTAAACAATAAAATGGTAGGTGCCTTAAGTACCTATCTATAAGTAATTTACGCTTTCAATTTCAAAACAAAAAATTATCCCTTAGTCAGTGGAGGACCTGTTGCTTCTTCGGTGTTGGCGTATATGGACCCTCTCGGAAACGGTGGGCCCACTGACAAGGGATAAGAGAATCTATACATACATATAATAAAACTCTAACGGGGCAGTGTCTTTACATGAAATATTTTTTGAAAATTTTAACGGTAGTGTATATAGTTATCGATATAGATACCGAAACACCAATTTTTGGAATTTTTGTCTGTCTGTCTGTCTGTCTGTCTGGTTGTGCACGCATCACTCAAAAACTACTGAACGGATTTTGATGAAATTTGGTATGGAGATAACTGATTACCCGGGTCAACATCTAGGGTACTTTTTATTCCAGGAAAATATCTCATTCCCACGGGAAAATATAAAAACTGGTTAAAAAGAGAAATACGTACTACTCCGAAACGATAACACTTACAAACTTGAAATATGGTAAGTAGGTGTCTTATAGACGTATACAGGCAACTACTATAAAATGATTTTTGGAAATTCCCCCGGGAACGGGAATAACGGGATCATTGGGAACCTAATAAATTGGGTCTGCTAATTGTTATATCCATACTCTTTTCTGCTTTACTGCTATTTTATTTTTCTTTGACACTGTCTTAGTGAAGTTTTTGATATTTGTTCAATGCAAATGTGAATTGAGTTTTGTATTTATTTGTTACAAAATGAAGAAGCTGAGAAAAAATATTACCAGAAGATCATGTTGAAACTGAAATTACAAAGAAAACCTAATAAATACCAATACAGAACAATACAAATGTCATGGGACTTTTCGCCAAAGGGCCAAAAACTGGTTGCAACCTGATTTTTTAAAAATTACTTTATTAAATGTGAAATTTCTGTTACGATACCAATTAATGCCTTATTAACTTACTTTTTATAAGATTGTCTTTCAAACAACTCATTGAAATTGGAAGTAATACTGGACTGAAACAAAAAAATCGGGGTGTAACGTGTGCTGCATTTCTACTTTTAAAACTTTGACTCGGTGTACAAAAAAATTACTAGCAAATTTACACTTACTTATGATTTTATACATTAGAATATAGTTTTAGCATTAAGTAAAAATAGAAAATAAATTTGTAGGTGCCTCATAAACATGTTATTTACAACGTTACAACTTCTGGTAGCAATTTTTGTCCTTACCGGTTTTCGTGACAAAATGTTAAAGCATAAGTAAACTATGCACCGCACACATACAGGCGCATCACTGTGCATAGGCAAGCTCGTCATTCGTCCGTTGAGCGTAGAAATGTTAGATTGCGCGCCTTTGTTTTTGCTGTACAAGCGTTCCTTCTAAAAATTTGAAAATATGTCCACACCGGCACCACATCCAGATTTAAGGTAAGTACTATTTATATATGTCTGAGTCCTAGATATATTATAAAAACAGCTTTTTTGTGCGTAATACGTCTAAAAAACCAGTGTAATATTGGAAAGTTTTAGAATGAAGTCACAAAAACCGTCGAATGTCCTTACCACGACTGTCCTCGCCGGGTCTTGTTAAGTAGAGCGGTAAGGACAGATTTGGGATGGTAATGACATTTAATTTTTTTATAGAAAGAATTATCCTAATAGCCCAGTCATATAAGGTAAAAAAGGGACCTCAACCACGGAATGAAAGAAAATAAGCTGTAAATCGGTATAAAACTTTGTTTTGTCGTCCTAAATATTGTCTCAAAAGTCACAAATGCTATCATGTTCGCGTCTTAAGATATTGAAGGTCAAAGGTAATAAAAATCGGTTTTTCGTTAATATATCGGTTCTTATTGCTTAACCCAATGCTCCCCAGGAGCCCGCCGGCGGGCTGGCACAAAATGCCGCCATTCCGTCAAGCAGCGGCAGCCCGCCGGCGGGCTGGCCTACCCAGATGACTTTAAACCTTATTTGTATCACCATTAAATACATGATATTGAATATAATTTACTACCGTGATCTAGAATAAATTCGGAATCCGTTGATATCCAAAGCTACACATGTTTTTTGTTTTTATTTATAGAAAACCGCTTCCAAACACGCGCCATGTGACAAGTCATAAAAAAAATGGCCACTTCATAGTAAATTTTCGGTGTCGGATTTCAAGTGGTGTTCAATTATAAACATAAGTGGCCTCTAAAGGTTGAGTTGTTTATCTTAGACGATAATACGATCTTTCTAGTTGGTGTTTAGTAACATTGTTTATAAATTTGAGTACTGTGGTAATATTGGTAGCAATTATTCTGTGATTATTCTCGAAACAGGTCCGAGTTTTTATTTACGAACAGAAATGAATGACTTGGACTCATAGTACCCCTTTGTTTTTTACATGTGGCAGCACATAATCTATCCATAGACAAAAATACATTGACAGTAGGATGATAGTCAAAGTAGTATTTTTTTGGTGATAATTTTTTTGGGAAAGTTGAACAACGCGCGGAATTTTAATTGCACCCGCGCACCCCCTAAAAAACGTCAAAATCAAATAACATTTTATTGTGGTTTTACGGGTTAAATGAGATTTGCACCTATTATAAAAGTTGTAAAGTATAAAATTTCAAACAAAAGTTGTAAAAATTGTATACTCGACAACTTTTATAATAAGTGTAAATCTCATTTAAGCAATAGGAACCAAGATATTTGCGAAAAAGCTATTTTCACCCCTAATATGACTGGGCTATAAAGGATATCAAGTTATAATATGAA
Source organism: Ethmia dodecea (assembly GCA_963855545.1). NCBI lineage: Eukaryota > Metazoa > Arthropoda > Insecta > Lepidoptera > Depressariidae > Ethmia > Ethmia dodecea. The sequence continues at coordinate 11,501,545 of OY979444.1, read as the reverse complement.
TATTAAAGTACTAAATGAACATTATTTATTTATTTATTTTTAAGGGTATCATTTAAAACTAAAGAATTATTGTTTGTTATTTAGAACATAAATATACTTAAGCATTAAATGTTATAAAAAACTATTAGCATTTGAAGCAAGAGTGTTTTTGTTTTGTATCTTTCTTTTACATTTTGGAGAAAAAACGTTTTAGTTAATTCAAGTAAAAGTTTTTTATTATTTCTTATTTCTTATGAATGTTCAAATTATATTATTTGTTTTTGACTGTTGTATAAAATAAAGTGCTTACCTAAGTTACGACAGATTTACAGTTTGGCAAAAAGTTATTTGTTTTTTTTAAATGTTTTTTAAAAAGTTTTGTACCTATGTTTTTAGTTATTTACAGAAATCGTTAGTATAAAGACTGATTCTATAACACTATATAATGTGACTGGAAAATCAAGGGAATTCTTCAAGAGGGTAAATAAAAAGCCGATACCTTTAGCATTTGTATAAAAAAACACTACCTTAATGTATGCGGAATGTTGATGGCTACCAAAATTTTACTAATTTTATTTTCGAATGTTCTTAAAATGTATATGTAGTATGTATTCAGACTAGCCCAACTCATACAACTCGTCGTTATCCGTGGCTAATATCCGTGGATACAAACCCTTCAAAACATCTTCCGAGTTTTTAAAAGTTGTCATTACCGGTCCAAAAATGTCCTTACCAAAACTTTATTGCTAAATATCTCGTAAATTAAGATACAGATTCGGTGCAATCCAACATATTTTTGATGTTCAAATGATCCTTTATGCACATTGACCCTTTTTACTTCTAATTTTGAACTTTTTTTCTCGTTCTCCCAAAACAGTGAAGTTGGCGAAAATGCCCTCATGCAAACAGAAGGAATGCACGTACCAAGGTCAGTCATCCTTTACACATTCTGTTACTCCAATTAAAAACTGGTTAAAAAGAGAAATACCTACTAGGTACTCCGAAACGAACACATCAACTTGAAAAATGGTATGTAGGTGGCATTGTCGTAGGCAATCGCTATCATAGATAAGAATATGTACTAACGATCGCTATAAAGGAGTTTTTGAAATTCCCACGGGAACAGGAATACACTAGATCCACGTCTGCGACGCCGCTGGGCACTCGCTATCTTAAATAAAGAGCAACAATACTACGGTTTCCATAGGTATCCCTAAATTCAGTTACGCTAATTCATTTTTCGGAAAAAAATCACACATATTAAAAACTAGCGGTTCTGCGCGGTTTCAGTCGCGTAGTTCCCGTTCTCGACGGAATACATGGACTATATACCCTATGTTACTCAGGGATATTGCAGCTTTCCATTGGTGAAATAATGTTTTAAATCGGTCCAGTAGCCTTTGAGTTTATTCGTTACAAACATACAAAAATACAAGAATAAACCTTTCCTCTTTTTAATATTGGAAGATTTAGATTAGTGTAGATGTAGATAGCTAAAACCGATTAAGTAGTCGAAACTGAACGAACTAATTTCAGGAATTGCACTTATCCTATCCTATCCTACTAATATTATAAACGCGAAAGTTTGTATAGATGTGGATGTTTGTTCCTCTTTCACGCAAAAACTACTGAACGGATTTTGATGAAATTTTACATTTATATAGCTTATACATCAGAATAACACAAAGGCTATATTTTATCACCGTATTCCTACGGGAATGGGAAGTATTTTATTCCCGTATTGCTACGGGGACGGGAACAACGCGGGTGAAACCGCGGGGCGCTGCTAGTAATAAAATAAAACAGTGGGTATACTTAGAATACTTTTTTGTGAAAGATAAACAAATCAAATCAAATACTTTATTTGCATGCCATAGGTTTTACAAGGTGTTATGGTATATAGTATAACTCTATTCTATATGGCAACCTGTAAGGGTGTCGCAAAGACAATCTACATACATATATTATTGTATTACTTACTAGCTTTATTAAATCAATAAGTAAGCTATAAGCGGGATCAAATTTCACATCAACAACATGTTTGAAGCAATTTAGTAAATTACTTAGTTTGGGTAACTTAACAGGTAGGTATCACTTTAAACTAGTTTAAACTATTGAAAATTGACACGCTTCCTTTGATACTGAATTTCCTATGTGCTTTTGGTTCAGACATATCTTCGATTATTGAGGTTGGACAGACATGTCTTCCATTATTGATATGTACCTAGAATAAGCGCAATTCCTGAAATTAGTTTATTCAGTATCGACTACTTAATCGATTTCAATTTTTAATATGTGGTAATTTTTTCCGAAAAATTAATTAGGATAGCTGAATTTACTGCTACTAATGGAAATCGTACTATTAATACTCTTTATTTAAGAAAATTGGTTAGACACAACTAAAGTACGAAGGCATCATATTTTTTTATATTAATAATAATAATAAATTGTAGGACACAATTCACACACGGTTATTTAGTCCTAAAGTAGGCAGAGCCTGTACTATGGGTAATACACAACTGATAAACATACTTAAATAAATATTAAACGACCAGACACGAAGTCAACAGACATGTTCATGCACACAAATGTTGGCCTTGAGCGGGGATCGAACCCACGACCTCCGACTTAGAAGGCAGGGTCACTACCGTCTGAGCCAACAGGCCCGTCCAATTAATATAGGTACTAATTTGGGTGTATGAGTAATTTCGCTTATTCCTTTACGCGTTGTATGTATTGTATTCCAAACCCGGATTTCTTAAATTATGTATTATAAATAAATATGTATTATAGGCCGCCGCCCACTTTAAAGATAAATGGATCTGCCTCCCGCGTTAACCGTAATGTATGTTGGTCACCGAAAGTTCCGCGCGTAAGTTCCGCCAAGTGTGTTTGCTCACTAAGAGCGGCCGCAGCTTAGAGACGGCTGATTTCAGAGAGAGCTGGGTAGCTTTGTTAATCCCTCAAGTTCGTTCGCGATTATTCACTTAATGCTCGAACATGTTACTTGCGGATACTTACCTATTAGGAGGCGGCATAAACAGAATTTGCCTATAATTAAGAAAAGTATAAATCCGGCACTGTTCAACAATCGCAGTTTCTCCTTCAACTTCAAATATTGTCGACACGTATTGGCCACGCGATTTGTGGAAATGATGGGATGAGAAACAGCCGACTATTTATCAATACAATTCCATGAACTACGGTATTGGCGCTAATAATACGACGCATGTCTTTGAAGGCCGTCGATAGAAGCTATTTATTTCAGGAAAGCGTAGCCACATTCACACTTAGTTTCAATAGTGGTTCGTAAAGCTGGTATTATGGGAATATATACATTTATTTACAAAGAAAATATACATTGATTTACAATAGTTACAGATAAAAAATGTCCTCCAAAGAGGAACCATGTGGGACAGTGCCCAGAAGACTGGCAGCATTCCTTCTCTGGATAGCTAGGCTGATCCTTTGACAGAGATAGCTGCCATTTGCGCCGCTTCAGGCGTTCAGCGGCCGCAGCCGCCGCGCTAGCGCCCACAGAGGTGGCATCATAGATTTAGTATACTTAGATTGGCAATGCGAAAGAGAAAGAAAATAGGTACCCGTGTGTTAGAGCGAGATAGCGAGCGGTAGATAGACGAGACCATTTTCGTAAACGTTACGGGGCTATACCGGGCCGACATCAGTTGTGAGCGAAACAAATCTCGCTTATTTTAATTAATCTCGCGTATTAAAAGAGTAAGTTTGATGTTTAATAGACGTAAACAGCTATGGTTACGTGTGCAGTACCGGTTGTAATTCATCTAGGAAAGAAAATCCACAGAATTAGTCATTTTACATGTGAGTGCGATTGAAAGATTTAATTCTCTAAATTCAATGATTATAGAAAACTGAAAAACAAACCGTGCACAAATAGATAGGTAATAACATTGCTTTTTATTATATAAATGTTCTGAATGTATAAGAATTGATTTAAGCGAAAAATAAAATACGTGAATTTCTTGTATTTCTAACCTCAATTTTATAGTGATTGTCGTAATATCGATTAACCACATTTCGATAACGTGACTGGCAAAGGTATTAACTACACAATATACCACACGCCCATTTTTTATCGAGAGCTACAAGTTTAGGGAGAGCACTATTTGTCTTGCACACATCCACGTTACACGCACAGAAGTGTGAATTTTCTAGGTCTCGCCGTACTGGCTCTATTGCCAATCTTTAACGTTAGTATACTAAATCTATGGGTGGCATCGATGTGGGATGGGGCCAATGTGTCGGCACATGTGGCATCCCACACCAGCGACCTGCCATGTCTCCATGGCCCGACAGTCATACCATCAGGCCTCCCGCCACCTATTCGTGTGATGCCGCTAGGCTCAAGAATAGCTGGGATACCAGCAGTGGTGAGAGCCCTGCGGATGATGTCGTTGAGGCATGCATGGCGCGACAGGCGGCCGGCGCTACGTGCGCAAGAGAGGCCGTGGTGTCCGAGTCGATCGACAGGCTCCCCACACTGGCATCTATGGCACCCCCGTTTGCCCTGACGCCCAATCGAAGACAGACAGCGAGGGAAAGTGTCTGTCTATCCAATAGAGTACCAACGGTAGCAGAAGGCAATGCCCGCAGCCAATGTCCCGATTCTTTTTGAGACACTGTGAGGAGACGAGCACGCTCTGAGGTGCTGGTGTCCGTTAGATTCTTAAGCACCAACTCGCAGAGCGGCCCGTCCCAGTGCTTCTGACAAAGCGGACTGGACGGCAGACTAACACCCGGACATGCTCCCAGCCATGCATCTCTAGCCTTTTTTTTTTTTTTTTTACGTGGGGAAATCCTCATAGGATACCACATCACCCAGGGGGGGAGTGATGTGGTTATGCCAGACTTTTACTGGCTAAAACCCCACGTTCCATCTCGCCGCTTTAGCAACTTGGTTGCGTTATCGCTTGCGCACAATGCCGCAACCAGGTCAGCGACTGTCCGCTACTGCAGACCCTCCATTAAGTGGTGCTTTGCGCACCCTTCCTCTCCGCTGAGGCGCCCTGGAATGGAAACAGGACGCTCTCGGCCTGGGGCCTATAAAAGCAAGCGATGAACCCCCGATCCACCGCCCGCAGGCCCCCCCTCGACACTAGTCTCGCTGACTAGTCCCTCACAGTGGAGGGCGACATGCACAAATATTCGCTGCGCATGCCGCCCCTCACTGTCAGCGTCGCCCGCGCCGTCTGGCCCTCGACCGGCGGAGCGTGTGCGCGGCGGGATCGGCCCGTTCGCCTTGCCGCTCTGCCTCCTCCTTTTGTGACAGCACCGCCTCAGCGAATGCCGCCACAGCTTGCCACGCTCTCTCACTGCCGACCATGGACTGAACCAAGGTCGGCAGGGAGAGGTCCCGGCCCACCACCGCAGCCAAAGTCGCGCGGTCTTCAACCCACGCAGGGCATGCCACCAGTGTGTGCTGCACCGTATCCTCGGTGCAGTCGCAGTGGTGGCATTCAGGCGTGGGCTCCCTCCTGGCCACCCCACACAGGTACCTCCCGAAGCAACCGTGCTTCGAGAGGAGCTGTGTGAGGTGGAACGTCATCTCCCCGTGCCTTCTATTGACCCAGCGCTGGAGCACTGGGCGTACCGCCTCAACGGTGTCGCGGCCGGCGCTGGGTTACATCTCTAGCCTCCGTCAAGTACGACAACTCCACGATACCCAGAGAGGGGCATATTATGCTTCCGTGGAGGTTGTACGCACTATGAGCAGAGGACAGAAACGCCGGTAGGGAAATACTGGTATTATTATGTTTGATTTATACAATATGTAACAGAAATTGAAATTATTTATGAAATTAGTTTGTTCAATATCGACTACTTAATTAATTTCAACTATTTTTAATATGTGTAAAATTTATCCGAAATATGATTTAGCATAGCTGAATTTAGTGCTACTTATGGAAATCGTTCTAATATTGCTCTTTATTTAAGAAAATTGGTTAGACACAACTAAAATACGAAGTCATCATATTTTTTTATATTTAAATACTAATTGGGGTTAGATATGAGGAATGGTGCTTATTCTGTGTATATGTTACCGGCAATCTGTATAATGCAGGTATTATATATAATCCCTAGGCAATATATTATGTAATACCTGGGGCGTTCAGGCAATGTATGAAATATTATTAATATTAATGTCCATTACATACTCTACCTAGGTAATAATATATAGAATGCCCCGGGATTATATAGAATACCTACTTGGCCACCGGCAATGTATAAAATAAATAGATTTTGGTCTGTATTATTTATCAATGTTATGTAAGTACCTACCTACGTATGAAATGATGGACCAATGAAAGCACATCTTTCATTGGTTTGCTTAAAATCGACTTTATTAAATTACCTATTATGCTGCTCCTCAAAAATAATCTTTATTAATGGGTTGGCATTTTTTGCAGGATAATTAGGTCTCGATGAGTAAATTAGTGACCCTTTATTTAATCAATCAATTATTCTTTAAAATAATCCTCAAAAAAGTAGAGTACCTCTTTGTAACTGCAGTGGGTAACAAAAAGAGGTTTACAAGCCGAAAGTGGGTTGTTAGAAACATTTTTGGAACAACATTCACTGTAGGAGCAACTTGATAAAAGCAACTTTATTTTTCTCATCTCAGTACATTTCGTTCCCAGCGCTCAGCTGATTTGTATGGTAAAGTGAAAAATAAAGTTGCTCTGGTCAAGTCGGGGGCATAGTGAAAGTTGTTCAAAAATAAAATAATAAATAAATAGAGGGGGGGAAAAACCCACTTTTTACGAGAATATTTGAACCCTAAACGTGACCGGAATGGAATACCTCCAGGGCTTGGAACCGGTTTCAAATTTAACGGTAAAGACCCTGTTAATAACGGTATTAAGGTTATTTCGTTCGGAGCGCGAGCGTTAAGAAAACCTTTTAAAAACCTTATAAACCGGTTTATTCCGCTAGCTCGTGTGGTCCGCCGATAGGTGCGCGGGGCGGGGGCGGCCAGCAGCAGGCGCAACTTCATACTAGATAAATAAATCAAATGGAAAAGAACGAATACTTTTCGTTCTATACCGGTTTTTTGAGCAAAATCGTCTGAATATTGGTAACCGTTTAGTTCGAACATAACGAAATAATAAAGTTTGTAGGTTTTTTAGGCGAAACCGGTTTCAAAATTTTTGAGGTTTCCGAGCTGAATACCTCTGCCTACCCCCTCGGGGATAAAAAAAAGGCGTGAGATTATATTTATTATATATGATATATAATTATATATCAACGTGGCCGGCGGGCGTAATAACGGAGATTCGATATTCGACTCGGAAGCGAAACATGTGTCGAATCCTTATGTCAAATAATATGACATCTGTGAATAGCCCATTTCGAAAGATTTTCCAGATTTTCCGATTCCGAGTCGAATATCCGTGAATACGCCCGCCGCCGCGCCGGTCTGTTACACATGCCTCAGAATTAATTCAGAGATCTGCGGGTTTCATCACGAAGTTATTCCTTCACCGTTGAGCTAGTGATGATATGTAACGTTAGTTTTGAATAACTATCATTGGTACATGCCAGGATGTGAAGCCGAGCCTCACTGATTATCATCATGTAAAGCAGGCTCTTTAACCGTAAGGCTATCACTGCTCTTTAAATTGTTAAAAATAATGTAATAAATAAGAAGTGGGTAATTAATCAATTAAATAACTAATTAAAAAAATAAGAATATTTATTGCCTACTCAAATTGAGTACTCATAAATTAAATATTTACTTATTCTTAGCTCACTAGGTCCTGTGCAAGGAAATATTAAAACATTGAAAACATGAACTCATTCGATACATTACCGGCTGCGCATTGGGTATTATATATAATACCTAGGGAGAGTATGAAAAAATAATATTTCATACATTACCTGCACGTTTTAGGCATTATATATTATATTCCCTAGGGATTATATATAATACCGGATTATACAAATTACCTGTAACATATATACTGTAATCCATACAAACTTTCAAGTTTATAATATTAGTAGGATTATAATAATAATAATAGAAATAATAGTAGGTACCTACTATTAGAGTGCTGTTTGTTTTGTTTACCCAACTCTTCATAAAAATATGAAGTAAATAAAATCGTCAAACTGTCTATCAGTTTGACCTTACCAGAAACAATCCAATAATAATAATAATAATAAATTGTGGGACACAATAACCATGTGTAAATTACACGGTTATTCAGTCCCAGGCAGAGCCTGTACTAATAGAAATACTTAGACACCAAGCCAACAGACATGTTCCTGCACACAAATGTTGTTCTCGAGCGGAGATCGAACCCGCGACCTCCGACTCAGAAGGCAGGGTCACTTACCAACTAAGCCAACTTGCAGGCCCGTCAAATGGGAAGGAAGTAAACCTAATAACTTAGGTTGCTTAGGATAATTTATTTATTTATTTTTATTTGGGGAGCTTACAGCTACGTTTACAAATTAATAGTCCTTGTGGACAAGTACATGCTAATTAAAAGCTTCCACATATAAATAATATTCATTATATCTGTGTTAGTTGATAAATGACAGAGAAAGATAAATCATACCTCGAGCTAGCTACGAAGAATGTTGAAATAGTTTGTATAAATTTACCAAGTATTGCAATGCTTCTAGACAGCAGAAAACTTTGAAACACAGTCACTACTTACTACCACTACGGTACTTCTAAATTCTAATATCGACTATTATATTTTATGGCTGGTTTATTAAGTTGAACATCGCTTCTGTAAACGGGTATATGAAATGAATACCAAACCTCATAGTGGGCAAGCAATGATTATCTACTGACTAACTTAACTAAACAGTGTGTAAACCAGCCATTAGAGAGAACACATTATATAATGGCATAAGCACTACGCCATTCCAGCATTTCATGGTTTACAATGATGAAATATCTATTGTGCCATCGCTGTATCTTTATTTAATGATTTGCGTGTATACTATACCTATTGTACCTACAGCTCGCTCAGCTTTAGGGTCCAGACACACGGACTGCAATTCAACCGCACACGGACTGCAAAATAGCGGCGCGTTGACGTGCAAATGCAGCCGGTCCAAATGCACTAGAACTGTAGTCCGTGTGCAGTCGGTGCAACTGCACGCCAACTGCAATCAAACTGCGCGTTGGTGTGCGGTTGGCTTGCAGTTCATTGCAGTCGTGCCAGCTGCATTCAAACTGCACCGAAACTGCAGTTTTGCGGTCGAATTGTAGTTGAATTGCGGTCCGTGTGTCTGGACCCTTAGTCAATGTCGCTGCACGCACACGTCACCATTGGCCAATCAACGAGTGGGACTCACCTTCCTCTTAGAGCTCTGCATGCGCGAGTCCCTGGCTGACTGCGCCTCTCCCGGCGGCCGGCCTCCCCACACTACGTACGCGATGCGAGCGTACGTGCACACCAGCGCGGCCAGAGGCAGCGCGAACTGCAGCGCGAGCAGCGCGCACGTGTACTGCTCGCTCTGCTCCGCACGCTCCCACTGTTCGAGGCAAATATCTCTGTGAACATTTCACGTTGTTTGTGAGTTTTTAGCAATTGAATGCTGATAGCATTTCAGGATTGCTGGTTAATGTAAGATAAACAATACAAGACCAAATGTTTTAGACAAAGAGGTTGGAAGAAAATCATTCTCTGAGAAACTTTTTCTTTAAACGTCTTTGGTTTTAGATTACTTTGATTTCCTATAGTAGGTACCTGAGTTAGTGTATTTGCATTTAAGTTACCTATTCGATATCAGGATATAGTTGTATAGTCACATTATGGTTTGTATAACGTATAACTTACGTTTGACAGAACTTATGCCATTCGGTGGGCCTCTGTAGCCGGGAGACGATGGGGATGGGCGCAGCGGTGGCGAGCGCGCCGGCCCAGACGGCGCCGACCACCATCTTGGCGGCGGCGCGGCCGAGGCGTGGCTGCAGCGGCCGCATGATGGCCATGTAGCGGTCGATGGAGATGGCCAGCAGCGTGTACGCGCTCACCAGCACCGACACCGCCTGTGAGTAGTTCACCACCTTGCACATGGCCGCGCCGAACGGCCAGTAGCGCAGCACCAGCGTCGACACGAACGAGAAGGGCACGCAGAATAGCGTCATCAGTATGTCGCCTACCGCCAGGTTTACTATAAAGTAGTTCGTCACTGTCTTCATACGTGGCGACTTTTGCACCACGAAACACACCAATCCGTTTCCAACTAGAGCCACAACAAACACAATACAGTACATTGAATACACAAAGGTTTGAAAAAATGCGGATGAGATGAAGTCTTCTGTAGTCGCAGCCACGCACACTGCCTCGTAGTCGGGCCATGTTTCGTTTGAAAGAAGCGTTACATTTAAATTGTCCTCGGTTTCGGAGTCGGCTACAAACGAAATGTTTTGCGTATGCGGTGTGTAATTGTCAAAGATGCTCCACTCATTAACATCGATCATAATGTGTCACAGCATCAATGTTCACATCGTTACATCTGTAACAAATAAAAACATTTATTTTCTGTAGTTACAAAAAGTATTATACATATACACAAATAAATAATATATTATCCCTTGTTTACCATAGAAACTTTTTCTTTACATCGCAATAAGTTTTCATCCAAAGTAAGTAATATTTTTTTGCAATGCTTAGGTATCTCGGGGGTTTCAATTAATTAAGAAAACATATGGAATGCTCTCACAGAAACAGTGATAAGTGCCCCATCAGTGAATTGTTTTAAAAATAGACTTGATAAAAATTTTGAACAATAAAGTGCAGTGATATACACGCATATGCTCGCAGGAGCTGTTAGTGTATTAACTAAATAATAATATAAATACACACACATTATCAGCATTAGCACTTACTAGCTTAGACTGCTAACGTTGAAAGACGTGGGTTTATATTTTAAAATAAATAAATAATAAAAATAAATAATCTCACGCCTTTCATCCCCGAGGGGGTAGGCAGAGGTATTCCATTACTGGATATACCCACATTTCACGAGATACATTGGACCCCTAAACGTGATAGGTGGTGAGCCCATCGCCGGACCGGGTCTGTTTACACATGTCTCAGACTTAATTCTGAGACCTGCGGGTTTCCTCACGATGTTTTCCTTCACCGTCGGGCTAGTGATAAATATGTACGTAAGTTTTTGAAAAACTCATTGGTACATGCCAGGATTCGAACCCGAGCCTCACTGATTTTCGGCCGGCTCTTTAACCGTCCGGGCTATCACTGCTCTTATATTTCTTATATTTTAAATGATTTATGTAACTTTTTCTTATTAAAAAGTTCTATGTTTCGAGCCATGGGCTTCAATGTCGATAAGGCAATATGATCGTAACCGTGATTAAGACGAGACGCCGTGTGACCCACGAATTAGTTACCGTCAGAAAAAGTTTCTTTGTCCTAAAGAGAATGATTTTCTTCCAACCTCTTTGGTTGCCGTCTTCAGTCAACTATAATTTATTTTATTTTCGTTTTTGGTTTTGGTTTTACTATACTTGCGTGTAGACCACATACAAAAACCCGGAAGAGTGGATAACCCGCCTATGGTTTCGTAGAGCCTTTTGTTTGGTGCTCCGACAAAAGTATAGGGTCACTATAAATTTTTCTCCATGGACTTTTATTTTTCATGCACTACTTTACTAGGTAACAACGACTATAACAAAAATAAAACAACATAATTATTATGTATTTCTCTTACATATTTTTACCTTCCCTTAAAATATTGGCACTGGATTTAAAATTACCTTAAACATAGATTGTGTCAAATACGAACGAATAAGTGAACGAAGACGCAGAGACCCGCCAGTTATATTATAAGACAGCAACTATCTTCAAAGGGCTTACGAAAGTTAGACTATAACCATCTGCTTTGTACTACCGCCGCGCGCCGCCGGGAGTATAACAAATCATCGGGAATGAAATCATGAAGCATTGTCGGTGTAAACAAATGTCACGTATGTACAATGCGTGTGTTTTCGTGTTTGTGCTGCCATAAACAAAGCCGAATTACGAGGAGTCGGCTTCCGTTTGTTTACGGGAGAGCTTTCGTTCGACGCCAGCAAATAACAGCCTTCCATAATTTATTACAGAACACACGCAACATTAACATTAACTACGGCTTTTACGGTCCTCAGGGTGATTAATTAGAATCAATTTTCGGTTTTGCACCTGAATAGTTCTATATTAGGGACAAAGCTCACACACTCACAGTGTTGAAATTAGGTTTTGTAAATGTAGTTAAACGGTTTCCTTTTAAGAAAACATAGTTTCGTGTTCTTTTTGATTTCATCATACATTATCAATAACATTGTGATCCGTATTCATGATTGGGTTGGAATTAACCACTGTTCACAGGTGTATTTTTGAGACTCTTATACGTGACAGGCGGTGAATAGGTATATTACTTAGTAACCCTAGTTAATTTTATCCAACCAAGTAATTTCTCATAGGTACTTAATCTTTACATATAGTATAGAAAAAAAGAGAATACAAATTAATGAGATTTTCACACCACATGGTCGACAAAGCCGGATTATATATCATATAAACGTCACCGAAAGCAAGACATTATATCCCTTGGCTTTAACCGGGTTATAATGTTGTATGGAATTTCATTATAACCCTAGGTCAATAATCTAATTTTCACTTTTCATAATCCTTATTGCTATGATGATAAAGTCTAATTTCGTTAAGCAAAATGTGGTGCAGTCGTGGCCAACTCGATTTTCGAAAACCGAAGCCGCGACTAACTAGATTCGCACGATCTTCAATTGTTAAATCAAGTACCTAGGTCACGCCGGCAGAAACAAGTTGCTGTATCCATTTTATAGCTTTGACATTTCAAAAAGAATATCTAAAATGTCGTGTGATGAAAGTACTTTGACTTCAGAGTCTATTATACTAGATGCCATAGGCATTGTCAATAATCTACTACCATGCAAATGCATTTTATGGTCTCGCATAAGGTGAGAAATGAGATTTATGTGTTTCAATTTCAATTAAATACAAAAGTGTAGGTGACTTACTTTATTTAAACCTCTAGACAATTTGGACGATCCTAATCAGATTAAAAAAAAATGTAATAAAAAATTCTCACCATTAATACACAGAAGAAATTCTGTCCTATGTTCACGTCATAACAACACCCACTTGTTAGTATGTGGTGTCTGGGTTTGCTCAGAGTGTGGACGCCTAAAATAATTCCATGGTTTAATTACAGTCATCAATCACTCGACCTTTTTCCACATCTGCTGATTTTATTTAGGATTAGGTAAATGACAAATGACGAAGGGAACAATACCACAGTCTTAATTAGCATATCTATTCATCGTGGCTGAGTTAAACACTGTAACCTACAGACATGCGTTGTGACTCAAAAGATACGAAAACAAAGTTTACGATTCGCAGAGAGCTGTTTTGTGTTGCCAGCCGACAATAAATCACAACATAGTTGCTTCCCGCTTTCTGTCCGTTCGTATGTATGGTTAAATCTTTAAAACTACGTAACGGATTTTAATGAGGTTTCTTAATAGATAGAGTCAAGAGGATTTTTATATGTATACTAGCGACCCGCCCTGGCTTCGCACGGGTGCAATGCTGAATTTTCTTTGCTATAAACCATCCCTGGACCCACTCGAACCCACACAAAAAGTTTCATCAAAATCGGTCCGGCCGTTCTCGAGTTAAATCGTCAGGAAGGAAAACCCGACTTATTTTTATATAGTAGATAATACATCAGCATTGCACCCGTGCAAAACCGGGGCGGGTCGCTAGTAAATAAATTACTATATATAAATTCTGGGACACTATTTAGGTACACACGGTAGTACTATTACTTATTCTGTGGTTATACCAAACTAGGCAGAGCCTGCGCTATGAGTACTAACATACCTACATACTTAAATAAATGTTAAACACCCAGACACGAATCCGACAGACATGTTCATGTAGGTATACAAATGTTGGCCCCGACCGGGAATCGTCATAGTCACATATTTTGAGTAAGGTGTAGAGAAGTTAGTGAGAGTTTGAAGTAAGGGCTTGTAGAATTCGGGGTTTTACGTACAGTTAGAAGCTTGGCTGTACATGAAATCATGGGGGGCAATTCCACTAAATGTCAACGGTTAATAGTTGGATGACAATGACATGTCAATGGTCAGTCAATGGTGTGTTTTGGCACTTTTCAGAGCAAATGACATGACAATGACATGCCAATGGGCAGTCAATGGTGTTATTTGGCACTTTTCAGTCAATGCAAATGTAAATTTTATAGAACCGACATATAGACAGTGACACGCAGAGCACAGAGAACTAAATCGACTTCCCAGAGCAGATGTTACAGAAAAATTATATGAATTAAATCCATATATTTAACTGATTGAAAACTGCCATTAGGTACATTGAATCCATGTCTGTGTCATTATTCATCACCTATTATTTTTACAGTAAATAAAAAAAACTGAATTATTGTGAGATACAAATATAGCTAATAGGCCTATTCATCAATTTATCAATGTTTAATTACCAAGGTTATTAAGTTCTTAGATGTTCCGGGTTGTATATGTTATTATGTATTATATATTAGACCCTTCCACATGAATAATCATGTTCATATAGATGTGATGTGGTACGATCAAATTCACGTTACATGTAGGTAGATCTATACATATAAGTTTATCATAAAGCTACACTGACTTGTCCAATTAAGTCTCCATTTATTGTTGTGCATCTACTCCTCTACACTCATATTACAAAGAGGAAAGATTGCTTTTGGTTTGTAACGAATAGGCTTCGAAACTACTGGACCGATTGTAAAAAGTCTTTAAAGAATGAAAAGCTTGTTTTTATACGGACTATAATTTTTCCAAGGGTGCGTGATTGGCACAAGTGAAATTTGTCAGCTAGTCATTAATTTAATTATTTTGCATAAAATGTTATTACCTCGAGAATCGAAATAAAATCGTCGAATCAGACAGTATGCACGTCTGTGGTTTAGTCCAGCAATCCGGATAGTCCGGACGTAAGCCTCTCTCATATTAAAGGAGATTGCAATAATCCTCAATAATCACCGCAGATGAGAGTTTGTAATCACGCAGTTGGACAGCTTGATTCTAAGCTGGATACTTCTGCATTTTTCCTAATACCTACAGATTACTTTGAATAGATAGGATTATGTTTCCAATATAGGTACATAATTTAAAACTCATCATATGATCAGTTAATTGTATATATATACGAGTATTGTATCATTCCCGTGTAGGGTTACCATATTTGGATTTATCCTGCAAGATTTTGGGACTTATTTTTTCATTAAAATACAGTAGCGGGGCTAGATAACAAAACATAAGCGAGGTAATAATAATAAATGTTACCTGACCGGTTAGAGTTTAATTAAACCCTCCGCACGCAAAGCTCTTCAAATTGTATAAAGCATAGTTCGTACCGAAGACACCGTTAGTGGGTTTAATAATCGGATAAAATCTCAGGTTTCTATGGAAATTACGTTTTTTCTCGGGACTTTAAATTTTTCATTTGGTCACCCTTTTCGCGTGGCTTTATTTCGGCAACTTTTTGTCGACGAATCGTATTTACCTAAATTGTTGTCGTTTAATTATTTTACACCGTCGAGTTTTAATTGGCCCTTTCTGAATTTCATTTGTGGTAACAATCGAATCCAATTGGTATAATATAAAAATTATACAAAGGTCCGAGTTGACTCTTATACCCTAAGAGTCAACTCAGTCAAATAAGCCGTGGAAAGGTTTTGAGCACCTGATTATAGTTTTAACTGTCGTTTAGTGTTAGTTAATTCCGACTTAAACAGACACAGACTCAGACTCCAAAAATACGAAAAAACTAAAAGTTTTCATTGGTATGCAGTACCAGTACCTACGTACGCTGGATAGAGTAACGAGGTCGGCCACCCGAGAGAAACAATTTTGCCTCTTGAGTGGCATGGCATCTGATTTGAAAATAAATATTTATTACCAACTCCGAAAAAAATGTTTATCTCCGTTTTATAGACGCTTACTAAAATGCTTAAACTAATTGAAGTACACTTCGTTCGATTTCGAAGTAGCTATTAAAGCTATTACCTACCGCCTGAATTTTTTTTTCGCAGAATGTAGAACATATAGAGTAGACTTTATTTATGTACAGAATATAATCAATTTCTTCAGAGGGTGTAGTTACGGAAATATCGCAATACGACTTTGGAATGTGGTTAAGCGACTTGTTAAATTACTTTTGGGACACGTTGATCGCGCATTTACTCTGCGTTTTGTCGCGCTCTATAAAATTGTATGAACGTCTACGCAACGACTTACATCAACCGGATAGCCCTGCCACACGTCGTAATAAGTTTATCTAGCGGAAAGAGGATGCCTTTGTAGCTAGTCGAACTAGCGCTATTCCAGCATTGAATACTTTTATAAAAGCGCCTAAAACGCCTGTTTTTTTATTTATTAATTAACAGGACGATAAATGATAATAATAAAAGTTGTAAATGTAAGAAAATTGCTGCTCTAGGTACTCCTCACCTAATACAATGTGAAATAAATCTCCATTGCTGAATAAAGAATATTTTAATGTGTGACGCACTGTATAGGTAAAATCAATCGGAGTTTAAAAAAACGTAAATCTATTTTTTTTTACTTTTAAAATTTTTTTTAGCCGACTAAAACTATACATATATCAAATGCACCTAAAAAAAACTAAAACAATGTGTCCCTGACTTTTCTTATTTGGATATGAAAAATCGATAGCTCACCTTATCTAGCAGAATTTTTTAGCGTCAGATATTAGCTAATTATCCGATGTCAGTCTATATATGCATAAGTAGATTTTTTACGACTGACCTTTTGCCCACGATACGCTAATGTTAAATTACGTGTTTTATCTCACTTTAATCAGTCTTATTTGATCTACTTAGTTTAAATTTAATAGATAATTCATATAACGTAACGTTTCATTCGGAGAATTCATTTTTTTATCTGTAATTATTGTAAATGAATGTATATTTTCTTTGTAAATCAATGCTAACAAAAACATCTTCTCAATCCCATCTTCTCCTATGTCATTCAGGTAACTACCTACTCCCTTTAAAAGGTGTGCATCTGGATTGAGGGCCCACTTTTTAAATTATTGCGAAACGAAATGATACTTACAGGGCATTTACTTAAAATTATGTAAAACTTAAAGCAAAGATTCTTAAATTTGTTTAACGTGAATCAAAAGAGTTATGGTCAAATAGCTTGGGCCCTCAATCCTGACGCCTGCATAAAACGGCATAGTCGAATCTCAGAAAGTACTATCCCTGGGATAATAATTTTTATTCGAGTATTTAGTTAGGAATTTGTTAAATACATTAAGAAATTGTCAAGTCTTAAGAATGCGACAATACAGATTTATGGCGGTTTAGCTTGGGCCCTCAATTCAGCAATTTTGATATTGTAGAATCAGCAAAAAATATGAGTTTTTCTAAGGAAAGATATTAATACGACTTTAATATATTTGAGTTCCATATCTCGGAAAATTTGTTAAAAAGAAATAACGACACCAAAGTTAATTGTTAAAAAGTTATTGAAATTCGTATTTTTTCAAAACGTCTGAACTGAGGGCCCAAGGTTTTTGTCAGTATTGACTAGACTAAGCTTTCTACACTACCGCACTTTAGGCTAAGTATTTTAACAAATTCTTAACTAAAAGGCTACAAAGCGTCCATTCTTCTAAATGCCGTACTTTAGGAGAAAATTGATTTTCGATGTTTTATATGAGAAAATTCAGTAGGGTGTATATGATTTTGTTACTTTTTTGAGACAAATCAGCATGTACCCTCTTAGAAGATATTTCATAAGTTGTTGTCGGAAGCGATTACGTTTTGTGTGATCCAAAATTAATAAAAGGTGTTATTTAAATGGTTATCGTTGTATTCGTATTTTTGACGCCTGACGTACGCGCGTCCCCGTCATGTTTTTTGTTTAATTTTCATTTTGCTGTGTATTTCGGGTTTTGACTCATATTAGTGATAGTATATTATACCTATGTGGCAAGCACAGATCATTAATCTAGCTCTGTGGTAGCAAGGGTCCGTGACAGTGTGCAGTGAATGGGAAATTCGATAAAATGCCAGGGATAAACATTTTTGGATTGCCTCAAGAAGTCATAATGAAGTCATCAGTAAAAGTGCTATTATTTTACTGTTGAAAAAAGTCTATTTTATCTAGTCTATACAAAGAGATTTAAATATAAATTATATTTTAATCTCTTTGAGTCTATATAATTATCGATATAGATACCAAAACAACATTTTTTAAAATTTGTGTCTGTCTATCTGTCTGTCTGTCTGTCTGGTTGTGCACGCATCACGCAAAAACTACTAGACGGATTTTGATGAAATTTGGTATGGATATAACTGAGTACCCGGGTCAACATCTAGGGTACTTTTATTCCAGAAAAATATCTCATTCCCACGGGAAAATATAAAAACAGGTGAAAAAAGAAAATACGTACTTTTCCGAAACGATAACACATAGAAACTTGAAATATAGGTGTCTTGTATATCGTAGCCAACCGCTATAAAGATATTTTTGGAAATTCTAACGGGAACGGGAATAAACCGGATCCGCGCAGGTAACGCCGATGGGCACTCGCAATTTCTAATATGTTATGTAGGCGTCTTATATGTCGTAGGCAACCGCTATGAAGGGATTTTTTGATATTCCCACGGGAACTGGAATATATTGGATTGAGGAATTTTTTGATTTTTTGTATTGAAAAGGCTCCAATACTACCGGTTTTACCGATTTAAAAAAAATGTTTTGCCAGTGGAAAGCGTACTTTTCTGGGAGTAACATGTGCTATAATTTTCCCACGGGAACAGGCCTAAACCACGTTACTGATTTAAAAAGTTCTTTTAAAAATGGAAAGATACATTACCAGGGA
This sequence comes from Ethmia dodecea, assembly GCA_963855545.1. Classification (NCBI taxonomy): domain Eukaryota; kingdom Metazoa; phylum Arthropoda; class Insecta; order Lepidoptera; family Depressariidae; genus Ethmia; species Ethmia dodecea. The sequence continues at coordinate 11,482,586 of OY979444.1, read as the reverse complement.
GTAACAAAGGCTATATTTTATTCCCGTATTTTCACGGGAACGGGAACTACGCGGATGAAACCGCAAGGCAATGCTAGTTGTTAATATACAGGGTTATAATTTTAATACGTCCAATAGGTACATAATTTCATTGATTATTGGCACTTTCTTATTTTATTTTTCCACACATACGTAGGTGAAGGCACAGCACAGCTAATCGTATATAATTATTTCGAGCTTTATATATTATATACAATATGTAACAGAATAAATGCAATTCCTGAAATTAGTTTGTTCAGTATCGACTACATATTCGATTTCATCTATTTTTAATGTGTTAAATTTTTCCGAAAAATGAATTAGCATAGCTGAATTTAATGCTATCTATTGAAATCGTACTATTATAGAACGATATTTAAGAAAATTGGACACAACTAAAGTTCGATTGCATCTTTTTTTATATTAATTTACTAACCGGGGTGTATGAGGAATTGCGCTTTTTCTGTTACGCGTTGTATAATTATATATATTGTATCTGCGCTTTACAAAATACTACTTACATGATCACAACGAATACTTGTTTATACTTACGATAAACATTATGGTCACCCTACTGAATTTTCTCATATAAAACATCGAAAATCAATTTTCTCCTAAAGTACGGCATTTAGAAGAATGGACGCTTTGTAGCCTTTTAGTTAAGAATTTGTTAAAATACTTAGCCTAAAGTGCGGTAGTGTAGAAAGCTTAGTCTAGTCAATACTGACAAAAACCTTGGGCCCTCAGTTCAGACGTTTTGAAAAAATACGAATTTCAATAACTTTTTAACAATTAACTTTTGTGTCGTTATTTCTTTTTAACAAATTTTCCGAGATATGGAACTCAAATATATTAAAGTCGTATTAATATCTTTCCTTAGAAAAACTCATATTTTTTGCTGATTCTACAATATCAAAATTGCTGAATTGAGGGCCCAAGCTAAACCGCCATAAATCTTTATTGTCGCATTCTTAAGACTTGACAATTTCTTAATGTATTTAACAAATTCCTAACTAAATACTCGAATAAAAATTATTATCCCAGGGATAGTACTTTCTGAGATTCGACTATGCCGTTTTATGCAGGCGTCAGGATTGAGGGCCCAAGCTATTTGACCATAACTCTTTTGATTCACGTTTAACAAATTTAAGAATCTTTGCTTTAAGTTTTACATAATTTTAAGTAAATGCCCTGTAAGTATCATTTCGTTTCGCAATAATTTAAAAAGTGGGCCCTCAATCCAGATGCACACCTTTAAAAGTCTTGCCTCTCGTAGAATGGAAGCGTTAATTTCTCTATTAAAATTCAATTTCCTACGATCGCTTCTTTACAGACTACTGCCTAGGTATCAGAAGCATTTTCTCGGCAACATTTTATGTATATCTGATGTGATAAAAAAAAATATGTTCCTACTTAAAACCTATGTGATACGACCATTTAATGTCACACAAAACCATTTCTATACTGGATGATTTTTTTTACCGTCTGGAAAAAAATATGACGTATAAGGTATCTAGAGCCGAAGTTATACACGAGATTAATTGTTAAATAGTCATGTTTAATACAATTTACAAAATCTAGAAAACTACTCACAGTACTACGCGCTGCTGGCGGTTGTAGGTAGATTGCGCATAAATGGAAGCTATATGAACCTGTTTCTTTTTAAAATACTATTTCAAATATTTCAGTGTGTATTATTGACTACAATTGAGTAATGTATATTAGTTTAAGCAAGAAAAACTAAAAAAAAATAATTAAGTAACATTGCCAAATGAATCTATTACACTTAGCTATCATACCTCATTTTTTCCCAGACGGTAAAAAATGTCATCCTGTATATTCCTGCTTAAAACCTGTGTGATACGACAGTTTAATGTCACACAAAACCATTTCTATGAAAGGGTAGAAGAGATCTGTAGGTATAATTTTATATTTAGCCCTATTTCGGACGGCATCTGATCATCAAATATTCCTAGTTTATTCTCTGAGGCGGCATAAAGCATTATACGAGTTCATTTGAACACTCAAAAAAGCATGTTAGAAAAATATTTATGTTCATCAGTTGCATATAAAGAGTGATTAAAAAAATATAAAAGGCGTAAGATTATTTATTTATTTATTTTATTTAAAAAAATTACAGACTGATTGAAAAACAATCATGTTTCAAATAATGTTTCACTTTCTGAAAACATCGTGAGGAAACCCGCAGAACATGTGTAACAAATCTATCAATGGATAATTTGATAAAGCTTTAGCTATTCCGCGCGGATCCACCCGGGTAGTTCCTGTTCCCATGGAAATACGATGAAAAGATAGCCTATGTTCCTTAGGGATATTGTATAGCATTCCAAAAATACAAGAATATAAAATTTCCTCTTTATATATTATATGTTCCTCGTGATTTCACTGGCGTAGTTCCCGTTCTCCTAGGAATACGGGAATATTATATTATAGCCTATGATAAAGTGATAATGTAGCTGTCCATTGGTGAAAGAATTTTTAAAATCGGTCCAGTAGTTTCTAAGTTTATTCGTTACAAAAATACGAATCTTTCCTCTTTATGATATTAGTGTAGATGGATAGACAATCTTATACATATTATAAAAATGAATCCCTATTTCTCTTGGTCACGGCATCACGCGTGAACTGCAGAAAAAAATTCGCTAATTCTTTTTTTGTTGTATTGTCAGGAGAAGGTTCATAAGAAAGAAAAAAATTAAGAAAGTTGCGCGGAACCTACGAATAAGGAATTCTTTATTCGTAGCGCGGAACATTAGAAAAATTCATGAAAACATAACGACCATTTTAACTCTTCTAATGTAATCTTTTGTTTGACATAACTGACAGTTGTACAGAACAACGTCTCTCGGGTCAGCTATTCATTAAATAAAAAGAACAGGATCAGCAGGCGTATTCGCGAAGCTTCGACATTCGATTTTCGACTCGGAATCGAAAATCTGTCGAAGATGGGCTATTCAGAGATGTCGGTACCGAAAACGAATGTCATATTTGACATAAAGATTCAGAAAATTTTCCGTGGCTGTCAGAAACGCCTAGAATACAGTTTCGACTTCGGAAAATTTTTCTATCGATCTGAATCAAACGGAAACGGTAAAATTTTTGTATGTCTGTCTGTCTGTCTGGTTGTGCACGCATCACTCAAAAACTACTTGACGGATAATCTATACATATAATAAAACTCTAACGTGGTCGTGTCTGTACATGAAAGATTATTTGAAAATTTTAACGGTAGTGTATATGGTTATCGATATAGATACCGAAACACCAATTTTTGGAATTTTTGTGTTTGTCTGTCTGTTTGGTTGTGCACGCATCACTCAAAAACTACGCGACGGATTTTGATGAAACTTGGTATGGAGCTGATAACTGAGTACCTGGGTCAACATCTAGGGTACTTTTTATTCCAGAAAAAAATGTCATTCCCACGGGAAAATATAAAAACTGGTTAAAAAGAGAAATACGTTACTACCCCGAAACGATAACACCTAGAAACTTGAAAAATGGTATGAAGGTGTCTTATATGTCGTAGGAAACCAGTATAAAGGGATTTTTGGAAATTAACACGGGAACGGGAATAACGGGATCATTGGGAACCGAATCAGTCTGTTCCTCCAATGTTCACGCCTCACGCGAGAACTACTGAACTAATTTTGATGATGTTTGGTGTGGGTATAGTAACAGAGTAAAGGCTAATTCACGTTACACCGTGTCGGGTCCGGGCCGGGCGATGTCCAGGCCCTGGACGGGGCACAGTCAAACATCTATAGTATACTTTGGGTATGAAGTGCTAGACCGTGGCTCGGCTGGGGCACGGACGGGACCCGTCCAGGCCTGGACGGGGCACGGCGCGTCGAAATGTCAAGGCGTATTATTAGGATGATTCACCGGCCCGGACCCGGCACGGTGTAAAGTGAATCAACCTTAACTGGGTCAACATCTAGACTACTTTTTACAGCGGGAGAATGTCTCATTCCCATGGGAAATTTTAAAAAACTGATGAACCACGGGAACGGAAACAAACTGAATTCGTGCGTGCAACGCCGCTGGGCACTCCCTTATTCATTAATACAATTATAAATGATAACCTAATGCCATTTAACGTGGTCGGATGTTCAAAGATTGTCTTAGATAGTAGGCCTGCAGGTTCTCAGTCAGTATCGACATTGGTAGCACCGATGCCTAGAAAATAGAACACCTGTTTGGTTTCAATACAAATGTTCATTCAAGTTTCAACCGGACATGTCTGCTGGCATGTTGGATTTATGGTTTATTTTCATGAATTAATGATTTGTGCGGTCGTGTAACTAAAAGGTGTTTATTGTTATTCTCTGCTCATTCCTCTAGATTGTTTGTAAATCGAAGGTACTTTTGCTTAGTAATATTATTTCAGATATGCCGCCACCATAACGTCAAGCATATATCTGGCGCTAGACGGAAGTTTAACTAAATTTCGTGGCAATTTAATTAATTTACCGAATATCCATAGAATAATAGAATAAATGATTAATGAAAGGCGTTTAATGAGACATACCTACCTAAGCGTGTTGTATCGTTGTGTTATAATATAATGTGTAAATAAACTAAACATTTTATATTATTTTTTTAATACACGTAGAATGTAACGAAATACTATTTTTATACTTATGTCGAAATAAACCATGATCAAATAGTGGTCTCTGCTTTTAAGTATATTAAATGTCGAGCCTTTGAACCCCACGGTCCTGTGGTCTGTATGTAGTCTCTACTTCCTCATTGCGGTCTACATATTTTCGTCACTTAAGGCGATGCGCTTTAGAGGCCTCTAAAATGGTACTGATTTGGCATATCTACGTGGGTGGTTTGGTCGGATTCCCAGAAAATGAGAAAATGAGAGAGAGAGAGATATATATATATGGCGTCGCTCTACCTAATGCCAAAGAAGACGGATTTGCAATGCTCGCAGCCCATGGCCTAATTCTTTCATAGGTAAGCACCTAATATAATGTATGTGTCCGCTCGTCGTCCGCCTGCTGTTTGAAATAAATTGTATCTACTTACTTTTAATGAAGTGTGTCCTATGATGGAAGCAATACTATTTTTATTTTCGAGTTTTCGTCGTTTTTCAACTTTTTAAATTTTTTTTCAATGCTACTATGAGCCCAAATGAAATATGCCTTGGGATTCATAAAGAATAAGTGCGAATTATTTTTCAAGTGTTCTAAATGAATTACATTTAAAGAACATAATACACTACAAATTACGAGGACAATCACACCAAAAGCTCCACTTCTATTCACCGTAAATAACTAGCATTTACATTAGGTACCTATTGGCTGGGTGCGCGATGACAGCGCCAACTAGTGGTAACAATTAGGGCGGACTTTGAAATGTCAAATGGCTGGCTGTCATTACGAAAAGTAAGTAAACACAAAAATAATTGAGTGCGTTACTCCAGCGGAAATTTGTCGAATATCGGCATTTGAGGGATACAGATAATTAGTTATCCGGCTTCTGTAAATGTTGTGCAGATTTAAAAATTTGTATAGCTTATAGTTTTTGAGTAATTCAAGAAAAACAGTTTCCGCTGGAGTAACGTTACCCCAGCGGCAATTTTTTTTTTCTAATGGGAATATTGAAATATTTTTTATCTACATAACTAGTTTTCATGACGGAGTAAATGTTGCGACTTAATTTGAATTTGTATCGTTAATGGTTCCGAAGATATTCAAAAATTTCAAAATGCCGCATTTTTGATGTTTGCGTTTTTCGCTGAATTTCGGAAATGGTTAAGCGCACTATCATAATTGTTTGTACATGACTTCTTATGTCTTATTCCTAATTAGTTGTGAAATAAAAAAATAAAAATAATTTACCGTTTAGGAGTTATGTAAGCAAATAGAAAAACCCTCTAATACGTCCTAGGACTTCGAATAAGAAGTCTAGAGACTTGTTTGAAACGTTATTTTGTAGCTTGCAACTGCCTTCAGGTGTTTGTGAAGTTTCATTAGTATCCTATAAGTAATTAATAAATTATAATGAAATTTAGCTCAGTTTGGGCCTCGACGCGCAGATCGTTATTTAACCCCCTATTAATGTACTTTCTTGTGGGATTTTTTAACCGAATAATACGTAAATAATTAGTTATATAGTTCAATTTTATACTTGTGAAATTTCAGCATCGTACAATCAATAATTAACGAGATAATCAAAAAATACACATTTTAAGTTATTTACCGTGGTAAACCGACCGAGTTTAGATGGTCACAGAAAAGCGGCCGTTTAGTACATTATGCTAACCTTTTTAAATAAATAGGATAGTTTTATAAGGTTTTTTACAATTGCGTACACAAGTGTTAAAAAAAATATTGACAGGTATTAATAATCGTTTCTATAAAACCTTTTAATAAAAAATACAAAAAAATAAAAAGTCATTGAACTTAAGTATATTTATTCTGAGAGCATCTTTTTATACAAAAATCAACTTCAAAAACAAAATCAGATAATTATTACTGGACTAAATTATTGCGGTAGTATAGATAGTTATCAATTTAGATATTATTATCAATTTTTGAAATTCTCCCGGGAACGGGAATAAACTGGATTCGCGCGGGCAACGCCGTTGGGCACCCGCTATCAATAATAAAATTAAATAGCATCACTATTCAGAAAAATTAAAATATATAGTTTTTTAAAAACAAGCTTTTATTATGTTCTTGTTAATATAAAAAGAAGTAAAAATTTAAAAATAATAATTTAAACCTGATAAGAAAAATATCATTATAATAATAATAATAATAATAATAATCTTTATTTCAGGCAATATTTACATTAGTAGATCTTAAATAACGTAAACAGAGGCCCATATTATATATACCTTAAATCTAACATACATAAAAAATAAATAACTAAACTATTTTACACGAAGTGTCGGCGACGTGCGAGCGCTGTCGGCAGGTAGTTGACCCCGGAATTTCCGAAATACAACTCCCTGCGGCCAGAAGTCCTCCTTCATTATAATATAATCAACACTTTTTTAATAAATAAAAGCGTGTTACATAATGATTGCAAAAAGAAACATATTGAAGGTGTAATTGTGCTAAATGTTCTTTAATGTTCCATCGCAATGAAACTTGCTTTTATTTATTGGAAAAGTATTGATTATATAATTATATTTTTATGGCTTGCAAATAAAAAGCTGTTAATTGAAAAAATAAAACAAATTACACTTCAACGTGGGAATAGTAGTTTGTGTCATGAGGGAGCAAAACTATATTTTTACGGCGAGGGCGTTTTTTTAAATCACGAACATAGTGAATGATTCTAGGATAGAATCCCGAACGTAGTGAGTTTTCCGGTGTTTAACTATCACTGCAGTCACTGCTACTTGAATACATTTTAAAATATAAAATACACAAACAATTCGATGTCGGAATTCGAAAGCGCGCGCATTGCCACAGCAATTTTTCTGACAGTGTGGCACAACCATCGAACCCCATTCAGCCTTGTCAGCATATAAGTTACTCTATGCTTGTCAACCTAATGCGGCGAAAAATTTAACTAATGTTTTGATAAAGTACTTAAGCTACAGTGGCGCCAACCTTAGATGCAAACTTATTTTGTTAATCTCTTTATGATTAACAAAATAAGTTTGCATCTAAGGTTGAGATCCTATCGGAAAAGACTTACTTTGATCCCTGTTATTGAGGACCAAAACGTCACTTTTCGAATAGATTGTTTTTCATTGCTTTTGTTAACTAAGTACTAATTTTCAAAAACGATGTTTTGTCTCTGCCATACCTACCTATATAAATTTCGAAAAAGAATGTTTGATGAAATAGAATTAAATGTTGACTTGTCATCGTCGAGTCGAGAGGTTGCCTTTGCCGATCGATCACAGCCTCATCCTGATCTTTCAGTGGTTCGACGAGTTAACGGTTTCATTTCCGTTCCCGTGGGAAAATTCTAATCTATAATATAATACTCCCAGAAAAGTAAGCTTTCAATTGGTGAAAGATTTTTTAAATCTCGCGTGTAAAATTTTACTACATAGCGGGTGTCCAGCGGCTTTTCCCGTCCGGATCCAGTTTATTCCCATTCCCGTGGGAATTTCCTATAATTCCTTCATAGTTATAAGACCATGATATTTTAAACAGTGGGTGCAGTGGATCCAGTTTATTCTCGTTCCCGTGGGAATTTCCTATAATTCCTTCATAGTGGTTTCCTAAGGCATGTAAGACCATGATATTTTAAACAGCGGGTGCCGTGGATCCAGTTTATTCCCGTTCCCGTGGGAATTTCCTATAATTCCTTCATAGTGGTTTCCTAAGACATATAAGACCATGATATTTTAAACAGCGGGTGCCGTGGATCCAGTTTATTCCTGTTCCTGTGGCAAGTTCTGAAATTCCCTTTATAGTGGTTGCCTACGACATAAGACACTTATACATACGATATTTCAAACAACGGGTTGCGCGCGCGGATCCAGTTTTTCCCGTTCCCGTGAGAATTTAAAAAAATCCCTTCATACCGGTTGCCTACTACATTAAGACACCTACATACCATATTTCATGTTTCGAGGTGAATAGTACGTATTTGTCTTTTGTAACCAGTTTTTATATTTTCCCGTGGAAATGAGATATTTTTCAGAACTAAAAAGTAATCTAGACGTTGACCCGGGTACTCAGTTATCTCCATACCAAATTTCATCAAAATCCGTTCAGAATTTCTGTGTCATGTGTAAACAGACCCGGTCCGGCGATGGGCTCACCACCTATCACGTTTAGGGGTCTAATATAACTCGTGAAATGTGGGTATATCCAGTAATGGAATACCTCTGCCTACCCCCTCGGGGATAAAAAAAGGCGTGAGATTAGATTATTATATTATTTTCATGATGCGAATGTATAAGTATAATATACAATTATAAACAATAATAATAATATTGTATATAATATAATACTTTATAGCCTACCTTGTTTACCAATTAATGTCCTTCTTGGTGGACCAAATAACCCACAGAAAAAGAAGAAAAGTTAAGAAGCTACTCTTCGTACCTACCTATTAACAGTTATTAGGTATAACTGTTAATAGGTACGAAGATTTAGCTCGATTTAAGTATAGCAGACTGCTAGGATAATGGCATAATATATAAAATGTTCATGTGAAACTCTAAAAAAAATTAAATTAAATCAATAGGTACTCAAAAGATAATGTACGCGTCTGTACCGAACTTGAAAGACTATTATACTACGTGTTTTAGAGTGTTAGCATAATGTACTAAACGGCCGCTTTTCTGTGACCATCTAAACTCGGTCGGCTTACCACGGTAAATAACTTAAAATGTGTATTTTTTGATTATCTCGTTAATTATTGATTGTACGATGCTGAAATTTCACAAGTATAAAATTGAACTATATAACTAATTATTTACGTATTATTCGATTAAAAAATCCCACAAGAAAGTACATTAATAGGGGGTTAAATAACGCTCTGCGCGTCGAGGCCCAAACTGAGCTAAATTTCATTATAATTTATTAATTACTTATAGGATACTAATGAAACTTCACAAACACCTGAAGGCAGTCGCAAGCTACAAAATAACGTTTCAAACAAGTCTCTAGACCTCTTATTCGAAGTCCTAGGACGTATTAGAGGGTTTTTCTATTTGCTTACATAACTCCTAAACGATATATTTTTTTTTTTATCTCACAACTAATTAGGAATAAGACATAAGAAGTCATGTACAAAAAATTATGATAGTGCGCTTAACCATTTCCGAAATTCAGCGAAAAACGCAAACATCAAAAATGCGGCGTTTTGAAATTTTTGAATATCTTCGGAACCATTAACGATACAAATTCAAATTAAGTCGCAACATTTACTCCGTCATGAAAACTAATTATGTAGATAAAAAATATTTCAATATTCCCATTAGAAAAAAAAAATTGCCGCTGGGGTAACGTTACTCCAGCGGAAACTGTTTTTCTTGAATTACTCAAAAATTATAAGCAATACAAATTTTTAAATGTGCACAACATTTACAGAAGCCGGACAACTAATTATCTGTATCCCTCAAATGCCGATATTCGACAAATTTCCGCTGGAGGTTACTGGAAATTTGGAAATTTGTTGAAATTATTTTGAGTGCGTTAGCACTCAAAATAATTTCAGTGAATCAACGTTATTTACTTAGGTCCTGTTGGATATTGTAAGTCTTTAGCGTCGATAATAATGTTGACCTTTTTTATTTCCCGTCAAAAATGCCACAATCAGTAAATTTCAGGCAGTATACCTAAACGGACTTTCTCATGGCTTCACGGGAAATAAGTAAAGAAATGGACAAAAATTATCGACTAGAGCGTTTCATGTATCTTGTAGAGTTGTAGACCATTATTTATAGCAGTACTGTCGATAATAATGCAGACTGTTGTGTAATTTCAGTTCAACATGGCCAAATTGATTATAAAAACTGGATTCCGGACAATAACTCACAATATAGTTTTTCAGCCACAAACCAAAAGGCAAACAGTTAGTTTTGGCTCAACATGTGCAAGATGTAAAAGAAATAAAATGTGAAAATCAAATGAGCCACACCATTGAAGCTAGTGTAAATAGACAAACTTCTGTGACATCAACGCCATACAAAAGATCATTGAAGTCGTTGATCTTGTTTTCAACTTGCTCTTGGAATTTTTTTGAATTTCCGATCACTATTTTTGCCATTATTCTTGCCGTTGATTACGCAGCAGGTTTCGTTACCCATGTTCAAGTATTTACTTTCACTAAGAATGCACGAATACGCAAAATTTCTCTAGTAAAAGGTGACAGTTCGTCTGTCCCTATTTCCTTTTTTAGCCACCATGGGCGCTGCGATCGATTCGTGGTTCCCCCACCACCTACTTCGCACCCAGCCAATAGCTTATCTGGGAACATCAGTCTAGGAAAACCTTGCATTAAGCTTATCGATTTTCTCCGAGACGTTTAAGCTAATAAGATAACTTGGAAAAGTCTAGATACTTTCATATATCTAAGTAATATAATCTGTAACTACGAGTACAAGATGCGAAGTTAGTAACATTGCATTTTCATAATCTCTAAGACTTCATTACAAGACGTAACTAAGGCACTATAAACATCGATCATCACAGCCGAGACAATTTTTCAACCAGGGCTCGGGCGGTAGTTTCAGGGGGCTCAAAAATCATATACAATAATATGGTTCAAAATGCATGCAGCTCAAGTTGTCCTATAAATTATTCATTATGTTAAAATGCTTACTTGGTTTTCGAACACACCCTGAGGGTTTATTCTGAAATGCGCCGAGAGCAACTGCAGCGCAACAGATTGTTGGCACCCTCTACCGGCGGAAATTTTAATTGAACCTAATTTGGGTAATTTATTATAGTTAGTACGTGTATATTAGATGTGGATGTTATTGTAAGGTTTGTTTAATATTATGTGTGTGTTAGGAGATTCTAATAAATGATTATTCTATTCTATTCTATTCTATTCTACTCTACTCTACTCTACTCTACTCTACTCTACTCTACTCTACTCTACTCTACTCTACTCTACTCTACTCTACTCTACTCTACTCTACTCTACTCTACTCTACTCTACTCTACTCTACTCTACTCTACTCTACTCTACTCTACTCTACTCTACTCTACTCTACTCTACTCTACTCTACTCTACTCTACTCTACTCTACTCTACTCTACTCTACTCTACTCTACTCTACTCTACTCTACTCTACTCTACTCTACTCTACTCTACTCTACTCTACTCTACTCTACTCTACTCTACTCTACTCTACTCTACTCTACTCTACTCTACTCTACTCTACTCTACTCTACTCTACTCTACTCTACTCTACTCTACTCTACTCTACTCTACTCTACTCTACTCTACTCTACTCTACTCTACTCTACTCTACTCTACTCTACTCTACTCTACTCTACTCTACTCTACTCTACTCTACTCTACTCTACTCTACTCTACTCTACTCTACTCTACTCTACTCTACTCTACTCTACTCTACTCTACTCTACTCTACTCTACTCTACTCTACTCTACTCTACTCTACTCTACTCTACTCTACTCTACTCTACTCTACTCTACTCTACTCTACTCTACTCTACTCTACTCTACTCTACTCTACTCTACTCTACTCTACTCTACTCTACTCTACTCTACTCTACTCTACTCTACTCTACTCTACTCTACTCTACTCTACTCTACTCTACTCTACTCTACTCTACTCTACTCTACTCTACTCTACTCTACTCTACTCTACTCTACTCTACTCTACTCTACTCTACTCTACTCTACTCTACTCTACTCTACTCTACTCTACTCTACTCTACTCTACTCTACTCTACTCTACTCTACTCTACTCTACTCTACTCTATTCTATTCTATTCCATTCCATTCCATTCCATTCCATTCCTTTCCTTTCCGTTCCTTTCCGTTCCATTCCATTCCATTCCATTCCATTCCATTCCATTCCATTCCATTCCATTCTATTCTATTCTATTCTACATTTAGATTTTAAGAAATTCAGATACAATAAGACATTGTGAATTGAAATAAAAAAAATGAAATGAAATTAAATAATATTTTTAAACCTATTTATTTTACGCCTCGGAGTAGGTAGACCAAATTTAAAAAATGTTTAGCCCTGATTCTACGTAAGTACGTACTTACTTGTTTTAAGAAACTTAAAAGAAAACAATGTTGTCTTACGAATATTTACGTATATTTGATATGTTTGTAAGAAATTTCTTAAAATTTGTTATAAAAGTTTTTTATCACATAGTTTTTTTAGAAGAAAACATTTTTTGAGAAAGATGGCGTCACTAGGTATTAAGTTTCTGACCCGGGCAAATGAGAGCCAGGCGTGAGATAGCTCAGAGGACACCGACATTTAATTAGATGACATAGGATGAGATGGGGGTCGGGGTGGGTGCCGAGATTGGGGTTGACTTGAAAGACATTTGATAACCCTCAAACGTTGTTAATCTATTACATATTCGAACTATTCATCATTATATCTAAATATGGTAAAGGAAAATATCGTGAGCAAGCCCGCAGGTCGCAATTAATTTTGAGGTATGTGACCCGGTCCGCCGATGGGCTCACCGCCTATTACGTTTAGGTATCAAATATCCTCGTGAAAAGTGGGTATTTCCAGAAATGGAATACCAATGCCGGCCCCCTCGGTGATAAAAGGGAGTGATATTCTTTTTTATAATAATAATAATAATCTTTATTTCAGGCAATATAATAATATCAATATATATCAATATTTATTTTAATTTTTAATTAAAATTTTTTCATTATACTTATCTAACAAAACTATATTTTCTATCGGTGTTGGTACCAGCCTACTGCATGAGTAGGTATTATATGAAAAGATGTTCGTCTATTTGATTATCATATTATCTAACGTAAATTATATCTGCCTCATGAGCGTAATAAAAATGAAAATATGACAAGTTTTGTTATATCAAATGAGACGCACCCGTTTATCACAATCAACACTGCTTGATAAATGTCCTAATAGCTACATGGTAGTTTACAACGCATATGTTAGAAGCATTTTGGAATACGCATGCTCTGTGTGGTCTCCTCAATACAAAGTTTACATAGACAGAATAGAAAAAATTAATAAAAAATTCTTAAAACACCTAGATTATAAATGTAAGCGATTAAATTCAGACTACATACAGCGTTGTCGATCCTATAATCTCCTAACGCTTCGGGAACGTCGTCAAATGTCGGATATGGGTTTGCTCTTTGACGTGATGCGCGGGCGCTTCGATTGCCCCGAGATACGTACAACAGGACTTTTAGCGATATTGAATAGGAATAATAGAATAGACTAGGAATAAGAAAGGAATTTTCCAAATTCAACCTTTAAGGGGGTGAAAAAGGGGTTGAGAGTTTGTATGCAAAACCTTCATTTTTGGATATATCAATTCAAAACTTTGTAAAAATACTTTATAAAACAAACAACAAGAAACGTATATCTTAATTTTTTTTAAAAACACCCCATAAGGGGGTGAAAGAGGGGGATGGAGTTTGTATGGAGACGTGTTGTTTTTTACGTCTATCAACTTGAAACTTGGCACAAATACTCTTAAAAATAAATAATGAGACACGTGTTTTTGGATTTTTCGAAAATCATCTTCTAAAGGGGTGAAAGTAGGGGTTGAAGTTGGTATGTATGGAAAACCCAATTTTTTGGGTGTATCAATTAGAAACTTTGTAGAAATACTCCTCAAAACAAACAACGAGGCACGTATTTTTGGATTTTTCAAAAATCGTCCCCTTAGGGGTGAAAGTAGGGGTTGAGTTTGGTATGTATGAAAACCTTCATTTTTGTGGTTATCAAGTCGAAACTTTGTAGAAATACTCCTCAAAACAAACAACAAGACACGTATTTCTGGATTTTCCAAAAAACACTTTCTAAGGGGGTAAAACAGGCGGTTGGTTGGAGTTTGTATGGAGACGTGTTGTTTTTTACGTCTATCAACTTAAAACTTTGCACAAATACTTTTAGAAATAAATGATGAGACATGTGTTTTTGGATTTATTGAAAATCATCCCCTAAATTAAGGGGTAGTAGTAATTAAGTAGGAGTTGAAGTTGGTATGGAGAAGTGTGGTTTTTTGCGTCTATCAACTTGAAAATTGGCACAAATATTATTTAAAAGTCTCCGTACAAAGTCCAATTTATTTTTGAGAATTCACTATGTGTTCCCAAAGTCCAATGTATCTCTACGTGCTCTTGACTGTACGTACATGCCAGGATTCGAACCCGAGCCTCACGAATGAGAAGCGGGCTCTTTATCCACTGGGCTATCACTGCTATTTACATTTTTGTTATTAAATTTTATATCTCCTTCGGGGTATGCTGGAATGAACTGGACGCCTTCTCGAGGACATGACCGGAGGAGGCAGAGGATAGAGAGATAAGTGGAGGAAGGGAGGATGAGAATGTCGGATTTGAATTATTCAAATAGTAATCTACAGGTATTGAAACAGTGGCGATCCATTGTCTCTGCCTACCCCTGTGGGACAATGGTGTCAGCTTTATGTATGTATGTATAAAGTATTCTTGAATGAAATATTTTATTTGGATAAGGATTAATGTAAAGGTATAAATAAAATGGTCTGATCTTTGTCGGCAAGTCTATTAACTTTGAAAAAGTAAAAAAGTTGGTGTGACATAACTACAATAGTAGAACATATTATTATGGTATCGGAGGATTCCAGTGCATGCATCAGATTAAATGGCGTCTACCAGGCTGGTTTAACATCTCAAGGGGTGTTAGACAGGGCTGTGTAGCATCGCCGTGGCTCTTCAACCTATTCATGGACAGCGGTTTGGATGATTCACGTGAGAGTGATTGTGGATTGAAAATGAGTGAGACCACCATCAAATGCCTTTTGTACGCCGACGACCAAGTCATCTTTGCATTGTCGGCGTCCGAGCTGCAAAAGTTGGTGGGTGGGGGTGATATAATGAATGCAGCATTTGAGAAGAAGGGCATGAAAGTGAATGTTGCAAAAACGAAAGTAATGATTTTTGAAAGAGACGAGTGTATGACAGAGTGTGATTTAAAGATCGGTGGTCAGAAAGTTGAGCAAGTGAAAGAGTTCGTTTATTTGGGTAGCGTGTTTACAAGGGATGGTAAGTTTGAGAAAGATATTGAAAGAAGAGTAATGAAAGGAAATGCAGTGAATGGGGCCCTGAATAGCCTTGTGAGTAGCCAGGTCCAACAAGGGAAGCATGGCTATGCATAACGCGGTTCTGGTCCCGACGTTGATGTTTGCGATTGAATGTTGGGTGTGGCAGAAGAAGCATAAAAGCAAAGTGAACGCCGTGGAGGTGATATCATTGAGAAAAATATGTGGAGTGAAATTGTGTGATAGAATGAGGAATGCGGACATACGAGAGAAGTGTGGTTTGAAATAAAATGTAGTGACAAGGATAGAAAAGGGTATGTTACGCTGGTTTGGTAATTTAGAACGTATGGATGAAAGAAGAGTAACGAAAGAGATTTATGGTGCGAATGTTGAAGGATGCAAGTAAAGGAGAGGCCCCAGAAGCACATTCCACGGATCAAATAAGTGACGTCCTTCAAAAAGCTGGGGTCCGGAGTGCGAAGAATACAAAAGCGTGCATGAAAAAGCTTATGGATGTGAAAGCAGTATCCAGAGATCGAGAAAAGTGGCGATCAATCGTCTCTGCCTACTCCTGTGGGACAATGGCGTGAGCTTTATGTATGTATGTATTATGGTGTCGTTAAGTTTTTTGTAGATATTGATATGTTCTTTAATATTTTAGATTTTTTTTTGTTCTATCATCAATGTTTTCGCAGCGTATGCGATGAAAGACATTTTATTGGTACATTTTTGACCCCTTGGGTTACATTATTGAAGTTTTAGTAACGATCCCTAATTATTTTTCGTCATAGATAAAGCTTGTGTTACTCAGGGATAATGTAGCATTCTAATGGTGAAAGAATTTTTAAATCGGTTAAGTAGTTTTTGAGTTTATTCGTCACAAACATACAAAAATACAAATCTTTTCTCTTTATAATATTAGTGTAGATAGATAGACAGTGTAGATTATCTTACTTGATATATTTTCAAAAAAGGCAAAGTAATTACAAATTCCACGTGGACGAAGTCGCGGGCATCAGCTAGTTATAATATATTGAGTAAAGGCAAGCGTCTTGTATTTTATGTTTAATTCTAAACTCAATTTTGTCTGAATTTTAGTTGCAGATAATTATGTAAGTAAGTAACAACTCTTTATTGTACACCAATAGAAATATGCAACAAGATAGATAACTAATCTGTGGATAATTTTTTGGCTTAATAATGTACAAGAGTAGTAACAAAATTAGATTATTATAAAAGCTGTATTTATCCCGAATAAATAAATAAATAAATAAATATCCTGATTTAAATCTCTGTAACTAAGTTTTGCTTACTTTTTTTTCCATAAACAACTACTATTTAGCTAAAATAATGTATTGTTTTCAATAAACAAAGAAGCAAGCAGAGATAGCCCAGTGGTTAAAGAGCCCGTTTCTCATTCGTGAAAATTGTGTTCGGATCCTTACATGAACCAAAAAGTTTAAAAAAAATCTTATACGTGGGTATATTTATCACTAGATCGGTGAAGGAAAAACATAGGGAGGAAACCCGCAGGTCTCAGAATTAATTCTGAGACATGTGTAACAGCACCCCGGTCCGAGGATAAACTCACCACCTATCACGTTAAGGGCTCTAAAGAATTTGATTGATTTATAAAGTACTTACAGTACCTACATTATAAATCAATCATATTCTGAGTAGTGATAGCCTTACGGTTAAAGAGCCTGCATCACGTCATGATGAAAATCAGTGAGGCTCGGGTTCGAATCCTGGCATGTAACAATGAGTTTTTCAAAACTTACGTACATATTTATAACTATAACACGACGGTGAAGGAAAACATCGTAAGGAAACCCGCAGGTCTGCGAATGAATTCTGAGACATGTGTATATACAGAGCCGGTCCGGCGATGGGCTCACCACCCATTTAGGGGTCCAAAGAATATCTAGTGAAAAGCGGGTATATCCAAAAATGGAATAGCTCTCCCTACTCGGGGATATAAGGCGTGAGATTATTTAATTTTTTACAGTAAGTACATTAATTATGTCATTATATAAACATTGAACCCATATGCCCCTTTCTAAACAGCGCTAGTTTTAGAAGATATTGTAGATTCATCGTTAGTTCACTATTGAGATAAGCGAGTGAAGTGGCTAAATAGTGGGCACATCCCTGAACTTGTAAACTGATTAATCACACACATCTGATATTTCATGTTCCATACAAGTAATCCGTGCTTTAGATAAAGTTCTAATATCCGCGATATACCTAATATATTGGACACAGTCGAGTGGATGGCTGCAATAAATTAGATTGATTCGTTTTGTTATCTTCTATCATTTTGTACACACAAAAGACACCGCTGCGCGCCTGAGATTTCATGAATATTACATAAGTTTTGGGGGGGGGAAAGTTAAGCCAAAAAATTCGGTAAAAATTTGACAAATACAGAGAAGTATATGAATTAATGTTTTACCCGCAACTTCTTCCACGTTTCGGTGTAAAAAAAAAGGGACACAAAGAGTTCAACAGTACAATCAAAAACACTTTTCTTGTATGGAAGACCCCATATTTTTAGGGTTCCGTAACCAAAGGGTAAAACGGGACCATATTACTACGACTCCGCTGTCCGTCCGTCTGCCTGTCTGTCACCAGGCTGTTGTATCTCATGAACCGTGAAAGTTAACACAGTTGAAATTTACACAGATTATGTATTTCTGTTGCCGCTACAAAAACAACTGATGGGGCTCCTACACAACAAACGTGTTTTTTTCGTTTTTATACGTAATGGCAGGGAACCCTTCGTGCGCCAGTCCGAATCGCATTTGGCCGGTTTTTATTTATTATTCGATATTATACCGGCAATAGAAAGAGAACATCTACAAACATTTAAATATCGTCTTTCAGGCGGTCTACCTATTACGGTCATGAGATACAGTCCGCTGATAAACACACAGACGGACGGACAGCTGAGGAGTAGGGTGCCGTGAGAACCCTTTGGGTACGGGACCCTAAAAAGTAGCCTTCGTCATCGGTCCTTCAATTAAGTATCTTTATTCCGGATTAAACAAAAGACAAAACAATAAACACACGTCCGCCATTTATAATATTAAAATAAACAAAATATGTGTTTTGATTGTATTCTTTTACAGAATGAAATGAACATTTTCTGTTCTATCTTTACAGTGTTTAACGAAATATAATTGAGCAAATAAGAGCCCCGTGTTTTAGATAAACAAAATATTATTTTGTAAAGATACTTTGAGCAGTTTCGTTTGAAATTTTCATTTAAAATTTAACTAAATGTCAAGCCATTTTTTAAATAACACTTCAAAGAAATTCAATTTAATTGTGGTGATGCGATGAAAATGAATTTATCTTTTGATTGATTTATCACGCGACAAGCATTTATTTACTTTTGTAGATTTCATTATTTCCCGCTATGATAATGCCATCAGCACGCGTTCTGTGCAATATTTTCATGAAGCATTTCCACCCCTTTTCGAAACTCCTTACAGTTACAGGATTCAATTTAATTAGCAGACTAAACTTTTGAAGCAGTATTGGGACCAGTGGCGGATTTAATATAAATTGGCGAGGTATGTTTAGGCTGCTAAATTTGTGTTGCCCTTGCCTCTAAAACGGACAGTTCCGAGTACTTTTTTTACAATTCAACAATTTCGTTGAATTTGCGAAGTGTGACATATTATAGTATAATCTCTTTTCACTCATACACAGTTTGAGCAAAGGTCGGTTACAGGTTGGGGAGCGTCCGCGAATCGGATTTGACGTTATAGGACAAGTTCTTTTTAAGACCTTTTCTGCATTTGTACATTTCTTACTATGCCCACTTCAGGTTATGACTATTTCGTCGACTTCTGGATTGGTCGACCCTCGGTACAGCCAGCATGTGCATGAGAGTTGGAAAATTACCTAAAAAAACAACTACTTATTCAATGAACAAAAAACCGCTGTTTGCAAAGAGATTAAAATATAATAGGAGACATAGATGGGGCATTAGGAATATTTTCATACAAAACTTTGAAGCATGTTTGAAGCTGAAGCGTCATGTCAGTTAGTATGAACACGAGCTGTCATTCGGTCGAAATTGTACTAGACTTATTCCACTTTGAATAACTTTCGGCTTCAAATTTTCCTCGCTTTGTCCCCTCTATGCCCTATTATATTTTTAATCTCTTTGGGTGTTTGACTATAGAATATAGAAGTTTGCGGCACTGTTGAAAGTACAATGAAAAGGAAGAGGGAAAAGTCATCATCAAGATGTGTTACTCTCTGTCTTTATAAGACATAAGAAAACTGTCATACAGAAATATTTTTATTTTCTAAGAGACAACAAAATAAATCTTTCCCGAAATTTGCCGCCCAGAAAATCTGCCGCCCTAGGCCTGCTGGTAAATGCGCCACAGATTGAGACACTTAAAACTTCGCAAAGTTTGGTCTCCTTTAATAATTCACCCTATATTTATACATGGTGTTTTTTATTAGGTGCAAATATAAGGGTAAGTATCTTGTAAGTATAGAAAAAAAAATAAGAAAAAAATATTTTCGGCATTGAATTTATTTTTTATACTTAGTATACTAGATAACATCGATTCCAAAAATAATAAAAAACAAACTAACACGGTCTGCATAAACAATACACTCAAAACTATTACACCCAATAAAAAATTGGTCGAAAATATGATAATAAATAAACAAAAAAGCTCACAACAGTGTAGTTTTAGTGCGCTAGTGAGGATTTATGCACAGTTTGTTTACAAAATAATATTGGTTTTGTTAAAAAAGAACAAGGAAACATCTAACTTTTTTTCTCTTCATTCTTATGTTGATTCTATTTCTCTTACATATTTGTACATATCTACACAAACTTTTTCTTTAGGTACCTAATAACTTTCTGCAAGTGTCAATTTTTCACCGTTGTGTTCATGGCCCTACATGACGAGCAAATCCCTGGACTGGGGTGGTTTTCACATACCCCAGAACAGGGGGCCAATAGGGTTGTGTCCTGCCTAGTCAAATGAGTAACTTTTTACGATCTGTCAAAACGATATTTTATTATGGAAAATGTACTGAAATAGCAAACCGTGACGTCATAGTTTCTAGTACTCAATTGCAGCACTTTTTTTGATTGTTTTATTATTTTTAAATTTGCTATAATTGTAAATTGAAAATCGAAATACATATTTTGAGGTGTTTTGAGATAATCTTTTTAATGAATGACTACTCGCAATTTAATTTCGATGCTGTCAACTACCCAATTCCACTAAATGTCAACTGTCATAGTTGGATGACAATGATATGTCATGGTCAGTCAATGGTGTTATTTGCTCTGAAAAGTGCAAAATAACAGCATCGACTGACCATTGACATAACTATAACCGTTGACATTAGTGCACACAATATTTGTCCAACTTGTAATTTCGTAGGCGTAATTTCCAGATTTCAGATATGAGAACCATAAACCAATTTGTACAACTGAAATCTGAAAACAAGTTAAATGGGTACCATTATTATTCATGATTTTTTTACTAATTAGATACATACTTGTTTTGGTAATATCTATTCTTTCTAATCCACAACAATGAAAAGGTACAAAACTAAAAAAGTAAAGTATATCTACCATTAAAATAAAATTTAAGTATACCTAAGTTTATCTATTATATTAAAAATAGATCACAAAATTTTAGTAAAAAAATCATAAATCATCGTTTGTAGAGTTCTTCTTGTCTGTCTCTCTAAGAGTTTATTTTGTAACAGGCTCCGAAACAAATCAACGGATTTCATTCAATATTTTAGAAATTAAAACATGAATTTGATCTTTATTTTACGTACGTATGTGCCATTTCGGTTCAAAAGATAATAAGTATATATTTTATTTTGATAAACGGAAGCGAAGCGAGATATTGAAAAATACGAGTAGGTATGGGTCGCTGGTTTGGAATATAAGGATTAAATAAATACAAATGTGAACTGGAAATATCTGCAGCTATGAAAAATATTTATTTTCGCTTGATAGATTTCATTGGAAATTTACTCAAAATCAGTGGCGGATGCATGATCTAGTTTGGGAGCGGCTTGACATAGCTCGGGGTTGGCCTTTTTTGTAATATAAACACTAAATGATAAAAAAACTCAAAATTACGTTTGCCCCTTTCATCAGCTACTACTTGCTACAAATCCTTATTGGGAACCGATGATCCATAATAGGTTCAACATATCCTACAATCGCAACGTATAGAAATGTATAACATAGTTAACACTGCGACCCAATCAATATCCCATCTCAAACGGTAATCGACAATCTAGAAGTGGAAAGCCATTGGTAGGCACACAATCAACCCTGAATGCAGGCTTTATCTTTCATCGAGAGAAACAGACACTTCGTCATCATCATCTGTTGAGCAACATTATTAGATTTCCTGATACATGAGGAAGCATGATAATACCACGAAAGGAATACCATGAAAAAGATTAGGAAAGAGAATGATTTTCTTTCAACCTCTTTGTGCGGATTGTTAGATAATGTTATAGGCAATTGCCTGCGTAGTATGCGATGGGTGAGAGCGGTGAGAGAAATATCAATAGTTTTGTCGCTCGCTCTCACCCACGATACATTTTACATTTCCTGACACATAGAGAAGCTTAAGCAATAATTTTACGTAAGCCTAAGATATAGCATGAGATGGGGGCGAGAGAAATATTTTAAAGGTTACAACGTTTGACATTTTGTCGCTCTCACCCATCTCATGCTACGCATGTTGGAAGCAGTGAAGTCTACGTCTGCTTAATATGCGTAAATATTTCATAAACACGCGTAATCAAACACTAAGCGTGGCCTAAATATTTGCTGATCTCATCATTACTGACGATTTGATGAAGATTTAAAATTCATCTTTCAAGTCACCCGTCGGTACTCAATTTTTATTTCGCTCGTAAATTAACGTTGGCCTATTAAATATCAGAGGCGGCAATGTGAATTAACTGGGAAACAAGCACTTGAGAAGTCTGAAAACTGTCTTCCTTATTAGGTACGATCACCAAGTAACCTGCCAAGCATCGGGTACACTTAAATTTATTTTATATGTTCAAAATTTATTAAATGCTAACAGCTTGTCCGGCACATCATCTTCGTAAGCTATAGGTACGTTTACCCGTCCTCTAGGAATCATGTGTTATTCCGGAATGAAAAGTAGCCTATTTCCTTCTTTAAAATGTCATTATAATAATGTTCTGCCAAAGGTTTACCGGCACCGGCTTTGCCACGAAAAGGGAACAGACTGGCAGATCTACTTTCGCCTTCATAGTTAGTAAGGAAGTATTATTAAGGACAACTCTTTACTACACTCACATCATAAATATAGGTATATAAAAATAACTAGCCACCCGCCCCGGCTTCGCACGGGTGCAATGCTATACTAAAACCTTCCTCTTGAATCACTATTTAAAAAAACCGCATCAAAATCCCTTGCGTAGTTTTAAAGATTTAATTAATACATAGAGATATAGGGACATAGGGATATAAGGACAGAGAAAGTGACTTTGTTTCATACTATGTAGTCATATGTGGTAAGAGACACAATGAGAAAAACAGTGCCGTGGGAACTTCATATTATTTTATTAACAAGATTGATAGAAGATAGAATATTATTATAGTTTGCCGTTTAGTTGGTTTAGGGTTACGTCTGCAGCTTAACTGAGATAGTTCCTGAGGTAGCTACCTACTGCTAGTGCCGGAGGAGTGACAAATGACGAACATGAACAGCATTGATAATTTAAATAAATTGGTTGCAGTGCGAAACTGATGTGACGTCATCCGCTATCTATCTCGCCGTCAATTTTCCCTCCAATAATATTCCAATATCAACGAACTACCACTTATCTTCCAAAAAATATATTTAGAAAATAAGTTATAGGTTCAAATTATACTCTAAAAAATCAAAGTAGGTATATTCAGTCAGATGGAAAGACAGACAGTTCTAGATGTAAAATTAACCTCAACAAATAACAATGTACCTAGTGAATAAGTAGTGTCAAGTCTTAACTTTTATTATTATCTTATGTAGGTACGTACCTGCTGTACTTAAGATAATATTATTATTTTTTTAGAGCGGCTCGTCCGCACAGATACACCCCATGAGGTTTCTGTGCTGTGGTCACTTACTTTTAAAAACAATTTGCATTTAAGTTTAAAAATAAAAAAATAAAAATACCGTCTCAATTAAACGTAGAGATGCCACTGATATTCGGTTACTACTCGTATTCAGCCTGTTGGGCCACTTTGTTTAATATTCTTTATTCGACGAAATATTACGCAAAAATTCGATTAAAACGGTGCTATATTTTGCTTGTGATGATTTTTTTGTAATACATTACTATTAGTAACACAATGGGTTCGCTTCTGCATTACAGCGCCTAAACTTATTTTTGTTTAGTCCTGTCATTTTCTTTTTCATAGAGAAGAAAAGAGACGAGTGATATTTAGTCCTGTCAAATTAAAATTAGTCCTGTCAACTAAGGCATTTCATAACGTGTTTAGTGCATAAATAAATAAGTCACGACTAAAATACAGCCTCTTACAGGACTAAATTCGGTAGGTTATCTTCTATCCCTTTTCTTTTTTTGAGGTAAAATAAAGACAGAAATAAACTAAAATAAGTTTAGTCGCTGTAATGCAGAATCGAACCCATAGTTAACTGCATCTAACGGCCGGCGTAACAAGTAAACATAAACTTGATAAATTACTTCAACTACGTATACCAAAAGTACTATCTAGGCGTTTTAGTCAACTTTTGACAGCTTTATAACCAATCTGCACGCATATTTTCCTTCTTAAAAATATTACTTTTACATAACTCCAGTTCGTTAGTGAGGTTCTAATGGACGAGAAGGTATAGCTATATTGTTCAGTCCAAACTCTAATACCGCTATACGAACAAAGCTTTACAACCTTGAAGCTTTATTTATCAATGGGAGTGATCCCGAATCCTGATTGAACGTGAAATTACAATCAAAGCCCACCCAAGCGGAACGAACTGAATTTAGTATCTGTATAAACCGGCTGATAAATTGCTTACAATAATTTATAAATAATTTATGTTTTTTATAAAACATTTGCTCGTAAAAGGTCTCTTATATCTCAATACAACTTGAGATACAATACAATTTCAATATTGTATTGTATCTCATTACGCACTTGTGCGTTATTGTAATGTAAAACGCACGGTTCATTAAGATGCTCCGTCTAAAAACTAATGGTAATTTTTAAAATCTTAGCAGATTTTTTGTCGGAAAAGTGGTAAAAACATTTTATGTATAAAATTAACTTCGGGAGATAAAAATATGTAAACATTATTTAATTCTAATTCTTTAATTTAATTAATTTTCTCAATTAATAACAACCATTTATGTATAACAAAAACATGAATTTACTTTATTAGTAATACTGGCTGTTTTTTGTGCCTTTGTCTAAAAAATGCTGACTCATCGCTAATTTGTGAACGAGTAAAAATTATTCCGCGCGCTTTTTTTTTCGCTGTATTGTTTTTATTCGCACTGAAAAAAATGACATTTCGGCGTAATCATAAAATAACGTGACGTTGGTCTAAAACAGGTGAATTGTCGTAAAATAAGGAAATAATAGGTTACTATTAGGCTATAATCGAAATATGTTAAGTTGGAATCGAATTGTTTGAGTACCTATGCGATGCAATGCGATATTATGTTTCTAAACATCGTAAAATTTGTCACACAATATAATATTATAAACCGCGCTATCGAAGTTTTCTAATGAGTTTGTATAAATACAACTGTCCAACGTAAACCTTTGGACCGCAGTCCCCAGGCACCGCGTGTTTGACTCAGGGTTTAGATATAAGACGTAGGTAGATGCATTTGACATTGTATCCAACATTGATCGCAAGGTTTCATTAGTAGAGTGAGAGTTTCCCCGGCTCTTTTGGAAACCTTTGCATCGTAGATCAGGGAATTCACAGGCATATAATAATATAATAAATGGAAAACACCTTAATTAAAAAAAATCCTATCCTCTCTGCGAGTTTTTTTTCGCTTCTGCTAACGCCCCACTTAAGCCTAGCATGTTGCAATATTACATAACTGGAGATATAAGGAAGTCCTCGATAAATAGTAGGAAAAATAATACGACATAACTGGAGGTATGAGGAAGTTATCGATAAATAGTAGGAAACATAATAGTACGAAACTAGATATAATAATAATAATATATAATAATATAATTTCACGTCTTTTTATCCCCGAGGGGGTAGGCAGAGGTATTCCATTACTGGATATACCCACATTTCACGAGATATATTGGACCCCTAAACGTGATAGGTGGTGAGCCCATCGCCGGACCGGGTCTGTTTACACATGTCTCAGAATTAATTCTGAGACCTGCGGGTTTCCTCACGATGTTTTCCTTCACCGTCGAGCTAGTGATAAATATTTACGTAAGTTTTTGAAAAACTCATTGGTACATGCCAGGATTTGAACCCGAGCCTCACTGATTTTCGGCCGGCTCTTTAACCGTCCGGGCTATCACTGCTCGAGATATTATGATGAAAGAAAACATAAATAGTAGTAAACATGATCATATTATGTATGCTCGTCGGACTAAAGCCATGGTGACGCGTCATCTTAAATGCAGTTATCATCATCAGACGTATGATCATATTTCTTTTTGGTGATATCAGTATGTTCCGTCCTTGAGGTGAATTCGTCTTACTTAAGCTGATTTCACGTCTTTTATGATTGCCAGTTTTCTCAGTTTATGAAAGTCCGAGTTTTATTTATTTCCTCGCAAATTTGTTATTAAGACGTCTTATGACATACCTTGATAAAATTACAGCATCTGCTTCTTTGTAGCCCTCGCCTACGGCTCGGGATAGCAATATCGCCTCGGCTGTAATTTTCAATATACCGCACTTATATCATAATGTACTATTATAGAAAAGTCCATCATTTTACGTTTTGACAGATGAGATGATAAAATGCTAGCATTCGACTATACAATGTTATTTGAACGAGTTACTTTTTATGATCTGTAAAAACAAAGATTTACTACATCAAATTTACTGAATACTGAGTTGCGACGTCATAACGCATTGAACTCAATTGCATTATGTACTTTTTTGGTGGTTTTATTATTTTAAATTTTTCATTAGTTCAAAGAAAATCGAAATACTTAAAGAAATACTTGAAAAATAAGAGGTGTTTTAGGATAAGCTATTTGTTTAATGATTTTGATTACTCACAATTTCATTTGGATACAGTCAAATGCCCATCGTGTCGTTTTACCGCATTTGTGTCTCACCAAAGATACGGGCTGGCCTGGAAAACAGACCGAATAGTTTAATGTCTACTAATGTCAATACGAGAACCGTGCTCAAGCCGTATAGACGGTTTACAAATAATTACATTTCTTGTTTGGGTTCGCGTTGAATTCACTCCTTTCAACAAAGCAAATGCACTTTGAACTTTTAAATCAAACGACTTCTATTAAAAAGCTTTTCGTATTCTGAAGTAGGTATGTCATTATTTCTGATTTGGTTACGTAAAGACCAAAGTAATGTAAAAATCAAGAGGTTTCTGTTCATAGGACGCAACCAGAGAATAATAAATAGTACAGACGTAATGAAACGGCCAATAAAGATAGTCTTTGTTTTAAGGGGTTCCGTAGTAGGTACTCATAATGGAAAAAATTGTACGATTTTAAGGTACACTTTGCTGTCCATCTATCTGTCCGTGTAGGAATGACCTTTTTCTTAGAAATGGCTCTTGAGGTATTTGAAATAAATATCGATAAGTACCTACGGTCTTTAAAAAAAACTTTCTAGTTTAACGCATAAAGATATACGGTTCATCAAAGCTTAATTTCATACAAATAAAAGATAATGCTCCGGTAACCAAACAATATTGAAGTCTGGCAAAAAGAAGAAGGAAGCTTGAGAGGAGAATAGGTACCGGATTACAGGCGTTTATCATTTTTATTGGTAACTGCTTGCCTGATTAATGACGGTCTTGGGCGGAAATCAAACCCTTGACCTCTGAAGGCAAGTCGTTACTAACTGAGCCAACAGGCCCGAAATAGATCTGAATAAATACTATCATTTATTTATGTTCAAAGCAGTAATAAAAGATAGTCGTACGCAACAGTTAAAAACAAACAAAAAGTTTACGTTACGTAGTTAAGTATCTAGAATACTTTTTGATAAACAATCCAATACTTATTGTATAAAATCCGGTAAAATCACAGGTTATTTCTAGGTTTATACAGATACTGATATAGGTGGGTGATTAAAATAATGGAAGACAAGTTAAGCCTTGTCAGATACCCTGGGGTGGCTTGAAAAGTTCTTAGTTCACTAGTCTAACAACATCCCTTAGCTCAGCAGTGGTCTGTTCTCATTATCATCAGAGGGTCGATTTTTGAATCTCACCGAGTGACTAATTCTCACCGATGTGAGGATTTCCGAAAGTTCGTATTTTTGAAACTCATCGGTGACTTACATTTGTCATACCTATGATATCGATTTACGAGTGCCCCTACCCACTCGTAATTGAAATCACCATGCGATTGTTTTTGACAGTTGACGTAGTGCCATCTGCCAAAAGGGCCAAAGTATGTTTTTTGGAAGAATTAGCAGCGGGACTCGATTGTGATATTTTGTGAATGCGACGATTTATTGAAAACAGCGTGTGACTTTTAAAAATACGGCTTTTGGAAAATGGTGACATAAAAGTCATCGGTGATAATTTTAGTCACCGGTGATTTTGATATCACCAGTGAGATTCAAAAATCGCACTCCAGGAACGAAATGAGTTGGAAATTCATCATCGTCATCATCAATACACGATTGAAAGCGCGTGCTTACTGCTTCTTAAACAGATAATGCATTGAACATATTTACAAACTAGCAGCTTCTCCCGGTTTCTCCCGTGTAGTTCCCGTTCCCGTGGGAATACGGGGATAAAATATTGCCTATGTGTTTTTCTGATGTATAAGCTATACAACTGTAAAGTTTCGACATCAAAATTCGTTCAGTAGTTGAAAGTTGTTTGTTAAAGAGGAACAAACATCCATACATTGCATCCATACATACAAACTTTCGCGTTTATAATATTTTAAGTGTATTTAAATTTTCAGGCTTAAGTATGTAAGCGGGTAATGGGGAATTAAGAAAGGAAATAAAAAAGAGAGAAAACGTCAAAAATATATCAATTACATAGGAAATCATTGGATGTAGAAATTTCGATTATTTTACACAAATCTATTATGCCCCTAAGCGTAGTCATGAATATGTTTGAGAATGTTGATTCTATTTGTAAATGTCTGAGATACTAAAGGCCCACGCACACAGTGCACAGTGAACTGAGGCGGTGCGTGATGAGGCTGAGCTGTGTGCTGGGCAGAGCTGTACTGTTGCTGATTAAGATAATTATTTAGCGTGTGATTATAGAAACATAATCGAGTTAGTGAATCGATATTCCTGCACGTCTGTCTCGACCTTAGGCACAGCAAAGCGTTAGTGGTCAAGCAAAAGGTCGGAGGTATAGGAACTAAAAGGACTAGTGAGGTTTAGTAGCCCTGGATCAATATCCGGAATTCCAGCGATAGACTCCTCATTCGACCTTTAAAATTTAGGTGTCGAAAATTAGACTGGTGAAGAGTTGGTACTTCTAGGAATGGAATAAATTTACCAAACCCACGTTAAAAGGCGAACATTTATATATTTTTGGTGCTGTATCCGTGTAATGCACGAAGGCGTGGCCCCACGGAGTCCATTTCATATATATCATTACATTGAGTTGCGATGACTAGCAAGTTTCGTCATAGCTTGCCAGATCATTTGCCCTGATTCTGGTAGCTATGGACAAAACGCCTTATAATAAGTACCTAAGTGCCAACAGCCATTAGATTATTTAGAAGTCAAATCCCTGTACCTAGATTAAGTGTACTTACCACGACTACGGCAGATAAGATTATTACAAATGAAGATTAGAAAAAATAATAAATAAATAAATAATCTTACGGCTTTTATTCCCGAGGGGGTAGGCAGAGGTATTCCATTACTGGATATACCCACATTTCACGAGATATATTAGACCATATTGGCGTATAGAAGTTTTACTATTTGTGTTATTTATTTATGTGAAGTTTACGTTATCTGTTTTATTTAACATTTCTTATAGGCCGAAATAATAGCTAAAAAACATGTATATGTAAGCCACTGATTTATATGTAAATGTATGTCAATCGTGATTACATAGGTAGGTAGGTATATAGGTACTACACTAGCATTGAAGCCTGTACTAAAATCCATCTATTAAACTTTGTTGTCAACTGTCTGTGACGCCCACAACTAAATACCTAGTAGACGCTTCATAGAAAGGCATCTAGTATAATATACTTATGTAATATAATAGAATACTATTATTTGTAGATGCGACCCTTAGTGATACTATTAGGTACCTGAGCACACACAGCGAGCTTTTAGAAAACTGCGCATTACTCGAATCAGCACTTTACTGTATTCTATTCACCTTTATTATTAGTATCTATAGCCTATATCTAAATATACTAATATTATAAAGAGAAAGATTTGTATGTTTATCAATGGAAAGTTACATTTCTGGAAGTAACATGACGTATATTTTTTCCATTGGATCTTCCGAGGGCGCACTCGCGGGGAACAGCTAGTGCAAAATAAACATGTAACAATAGGTTTTGGAAGCAAGGGAAGGCTTGTTACTTTCTCGTTGTTTCAACAGTTGCTTTGTTTTGTGTACAATCTGGAGGTTCAACTTTTGACTTAGTCCTCCCAAGACCAAAACCCACTGACGCCTCAATAAGGCAGGAAGGCGATCACGATCCAGGACGAGATTTTTTTGATGATCGAGTTTGTATGCAACCTGTGACACAAAAAGCGGGCAGCCAGACTGATTTGAATTTACCTACTGTATAGAGCCGCCAAAATGAACAAATTATAATCCAGAACTTATTACTTAGTGGTCAAAAGGCTAGCGTAAGACGTCCGAATGACAGCTTGCGTTTGTATCTTGAAAACTTATTGTATGAAATATTCCCAATATATTTAAACCCCAGTATATTTAAATCCGGCAGCACACACAAGCTACCATATAGGTTACATACAAACTCGAATATTACAAATAATCCCGTTGAATTCCCGCCTCTGTAGGTGTTGGCATTTAAGGTAAACAAACATCTTCACTTGATAATAATGTTATCAAAACGCAGCATACGATTCTATATAGGTAAGTAATTATGTTTCTTGTGCGTATGTAGCGGTTGCTGTTTACGCGTATACGTCAAAGAGGGAAAGGCACGCCAAAAATAATAGTGTTTCTATGCCAACAACAGCAAGCAAAATAAATTATAACTCAGTTTCTACGGTCGCAGGTTAAAATCACCGGACCAGACCGGACCGGATAGGACCAAGTGTTTCTATAGTTACACGTAACACGCCTAATGATGACATAAAAAATCTTGAATACTTAGGTGAATAAAAACCGTTCTCATGAACTGTAGGTTATAATAATAATAACAATGAGTGTGGGATGCATCGAGATGTGGTGGCAGTGGACATAAACCTCACGCCGCTCTCCTTGGCAAAAGAGAACTGGCGCAAACCTGTGGTACAGAGCACAGCGGACCGCAAGGCGGTATGGGAGAGCAAGTCGCTACACGGGCGGTTCTACAAGGCCCTCACGGGACCTGATGTAGACCTGCTCGCGTTGGTGAACTGGTTACGATTCGGGGACCTCTTCGGAGAAACTGAGGGTTTTGCCTGTGCAATTGCGGACGAAGTTATGATGACGAACAACTATCGGAAATATATCCTGAAGGACGGTACGGTCGACATTTGTCGGGCATGCCGCCGTCCCGGAGAGTCACTCAGGCATATCATCTCCGGTTGCTCTCATCTTGCTAACGGCGAGTACTTGCACAGACATAATCTCGTAGCCAGGATCATTCACCAGCGACTTGCTCTTCTATACATACGGCCTTGTAGACCGCGAAGTGCCGTACTACAAGTACTTACCTGTGCCAGTTCTCGAGAATGGTCGCGCCACGCTCTATTGAGATCGATCTATTATCACTGACAGGACTATTGTAGCCAATAAGCCTGACATTGTGATAATAGATCGATCGCAACGCCGGGCCGTGCTCGTCGACATCACCATTCCCCATGATGAGAATCTCGTGAAAGCCGAGAAGGACAAGTCCAGTAAGTACCTAGACTTGGCCCATGAGATTACCGCCATGTGGGATGTTGATTCGACGATCATTGTCCCAATAGTTGTTTCAGCGAACGGTCTAATAGCAAAGAGTCTCGACCAACATCTTGAGAGACTCGCGCTAGGTGGTTGGATCAAGGGTCAGATACAGAAGGCGGTGATCTTGGACACGGCGCGGATAGTCCGCCGGTTCCTCTCTCTGCAGCCCTGACCACCGGCAGCTTGGGCCTCTGCCCCGCTGCCGGCGGCACCCTAGGTTAGGTTTTTTATAATGTGTAATTTTTATATTGTTTTGTAAATGTTTTTATATATTTTACTTTTATATACCAACAATGTAAAAAACCTAACATAAGATATAAAATAAATAAATAAATAATAATAATAAATCTTTATTTCAGGCAATATTTACATTAATAGATCTTAAATAACGCTAACAAGGTTCTTAACATATACCCTTAATCACGTAGTGATGCCAAACTAGTTGTCTCTAAATGGCTTCAAAAGCTCGAATACGATAAAACTGAAGACCTTTTATTGCCTACTTCGTAATTTATCTATACCTACCCCATGCTTTCCCCCTATATAAATTCCTTCTGTTCTCCTCCCCCCCACACAAATACATACACACCCTTATACAACATCTACACACCCCCACATTCAATCACCCACACTCCCCCACATTCAACACTCACACACAGACATACACCAGACACTCTTTACATGCATCAAACAATCTCTTTCCAGATTGCATTTTATATATTTGTCAATTATTGCTCACTGTATTAAAGTAAAATGGATTATTTCCCCTAATTTCTCTAAATTGTTTTGTATCGATACTATCTAAGGGGTGGAGCCAGGAGTGCCATAGCACAGGTTATCCTAGTTTGGGCTCCTGTCTCCCACTCGCTACTATCTTAGCCTAACAAATATGATGACTGATGAAATACTGAAAGACTGATAAATATCATAATTGATATGACTGATGATAAAAAATTGTGCTTAAACTTTGCAGAATATAAGTAATAACAAGAGGGTAGGAGGTGATGATGATACTAAATTAATTGAAGTGTATCACTTTATTAAGAAAGTGCTTTATCGGAAATTTAGTTTCCCAAATAAAATTAAGACAGCGCAAGTGCCGTAATGTTGCAAAAACATTTTTCAATAGAAGTAGGCTTATGGTAGGATATCAAAAAAACAAATTTATTATTACTCTGTGGTCAGGTTCATGATTTATTACCTTGTAAAAGTCCTTTTTACAGCAGGACCCATTATGCATAGTAAATGAAGCCTCCATTTGGGGCAGAGGCTTACCTAATTTACTGAAAAAGTTAAAAGTGATGATGGGACATTCCAGGGATACATGATTGTGACAGGTTGTTACAGGGATAAAGCCAGATGATGTTTATCGAACGTGCTAGGATACCATTAGCGTCCATAATAGTCACTCATCATAACGCAGGCGATTTGTGCTGCTGCTGGACCTATGCCTGAATTTTTTTGAGTGCCTAATGGGGTAGTTGACTGCACGAAACGAGACGAAATTAAATTGCGAGTGGTCAGTCATTAAAAAGATTATCCCAAACACCTTTAAACATGTATTTCGGTTTTAATTTACAATTAAAGCAAATTTTAAAATTATAAAACAATCAAAAAAGGTGTTGCAATTGAGTACTAGAAACGACGACGTCACACCTAGCTATTGCAATACATTTTTGATAGGAAAATTTCGTTTTGACAGATCATAAAAAGTAACTGATTTGACTAGGCAGGGCACTACCCTATTTTTGATATTAAGCTGAAAGAAGAAAATAAACACAATTGATTTTTAATTGTTACGGTGCCTATTGGAACCGGGCGGTGCTCGACGAATCATTTAGCCGAATGTGTTTAAATCCTAAATGTGTACTTTAATAATTTCGGAAATAGGTAATGAATAAATACAATAGATTTCTGGGGTCACGG
This sequence comes from Ethmia dodecea, assembly GCA_963855545.1. Taxonomy (NCBI): domain Eukaryota; kingdom Metazoa; phylum Arthropoda; class Insecta; order Lepidoptera; family Depressariidae; genus Ethmia; species Ethmia dodecea. Next base: position 11,448,637 of record OY979444.1, on the reverse strand, counting down.
CAGTGACCAAAGTCTTTTAAACTTAATGCCGCATTCAGAGCTAATCGTGCCGCTAAAACCTTTTTAATACGATCAAAGTTTTCTGCAGGAAAGTGCTTATGTGAGATTACAAAAAGTTTTTTCAATGCGTTCTCTCAGACGGAAACCAACTGATTTACCATTTCCCGGCAGTGAACACAGTGAAATGATTTACAAGTAGCTTCAGCCGGTTACAAGTCCTACTTACCGGTATTGGTAATTTAACGACAGACTTTTCTATTAGCCTTACTTCATAGAAAAGTCATAAGATGGTTTAAAATTAATTCAGCCCAATTGAGTCCAAAGTTCTTTCAAACTCATGTTATTATAAATCAGGGTCGAACTTTCATAACCCTTCGTTACCTCTTGTTAGGTCTATTTCTTAAACCGTCTTTTAAAAAAGGAGGTTTCTCGATTTGTGACGTATGCTCGGATAAAGGAAAAATGTAGTCACATTTTACCTGACTAATCGAAAAAGAAATAATAAGCCATCAGTCTGGTAAAAGTAAAAATAAATTTATTTTAATGTAAAACGTAAAAAAAATCACTCACCTCCTTAGTAAAATTTAGTTACATAGTTTTAGTTCGACTTTAGTCAAACAATAATTTAGATGTAAGTAAAAAAATTCTGAAGTAGGTATATGCCTGTAGGTCTCACAAACACGTATCACGTATAAAACAGGAAAGACGTCGTCATCAAACTACCTACCTACCTTAGTACGTACCAAAGCATAAGTAGGGTGGAATACGGGAGTAAGGTGATATAGTGATATATATAGCGACTACGTGTCCGCGATTCCTATAACATGTAGTTTATAATTTAGCTAGTAGACACAAGTATACAAAATTTTCTTCCTGCTTTCCAACGATTCCAATTTCCTAGGTACTTATCTCCCTGGTGTAGTGAGGTCCGGTCTTCGTTTATATTAACTCGTTTCGGCAGGCGTGAAAAGAGCACTGTGGCTGCGTATGGGTCAAAACCCTTAATAAAAATAAATGCTTAGGCTTGAATTCTTAGCCCAAAATAAAAAACCCCTGCAACAATTGGTTTGCAGGTTAAATCAAAGTACCTTACAAAAGGTCCGAACAAAGCTAAAAAAGGTAGGTATAAACTCACCAAAACTGTGGGGCTTCAAAGGCTTAATATTATAAGGTGAGCATATATATTCATTATGTATTTAACTTTTATTTCATTTTCCAAATAGGTACGAAAGTTAGGAATTTTCAAACGCCAAATTTAAAAAAACTAGAAGAAAAAATCGAAATAATACCAAAGAGTTGCGTAGCAAACTAACCATTTGGAGCTTTATGCTACAATCATCCTCCTTCAAAAAGAAAAAACAAAAAAAAATTGAGTGACAACCCTAATTAAAAAATTGAGACAACCCTATCGAGTTCACAAGTGTGAAATTACCCTTAGGTCCGAAACAACAAGTCTGAAATGACCCTTAGGCCGAAACGGGATAGACTATTTCGTTTAACCACCTGGTTGAACGAAACACACACATAATCAATCACAATATACAATATGTAACAGAATAAACGCAATTCCTGAAATTAGTTTGCTCAGTATCGACTACTTAATCGATTTTCCGAAAAATGAATTAGCATAGCTGAATTTAGTGATATCAATTCAATGGAAATCGTAAATTATTGCTCTTTATTTATATTACTTATTATTGTTTAGACAATACTGCAGTACGAAGGCATCCTATTTTTTTTTATAATAGTATACTAATTGGGGTGTATGAGGAATTGCACTTATTCTGTTACGCGTTGTATATAAAATGAAAAATTGACTGACTGATTGGCAATGTATCAACGCACAGCCTTAACCAAAGCCGCGGGTTAAAGCTAGTATTTTTAAAAATCTTAGACTGGATACATCTACAGGCACATTGTCTACTGATCGCAATTGTATTTATTTTCAAGCGATCAACTGTCATTTACCGTCAGTGACCACATTGGCCTAACAATGATAAATATCAAATAGAAAAAATAAATAAATATTTAAAAATAAACAAAAAACTCAAGCCTTTTATCCCCGAGGGGGTAGGCAGAGGTATTCCATTATTGGGTATACCCACATTTCACGAGATATATATCAAATAGAGACTATTATAATTACAAGATTATATATGGTACACACGGTCACTTGTTACTTACACGTTACCGATTATAAGTATTTCATAGTTTCTGAGGCTAGGCATTAGGGTCTGTGGGATAATAAATATGCGAATGTATAACTAACAATGGCGGCGAAGGAAAACACAAATACTACTGAATTTGCACAGTCGGGAAAAATTTTAATACTTGTAAAGTTTAGTATAGTTAGATTCTATTTTATTCTGAATATGATGAATAATTTATTTTGGTTACACCTACTCACCAAAACTGAGTATTATCCAAACATTGTGCAAAATAAGGTTTATTTAACCTGCACCAGGCCAATCCAATTTTAACAGTTGTTAACACTAAAACTGTCACCTCTAATTATAAATTACATTTCACTAAAAACGTATTAAAATAAAATATTGTTTAATTCCAACCTAAATTTGACATAATTTCGAAAGATTCGTTTTTATTTTTATCTTCAGTGATTTGTCACTTCAATCTATCACTCGAGTCGCGTAATAGAATGTGAAAGAAGTTTATCCGAATGGCCGGGCGGCGCGGCCGAGGCGGGCGGATTGTCAGGCGTCTTGCACGCTCTGCCGGCTAGGCGGCTTGCACGCTGTACACCCTCCCACCGGTAGACATTACCCTTTTAAAAATCATAAATCTTTATCTACATCATCGATACCTAGAACAAAATGTTTTCGGAATGAACCGACATCACATAGTTTTAGGCTCCGCCGCCGCTCTGTTGCTATTATGTATGCACTCAGAAGAATTCAATTTGGGATTTCGTCATCTTCATTCGCCAGTCTTCTTGCCATTAATTTTGGGGTTCGGGGCAGTATGTGAATGATACTGCAAAAGTGTTTAGGTAATTTTTACAACCAGCTACCTTCCTCTGTCTGCTAACCATACTTGAGAATGAATATATTACATACTGTTTCCTAAGATATATACAGGATTATTTATTATTTGTTTATAAATTAAGTAAAATACCCTACACTCTTGTTAATTAGTCTGTATATGTATTTGCTTTTAAGTTTACTGAAAATAAAATATTATTATTATTACATCTCACCTCACACCTCTATCCTGTAATCGAAGAAACAGGATGGAGAATGATATTGTTAGTGCAACCCGCGACCATTTGGGGACCGGAGCACAACGCACTTAATGCCGTGGTAATTTCGAGCTCTATTTTTGAATTATTATCTAAAAATAGAGGCGGCCTATGTTCAGTGGCAGACATCTTGCAGCGGAAATGATAGTGATGATCTAAAAATTATACCACCACCGGATAACCTGCGTAATTCACTCTGGCACATGCGTGGTGGGTCCAAGCAAAGAATAAAAAGGACTTCTTTCAGTTCTTTTTTTCTTCTTTCAGTCATATTTACTGTTTTTTCAGACACAAGACTCAAGTGACTGTCGAACTTCATTCTAAATTAAAAAAATTCACAAAGTAAATATGAAATGTAAAGTATGTAATTTTTTGTAATGTACAATTTTATGGGCCCTGTGCCTGAAATAAAAATAATCTCATTTTATCCCCCAGGGGCTAGGCAGAGTTATTCCATTTCTGGAAATACCCACTTTTCACGACAATATTCGACCCCTAAACGTGATAGGTGGTGACCCCATCGCCGGACCGGGTCTGTTACACATGCCTCACAATTAAGTGTGTGTCACAAGTACGGGTTTAATCACGACGTTTTTCCTTCACCGTCGAGCTACTGTTGGTACATGCCAGGATTCGAACCCGAGCCTCACTGATTTTCATCATGAGAAGCAGGCTATTTAACCGTAAGGCTATCACCAAAAAATAAAACAAATTATACAATTCCTGCAATTAACTTTTCCATAAACATCTGTAGGTTATTTTTTTAATGCAGAATTAAATTAAATTTTGTACAAATTACGCCGACTAACTAACCATTTAGTACAGTGAGATTAAAAAAATTGCGGGATTAAAACTTTTAACGAAACGAAAGGAAAGTTTTTGCCAGCAACGTCTGTGGGCAGATTTTACTACGGACGATTCACTTTTTTGACACGTTTGACAGGAGTATGAGAGCAATTACTTGTACAGTCAAGAGCACGCTAAGCTTGACACTTTGGACCTTGACCCGGCCCTGTATTCTATGGCGCGCAGTACAAATAAGAGCTCAGCTTAAACTGGTAGTGTCAAGCTTGACTTGCTCTTGACTGTACCTACTTATTTTTATTTAAAATGTTAATAATCAAACACAGCTATATATACACACAAATATATATATATATATATATATATGGGTATATTTAAAAAAAAACAGCTATTCTTAAAAAGTCTGAGGGTGCGCTTAATAGAGGTCCTAGCGACCTTAGGGCTGGAGAGTATATCGGGTAAAGGATTATTTTAAGTGTAATTGTTATTACCTACAGAATAAAATATACATTTACATTTTCATTTTCACATTAGCTGTCCAGAAGGGAATTGCTGCAATGCGAGCATTTTGGGTGCTTTTGCCCCAACATGATGCGCTGGAGGACACATTTTATGTTCATCATGCATTCCATCAAACTAGTTGACGGATTGATGTGGAACGACTGACTGCATACAGTGGAACCATCGCAAAATGTCAGATTAGCAAACTGACGGATTCGCAAAATGTCAGATTCGCAAAATGACGGATTCGCAAAATGTCAGATTAGCAAACTGACGGATTCGCAAAATGTAAGACGCGCGCGAGCTATCTTGTGCTGTTAGGTCATATACCAAATTCAAAGCGTTATGCCTAGTTCGCACATTTCGCTAATTTAGTCGAGTTCTTGATCAGTAATTAGTACAGGAGTAGTAGCAAAAGAGCCTAATATTGGCTAGTTGCATAGGTGTATGTGCACTACGCACAAGGACTCGACTAAATTACTGGCAGAGTCCAAACTAGACTTTACTTCAAAGCAGATGTTTTAGGGGGATATTACATTGTCAAATATCTCTGATCATTTATATGATCATATATTTGATCCAATATAATTGACTATGAAAATGAAAATAAAAATGAATCATATGTCTATAATACTTTATCGAGACCGTCAAGTTAGAAGCCTCACCATGGAATTGAGCTGTTCTGATAATGTCAAACAACTCTTCCTAAATAGTGCCAAATAGTGCCCGAAGCATATAAATAGTGCTATCATACTTTCGGAGATATTCAGGTCGTTAAGTGAGGCTGCTATCCTGACGTCAAGATAGCAGCCTCATCTCAGTACACAAAAACCACAGCACTGTTCTTGAAGAACTATATACCAAAAAACTCTTCTTAAATAGTGCCTTGGATTTGCAAAGTTTCAGAATTAGTGCTTCAAAGGAACCGAAGATATTAGGGTACATTGATGAGGCTTCCAACTTGACGTCAAGCTGGAAGTCACATCATCAACGAGGAAGAATTTCGAATCGAGACTAATGCCAAAAATCTCTTCCTAAATAGTGCCTCCGGAATCAAAACAAAACGGAACGATTTAACTTGTATTTTAGTCAATAAATGATGATAAACTTCCACGTACATTTTGGATTCGGTACAGATAGGAATAAACCAACTAGATCAAAATGGAGGCTCAGCTTTATAAAGAGCAACATCTCAGAATGTTTTTTTTTGTTTTTAGCTAGGGGTACAAATTGTGATGATTTATCAAGTTTCAGGATGCGGACTGGTTTAGTTTTTGAGATATATTTTTTTGAAGAATTATAACTTAATCATTTATCAAATATCAAAGAAAACGCAATGTCCAATGTCCAACTTCAAAAAAACGTAAATTTTTTTTTATTGATAAAAAAAATCTTAAGTTTTTTTAAAACATCGCTTTTATTTAAGTTTTCTTTATATTGTATGTATTCTTGCTGAATATGTAGCAGATAACTTAAAAAACTAATGAGATGTACAAAATGTTCGATACAGGAACAAGGGAAATAAAAAAAGCTCTATTTTTGGGGTTTGAGCAATTAATTATTAGAAATCTAAAGTATAAAATACATACAATGCACGAGCGCGGAACCGAGCGTGTCTAAGGCAATTGAAAAGACAAGATGGCTTTTTTAACCGGTCTTAGTGAAAGGGGTACCAATTAAAATATGGAACTATCGCCCTAATTACAATGTGCTACTAAGCTAAAATAGAATAAGAATTAAGTAATGCGCATAATGCGTACAAGTGGAGCTATACGATTGGCCATTACGGTTTTATATAAATAAATATAAAAAGGTATAACACATTGATGCTCGTGCGTGCCACTAAATAATTAAATTACAAAAAAAACTACGACTATAAGGTCTGCGGCGTGAAGTAGCAGACACAAGATAAAACAATATATAATAAGATTATTAGTAAGTAAATAATAAGATTATTAGTTTTTATAACTAAGTATTTATTTATTTATCTGTCTTTTGCATAGCCACATTGTATTAAACATCTTAAAAACGAAAACAGTACATTATGTAGCACCCTAAGGGACATTGCAAATAGAGAGAGCTAACAGACATTATTCATTACGTAAATTAATTACGTAATAGAATTTATTAAAACAAAATTACAAAACAATTTCTTAGTAATTAATAAAAATAACATTGCGTCATAATAATATCATTGCGTCATAATAATATCATTGCGTCATAATAATATCATTGCGTCATAATAATATCATTGCGTCATAATAATATCATTGCGTCAAATAAAAAATGTCTTGTGATTTAAAATTACACACCTAGGGAAGTAAAATATAAAATGTCACAGATCACATGATGTAACTGACGACCGAGGCGAATCCGTGGTCTACAAACATGTAATTCGAGACTTTCTTATTTACTTCCCAATGTGTATACTTTTTCTTATCGACGGGGGTGGAAAGCGGCAGCTTTGTTTAGCGCAGCGGGCCGAAATTTGCCACTTTCCGCCCCAAGAGATGAAATAGTAGATTATACACCAAGGGAATAAAGCACTGTTGTATGTCACGGGCGCGAAATTGACCTGAACGTAACGAAGGACTTAATTCGCTCGGGGAATTAAGACTGAGTCCTGAGTTTATTGAGGGATAGCTCCCAAGACAAAAACAGTTTTATTCCCGAGTTATATACTCTACTTTTCTCACCTTATGCGAGACCATAAAATGCAATTGCATGGTAGTAGATTATTGACAATGCCTATGGCATCTAGTTTAATAGACTCTGAAGTCAAAGTACTTTCATCACTCGACATTTTCGATATTCTTTTTGAAATGTTAAAGCTATAAAATGGATACAGCAACTTGTTTCTGCCGGCCTGACCTACTTGATTTAACAATTGAAGATCGTGCGAATCTAGTTGGTCTCGGCTTCGGTTTTCGAAAATCGAGTTGGCCACGACCGTGGCCGCAGGCGGGTGCACCATATTTTGCTTAACGAAATTAGACTTTATCGTCATAGCAATAAGGATTATGAAAAGTAAAAATTACATTATTGACCTAGGGTTATAATGAAATTCCATACAACATTATAACCCGGCTAAAGCCAAGGGATATAATGTCTTGCTTTCGGTGACGTTTATATGATATATAATCCGGCTATGTCGAGTATGTGGTGTGAAAAATAAATTACATGCAGATTATAGCGAAACTTCGAACGATTATAGTGAAAAACTCTATTTGTCAGATATCTTTAAGGAGATTTATAAGATTTATAAAAGAGGTGGTCTGTTCTTGGTTTTTTATATGTTGGGTAGGTATATTGTTGTATATTTGTATGGACATTGAGTGTGGACCCGAACTATATAATTTTAAGGACTTTGAGGGGTTTTAAGTATCGAATAGTATCGTGATATAATGTTATAAAATCAATTAAAAGATTGAAGTGTGTTAAGACGCAGTAAATCAGTAAAAAGACATGTTACGTCAATAAATATCCATTTAAATGTTGTCTAATAGCTAAGATATTCCATGCGGCATCTTAAAGATATACATCGCACAACAATAACCAGTATCGTGAAACTGACATTATAATTATAAAGTCTCCGCTCGTAATTTTCAATTTTCGCAATGGTTACTTCACCTGACGCTGACGTTTTAGGTACATGTATTAAAAACGCTTTAATTAAATTATCATTTCATGATTCTCTAAACCAAAAATTTTTTGGAATGTGACGCAGTAATTGTTGATCAATACCGTACTCTCTTTTGGTCAACAGTCCTTTTAATATTTGAATTGCTAATTAAGCTACCTATAGCTAAAGTTTTTATGATTGTAGGTAAGTACCTACTATTCATAACATAGGGGAGAGTTGGCTATATTGTCCCCCCTAAGGAATTTTTCGATTTGTGCAAAAACTATAATGAATATATTCATGGTTGTTTTTTGTAAGATACTATGGTTAAAAGACTTTACTACATGAAACTGTTTTTGGAGATATTTAGCATGTATATGCTCAAAATATTTATTTTTTAAAAACGATCCATCGGTACGATTTAGAAAACCGGTATGTTTAATCGTACCTTAAGGTTTTTAAATCGTACTTAGAAATTCTCCATACACATTTCAAATAAAATATTACACATTTATTTTCCCCTTATTTTTTGAAATAAAATATATTGATTATTTTTACATCCCTGTTATGTTGATTCAATTGTATATGCAATGTTTTTATAAATAAATAAGCATATTTTGTTAAAAAAAATATTTCGTTAAGTATTAACCATCGGTACGATTAACAGAGCAGCTTGACTGTGGTTTTTAAATCGTACTTACTTTATATTTTCTTATTGATTAACAGGTTTTGTATTAAACAACATTAATTCTTTTATTTTGACAGTCTTACATGAATTACAGTGGTGATTAAATAACTAAATTAAATTTTTAGAGTTAAAAATATTCAAATATGGTAATTTGTACCGGTACTATTTCGAAACTCTCAAACAGTACGATTTGCAAAACAAACCCCATTTTGGAAAAACGCCATGTCAAATCATAACCTTAAATAACTGCGGCGTGATTGTCTCACATATTAAAAGTCAGATAACTTGTTATCAGCATAACAAAATAGAGATTCACGTATGTCTTACCGTTTGTCTGCAGAGGTTTAGAATTTCAAGGTAAAAAAATACATTAACACCACCAAAAACATATTTTTTTCTCGTAAACACAAATGGGTTCTTGCAGCGACGTGACAAACTGTCATGGCTTTCGAATTGTTACCCGCATTAGATTTGTGTTGCCAGATCAAAAAAATATGTGCATTTAGTAGGAAATACCTTGGTGGTACGATTAATCGATCGGTACAATATAGCCAACGTTCCCCTAATCATCTCCTCGATCGATCTTGGGTTTTAATGTAATATATTCATGTAAACTTTTAGGTTCGTAATTAAGATTAGGAAGTAGACTGAAACGAGTCTCGTAAAACTTCACTTTCAGCTCAATTAAACGTCTTTCATCGGTCTGCTTGTCTTTCATGTCAACGTAGGTAGGTAGGTAAGTAGGTACTGTTGATGATTTAGAATAGTACAGTATAATGATAATCTAGTCTTAGTATGGTCAATTATATAATTCAATTTGGTTATTTTATTACAGTTAGTACGTGTATAAATTAGATTTTAAGAAATTCAGATACAATAAGACATTGTGAATTGAATTAAATAAATGAAATGAAATGTGAGTTTCACTTTATTGTATTGAAAAAGTTGCTAACGGGGAGACGACCTATTTCAGAAATAAAATATTATATTTAAAAAGTGACCTAAATTGTCGACTTGTCATACTTCGAAGATTTGTATGAAGTGTTGTGACAAGTCGTTAATTTATGTTTTTTCGTTACATTTGTCGCATCTGACAGATTGTGGTTTTAGCTGGCAACTTCCCTGTTCTCGTTCACACAGTTGCACTTCTCAGTCTGCAAGTATACACCTGTCTCGTAGATTTATTATAAAAACAAGGATCAAAATCAACATCAAGTCAAAATCTCAGTTTTTATTTAAAGATACAGTTTGCCTACCTACCACTTCATTACTTATCACCAGTGTAAAATTGCCAGTAAAATTATATGCAAAATGATTTTTTTTGTTCGATGGGCTCACCACCTATCACGCTTAGGGGTCCAATATATCTCGTGAAATGTGGGTATATCCAGTAATGGAATACCTCTGCCTACCCCCTCGGGGATAAAAAAGGCGTGAGATTATATTATTATATTATTATTATTTTTTTGTTGTTTGAAAGAGTAGCACTATGTTTGTGGGCGGTGGTCGGTTACAAATGGCGTCGGCCGTGTCTGGGGTGACGATATACGAGGCCGACGAATATGGAAATCTGCGCTGCGTCGGGCGTGCGAGATAAATCATTATAATGCACGTACATTGTGTACACTGTAGGTACTAAAAGATAATCCTGCTTCGGACGCGCCGTCCCGTTGCCATTATTCCTCTGTTTATTTGCAGAAATAAATCTTTGATCAACTTTATTACAATCTTATAATATCTTTAGATAAACAAGTTCTACGTAGATCAAATTCATACATCATTTTAATGTTTTGAAACCAACGTGTTAATAATACTTTTATATATATAACATATATAATATTGTATTTTTTTCATCGGAACGTACCATTAACATGTTTTATGGCGTTTAACGTCAACATGGTCTCAGTTTATTATTCACACAGTATTTTCGTACAAGAAACTTGTATTTTTAATTTTAGGAATGCAGCTTACGATCACGCCATATATCTATGGATATTTCTATTAAATGTCAGGAATCAGTTAAGAACCGCCGGTTCCAATTGGAACCAAGACACAATTAAAAATCTATTGTGTCTGTGATTCATGGTCTGAGAATTTTTTTAATATTTAATTTTGTTAATCTCCATAAAAAGTCAGTCAGTCGACTGACTCTTCATCTTCTTGGCCACCATTGTACCTGTAGCAAGCCTTAACAAAAACTCTTCAAAAACGGCTAGTTTGTCTTGCTCCATTTGGGCTTATACTAGGACACCCTTTACCGATATCACCGGATATTTGAAACCTGGTCTTAGTAATTCAAATATTAGGTTATATTACACACATATACCTTCGACCACCAAAACACTTTGTTTTGACATTTTCTACATAAGAATTTTAGGGTTGCGAAGTAAGGATGAGATCCATCCGTAACATAAATATATGGTGTCATTTTGTTATACATACCAACTCAAACTAAATGTTTTTTTATTTCAGTAGGTATAGTATAGCGCTAGTGCAATACAGCTACGCTACAGTTCTCTCCAGTGTTTTTAAATAGTTATTGGTGCAAAAAGTTTTAATTTATATTAGTATTTTATATTGTTTTGAAGTCAATGTCTCAAGGACTGTGATAGTGAAAACCGTTTTAAAAAATATTTATAATCAACGGAGTTATAAACAAAAACATTTCAAAAAATATCAGTCAACGGATTTGTACCTGACCTACGACAACCCGCAAAGCGCTCGCCGCTGGTGAATCATCAACACGGCCACACATCGTGCAACGTTTAGCGGGCGCTGACATAGAAGCAGAGCGGTCACTAATACAGGAGTTAAACGACCCCTCTTACAGGTACAGCTCATTATGTCTACGAAAACAAAAAATATCACTGGTGGTGCCGGCAAAAAAATGCTTATGGTAAAATGTCACAAATGCAATAAAAACGTTCAGACTCGAGACACGATACAATGTTCCATATGTAAAAACAGATTTGAATTTCACTGTGTAGGCTTCCCAGAAAAAAAGTATCGCATTATGGATCAAAAATCTAAAAATGAATGGAAATGTCGGAGTAAATCGTGCACAAAAAAATCTACAGAGATTACTCACAGCGAGACCCCAGAGCCAGAGGCATACTATTCTCCTGTAACCACTAGTAATGAGAGCTCCCCGTATATCCGAGAGACCTCCCCACAAGTAACAATAAGAAGGAAACATTGTGTCAATCCTGCCACTAATGAGGCTGATCTTACGATTTCCGATGATGATGATGACATTCAATCATTTTCCTCGACTTTATTGATAAATCGCAGCTGTCCGGATTTGGCTATGGGTGTTTATGAGGAGTTAGAACAACTAAGAAATGAATTATGTACAGTTAAAGGAAAACTCGAAAGCGCCGATAACGAGATTACAAATCAAGTACCTAACAGAGATTTTTGCCTTACGGAAAGAAAATGAGGAGTATAAGTCGAAACTTGCCCATCTTACTCGATTAAGTTTATCTCCTTCACTTTTACGAACAAAAAACCAAAAGCAAATTGTAAATCAAAGCTTAAATCCGACACTAATATCTAATTCTCCAAAGGATAAAGAAACTCTTTTACATTTAAAACGACAAATAAAATTTCTAGAGTCCCAATTGGATGAAGCACAAAAAGAAATTGAGCTTTTACAAAAGAAGTTAGAGTCACTTGAAGAAAACCTGTCTCCCATTAATTTTGAAGGAAAAAATTCCTCCGCCCAACAAGAAACGATGACGGGTTCTACGCCTACTTCATCTTCAGATTCACAAGAGCATAGCAATCAGAAATCGAAAATACCTATTTCAAATAACTCTTCTTCGAATAAAACGGTGAAACCAACTATACATATTATAGGAGATGAACAAGTTAAAGGCCTAGCTCAGAGACTATTGCGCACAAGAAGAAATCAGTGGAATGATATTTACAGCACACTTAGTTTTGTAAAACCTTACGCTTCCAGCTCCGAAATACTTTCTACAGTAGAATCAGAATACAAGAACATTTTGTCAGATGATATCATAATTTTGTCTCTAGGTTCACATGATATAACTCCATATTCCTTATTCTCTAATCTGAGCAATATTCTTTATAAACTGAGATCCAATAAAGTTTACATCCTAAGTATAAAGACAAACCATTATCTGAATGTAAAACCATTAAATTCAAATATTGAACTACTTTGTAAAAACTACACAAACACTACATTTTTAAACTTACACAACAAAATTCCAAATAGTAATCAAACATTTGACTATATCACATTTAAATTGAATGTAGAGATAAACTTTTTGACTTATGACAATAAATATATCAAGGGTATTAAATCCTTGTCTCAATGCCAAGAACAAAAAAAGATCACAAATGATTCTCCATGTTCATCACTTGCTAAAAATATCAAAAACGCAAAAAAGGGAACAATTCCTTTTTACTTTGCTAAGCAACAACCGATATCAAAGACAAATGAAGAAACACTTAATGAGACGTCTACTAATGAAAATAATGTAAAATGTTTTCGCAACTCTAAATAAAAATAGAAATGCAAGTAAAGAATTATTCCGTATCTTTCACCAAAATATAGCAAGACTTTGCAAAAAAATTGATCAAATAGAACTATGCTTAAATGATTTATCAGACATGGATAGAGAGATTGATGTTATGTGTTTCAGTGAAACTTTTGTCAAGCAAGGTGTTGAGGCTAACATAATTTTTAAAGATTTTAAGCTGGTCTCTTCTTTTTCAAGGATGAAATCAAGAGGAAGAACCTGCATACTAGTAAAAAAAAGCATTAAATCAAAACCGTTACATATAGCTTCGGAATTAGCAAACTCTATCCATTTTGAATGTTGTGGAACGGTAATAGTCGATGCCAATCTCATCATCGTATGTATTTACAGAGTGCCAGATCAAAGTAACCACAAAATCAATATATTTTTTCATAAATTAGAAAAACTCTTAAGTTTTTTAAGCCAAAAATTTAAACGAAAGAAAGTTGTACTTTGTGGTGACTGGAATATAGACTTACTTAAACAAAATAGTCATTCGAAGTCTCTCATAAGTATTTTAGAAAACTATAACTACCAAAGCCATATAAATACACCAACCAGGATAGGCTCCTGTCTGGATCTAATTATAAGTAATATACAAAACGTTACTGCTGAAACACACACCCTAGGACTATCTGATCATGAAACTTCGCAATTGATTACATTTAAAACTAAAATTAACAAATCCGTTCAATATTGGTTTGAATTTCGACGTGATTATAGTACAGAAAATATACAAAAATTTTGTAAAGCAATTGCAGCTCTCTCGTTCTCTGAAACTCTTGAGTTGAATTCTTTGTCTAGCGCGTTTAAATCATTCCACGATCTCATACGCATGTTTCACGATTTGTGTTTTCCAGTCATAAAGGTTAAAAGAAGCAATAGAGCCAAAAAACTGAATTGGTTAACCCCTGGCCTAAAAAAATCCAGCAGAACAAAACGCATTTTATATTTAAAATAAAAACAGTCTGGTAATGGAAAAAAGACATACAAATCTATATTTTCACATTATAGTAATATCCTTAAAAAATGTATATTTAGGTCACAAAAAATTAACAACACCAGGTTTATAAATAGAAGCACTAATAAATGCAAAGCTACCTGGAACACAATCAAGTCAAAAGTATCTGATAATGACATTAACATAAATAATATTGACATGATAAATTATAATGATAGTTCATACAATAATCCATCTGACATATGCAATGTGATGAATAAACACTTCATAAACTTGACGAATTCCTCAAATTTTACACAAAACACGACATGTACTAATAACATTAAAGCAAACATTAAAACCATGTTTCTGAAACCTGCCGATGACATGGAAGTACATAAGATAATTTTAAGCCTAAGAAATACTAAAACTGCAGGATATGACAATTTACCCACAAAGATACTGAAAGATTGTGCTATTTATATATGTCGCCCCCTAGCACATATTATAAATTTATCATTTATAGAGGGTAACTTCCCAATGGAACTAAAAATATCTGTTATCAAACCTCTCTACAAAAAAGGCACGAAGACTGACCCAAACAACTTCAGGCCAATAGCTATTATACCCATTATATCAAAGATACTTGAGAAGGCATTCCTCATAAGATTAAATGACTTTTTGATAAAAAACGACATTTTATATCGGGCACAATATGGTTTCAGGAAAGGTAGCTCAACCTGGTCAACAACACTTGCTGCATTCAACCTAATAAAATTTATTACCGAAACTTTAAATAATAAAACCCCCATCCTATCAATTTTCTTAGACATGAGTAAAGCGTTTGACTTCGTAGATCATTCTAAATTATTGCGCAAACTAGAATTATGCGGCATTAGAGGCAATGCAAATCAATGGCTAGAAAACTACTTACGAGGTAGAAAGCAATGTACTGTGGTAACGTCGCGTCGTTTAAGGACTCCAAGCTTGTATCGGTCAAAAAAGAATACTATTCAGATTTATTAATAAATGGTAAAGGAGTTCCGCAAGGCAGCATTCTTGGACCCATACTATTCTTAATCTACATTAATGACCTCCCAAACGCTACTCAACACAATTGTTTATTGTTTGCTGACGATACTACTCTGACGGTTCAATGTTATGATCGCGACTCGTTCAATAACACAGTAAATTCAGCACTATTAGATGTTACCACATGGCTAAAGGAAAATCACCTCAACATAAATGTAGCCAAAACGAAAATTATACAGTTTAGATCTTATCAATCTAAACGATTACCGATCAGTATAATACATGATGACATTGAAATAGAACAAGTAAATAATATAAAATTTTTGGGAATTCAAATTGATGACCACTTAAACTGGAAAATGCATATTGACATAGTTTGTAAGAAAATTGACAGATTTGTGTATGCTCTATGGAGATTACGCCGAACAGTCTCAAAAGACGCAGCTCTTACAGCTTATCACGGTTATATATCTTCTATTATAAGCTACGGGCTCATCATATGGGGCAACTCTGTAGATACACAAAGAGTTTTCATAGCCCAAAAAAAGTGTGTTCGAGCAATAGACATGGCGTTTTACCTAGACAGCTGCAAGCCCATATTTAAAAAATACCGCTTACTTCCACTACCCTGTATGTATATAAGAGACCTATGTCTCTTTGTAAAATCACATCCAGGGTACTTTAATAAACGGAGTGAAACTAATACAAGACAAATACGTTCTCAGTATATTAATTTGTTATACCAACCACCCTGTCATACATACATTTATGAGAAAAACGTATTTAACACATGCATAGTAGTTTACAATCATCTTCCTAGGGTTTTACAGTTAGAAAATGGTTTGGCTTTTAAGAAAAAAATTACTGATTGGCTACTGGAAAATTGTTTTTATAGTCTCTCTGAATTCTTACTTCATAAACATTAATTTATTACTTGCTGGCTCTTGTACTATCCGTTGACAATCCAATTAGATTCATTATAAAATAAGACTTGACATAATGTGAAATTTAAATTGTTAGTTATCTTATTGAATATATTTTAATTATAAGCTTTTAATAAAATTTGCACATCTGTGAACAGGTTTAGTACATTGAACGAATTATAAATAGCATTAAAACATCTTGTAAATACCTACTATGTACTTAGCAAATAAATGATTCTATTCTATTCTATAAAAAATACACTTTGAAATGTCCAATATAAACAAGGCACACTAACTAGACTCGACTCGACGAGTTGCTGGTTCCAAATGCAGTAGGTACCCCGAGAAGAGCCAGCAAGAAACTCAAGGGCAGCTCTTTTTAGTCTCATGTCTTACTAGTAAATATGGTTCACAATAATAATTATAATAAATAGCCTTACATAGCGCTGAGTCGGTTAAACCCATGCATTTTGGTCTACTAAGTAGTCGGTAATTTTATAGTAGCCTTTTTTATATAATGTTAGCTTAACTATTGTTTTAAATTTGTCAAGAAGCAAATTTTGTAATGCAATAGGAATCTTATTGTAAAAGCGTATACATTGACCCTTATATGATTTGGTAACTTTAGATAATCGACTAACATAAGCAGCCAGTTCATTCTTATTTCTAGTGTTTATACAATGTCTGTCACTATTTTTTTTGTAAAGTAATATATTCTTTTTAACATACAATACGTTTTCGTAAATATACTGTGACGCCAGTGTCAGTATATTAATTTCCTTGAATTTTTCTTTTAGAGACATCCTAGATCCCATTTCATAAATTGCACGAATGGCTCGTTTCTGCAAAATAAATATTCTCTGAACATCAGCAGCATTCCCCCACAGTAGAATGCCATAATATGACATCAAGCTACTAAATATAACAATGCCTTCAGGGTGCTGATGGGGTTGCCACGGTTCTGCAGTGCTTCTGCTATGTTCGCCGAAGCTCGTGTCGACAGCTTTATGGCTGTGCTTCGAAAAAAGTCTGCGTCGCTACTGAACAGAATTCGTGTCAGCCTCAAAAGCCTCCTGAAGACTATTGCGTAACGGGTTGAGTGTCCAGTGATGAGGCACTTAACCCTAATTACAAAATCACTTGTAGAATATAAGTACTAACATAGTTTTAAGCCTAACTAACAACTTATTGGATCTCTGTTGTCTGAAATAAAAGTTTTATACCTAGATGTGTAAATGATCAAAATCATTATCGTACCAGCAAACATGTGGTCACTCAGTCCACAAATACGTAACAAAACAATTTAAAAAATTCATTGGCTCAAGTAGGTAAGCTTTGCCTTAAGTAGTTTGGGACTCAATAAAAATGATTAGTTTATCTATGAAATTGTAAACTAATCTGAGCATCGAATCTGTTAAGACATGGCACAAACTCTTGTCTAGCTAGGTAGTAAGAGAGAAATCACTTTTTGAGCATGTAAGTATACCTAATTTAAATAAAAAAATTGAATTAAATAATGATCTTCTTGTTTATCTCAAAATTACAAAAGATGGATTTTTTTTTTGTCAGAATCATCTGGCAATGTTATCTAATATTTTTATTTTATTTAGCAACAAAAGTCCCAGCAATAGCATGCAATCCAAAGAGATTAAACTATTATATTTTAATCTCTTTGATGCAATCAGATTGTTGCATAAGGTTTTTACAAAACATACAAGAGATAGATAGATATTACCTACGCAGCTGGGGACCATTATAGTTTCGAGTAGGTGGCAATATACAAATTGTACCGGCTTTGATGTTATTAACCAACCTGACTGATTACAAACTGTGTTCTAAACTACAACAGATACACGTGTCCCCAGGGGAACTTTGTCTTCGTAATACAAATACTCTAATTAATACCAAAGTCATGCTATGTTCTGTTCCATTCCACATAATAGGGAAGTAAGGAACATGTTTGATTTAAGATGTTTCAAATGAATCCTAGTTTTAGTCTCGTCGTCCTAAGGCTGTCTGAAAGAGCAGTGATACCCTTATGGTATGGTTAAAGAGCCCGCTCCTCATGATGATAATCAGTGAGGCACGGGTTCAAATCCTGGCATGTAAGAATGAATTTTTCAAAACTACTAAACGGATTTGGATGAAACCTTACATTAATATAGCTTATACAATATACATCATAATAACAAATAGGCTACGTTTAATCCCGGACGGGCGAAGTCATGTACAAAAGATAGTCATACATATTTGTAGCTCCTCTCAACCTTTCAGTGTTTTACTCAAGGACCGTAAAAATTATAACATAATATTTTTTCAAAGAGCTTTCGGAAGTTCTTTAAAGAATAAATCTGACCCAAAAAGTTTTATCGGCTAACGAGTTTCTTCACGATATTCCAGCAAAGTACTTATTACAGGTACACGACCGCACAACGTTGAAAATTCCTTTTGTCTTTCATTCTCATCCGCTTTGTTAATAAACTTTACTATGCATTTAAAATAAAACCGTAGACGATTTAATGCAAATCGTAAGGTCACTTCTCAACGCAGCACCCTGTCGCTTACATAATTTGTGTCGCCGTTTCGGAAGGTTGTAGGTACTTAGTTACCCCATTGCTTATTAACTGTGTTTACGACGTACACTATAGTCTATTTCACATAGCATAGTTTCGGTGTCAGTTCACATTTTTCCGTTTTACGTTTACTAATAAAAATATTAGGATAAAAATAATTATTATATTATTATTTTATCATTGCAAAAATACAATATTTTTTAATAGTAGAAAGTAGCGAGCGTACAACTGAAAAATGTGAACTGTCACCGAACCCATGCTATGTAAAATAGACTATAATAATAATTAATTGGTAAATAATCTGCACTGATATTATAAAGAGGAAAGTTTTGTTTTTCTGTTTGTAATTAACAGGCCCCAAAACTACAGGCCCGATTTTAAAGATCTTTCACGAATGGAAGGCTTGCTTTTCCGGGAGTAAACTGGGCTATAATTTTCCCACGGGAACGGGACTTATGCTGGTGAAATCTTTTATTGGGCCTCATAAGTGAAATGAAATGAAATATTAATTTGCCAAAAATATACGTGTCTTCAGTTTGTTAACAGTGTTGACTAATGTATCAGTACATTTAGCCATTTGAGGCATGCAAATTTTTATTTAAATTAGAATTGACATCATTATATTTAATACATTATCTTCACATTGTAAGTTATCAATTAAAATCTATTCAGGTATGTACAATAAAAATAATAATTGTTTTGACATACAGACTCACTATAAAATTTATATTAATGTAAAAATAAATCCCTACACCACTAAAACGCCACTTTTGTCGACTTCTTCAATTTATTTATTTTGTTATTTATGAGCAATTTTTGATTGGGTAGTGTGCATGTATTGTTTATGTACAGTGATAGTTATTTTAGTTTTGGTAATAATCGATGTTATCTAGTAGAGTAGCGTATGAAAAATAAAAATCATTGCCGAAAATAGTTTTTTGCTAATGTTTTGATCTACCTTTCAATATTTACACTTAATTTAAAAATACCATGTGTATATATACTAACAATTCTTGAAATGAAATATTACATAGTAGGTACCTAATAATTTTTTTCTTAATTAAAATTCCAATGAAAACTACAATAATAACATTGTGGAACACAATTTACTTACACATTTTTTTAGTCCCAAACTAGGAAAAGCCGGCCAAGTGCGAGGCGGACTCGCACATGGAGGGTTCCATATCAATATCTATAAAAATGGCAAAAAAATCACGTTTGTTGTATGAAAGCCACCTTAAATATTATTTTTTTAATTATTAATAAATTAATAATTTCAACTGTCTAACTATCACGGTTCATGAGATACAGCCTGGTGACAGTCGGGCGAGGGTCCCGTGTTACACTTGGGGTGCGGAACCCTAAAACCGGTTTCAACTTGCTCCCTGGCGTCGAAAGCGTTACCCTAACACCATGTAGGTATAACATAATGTTAGTGACCGTAAAATGACCGGCGTGATGAATCAAAGTTTTGTGGAAGAGTAAAACAAAAGTTAGTAAACTCTTACATAAAAGCCCGACATGCCGCAAACCTAGCTTACTCGATTCCGACTAAGCAACTGGCGCAGTTCAGTCAGCCGCGTATAAAACTTTTATATGACGTCATCATGGATGTGAATTCAGCCTTAGATTCGCCACTAAACATTTGTACCTTTTAGGTAACTTATATTCCGAGCACGAATAGAATCCTGTACCCGTGCAAAACATAATATTGAGCGTGCTTTACAGCTGTTCTAAACAACTTTGTTCCATGCTATTAAGTTCTGATTTACGTGGCCTGTTTTAATAAGTAGGTAACTATTCTTCAGTAAGTAGGTATCGTAAATCTTAAATGCAGGCAGAATAAAAAGTGTTCCACCTGTACCAATTCTAGTTTATTCGTTTTATTTACCAACATCTATACAAACCGTTACGTTTTAGGGATCCGTATGGGTGCCAGCGAGACCCTATTACTAAGCCTTTGTCCACCCGTCTGTCTGTCAGTGGGCTGTATCTTATGAACCGTAATAGCTAGACAGTCTTATAAGTAGATAAATGAAGGAGTGGAGGTGGAATGCTCCTCCATCGTGAAAAGGGAAAATCTTCCGCCAGGCAAGATGATTGTGCCTGGGGACCGCGGTCCAACGGTTGATGTTGGACAGTTGTAGGTATATTTATACAAACTCATTAGAAAACTTCGATAGCTCGGTGTAGAACAGTTCTATGTAGTAACCGCTAGGTGTCGCTACATATATTTTCACAGAATGTGTATTCCTGTAATGGGTATAATGATTTCAAAAATGGTAGAGGATTGAAATGTTCACAGAGTATGTATTACCTCGTATAGTCACTATAAAAACAAACAATAAAATTAGTATATTGGCAATTACATTAATTTTTTAATCCATCTGCTTTTCGGTTATTGGTTGTCATTGACTACGAGTCTGCTTCTTGTCTTGGATTCTAATTTGCCTTGTTAATTATTAAGGAATCTCATATCCATGTCTAACATAATATTACACAATAATTAAATCAGATAAAGGTAACCCAAAATTCTTATTTTTTGTGGTGCTAGATTACCACTTCGTCGGCATAATTAATATTATGCGTATACCCATACAGTTTTCTACTATCACGAGTCTCTGAGCTAAGCCGCGGATACGGACAGACAGACGGACATAGAGAAACTACATGGGTTCCTTGTGGACTACGAAATCCTAAAAAACGGGATCGCTTTTGGGCACCTGCTAGTAGGTAAATAAACATCTACTGTCGTGCCTTAGTCTCTCAAAAACTCGAAAATTTTGATGATTTTTGTGTGTCTTCGAGTGGTCATTGATTCACAATTGGACCCAGTAGGTGGCACTGCATCGGGGCAGGACATCGACTGTCGGGTCCCCTGGTTTGTAATAAAAATGTAAATTCTATTTTATATTTAAAACCTGAAGCCAACCAATTGCTACAGGCCCGAACTGGCTTAATCCAGCACTTCTTTGGGAAGTGATGAAAATTTTTATAAGTACGACGGGTTTATAAATCAGTAGACGGGTCTTTAGTCTTAATTACTCTAATTAATCTCGTGTCACCAAAAATTTAATGAAACGCTTACTACGCGAAACGTTATGAACGATGCCATTATAAATTAACGCACCGATGATTAAGGAGCTTTTATAAATATAAGTGGATAGAAGTATCGATAATTATGCCGAGAAATTGTTTATAAATTGACAGCATGTTAATCGACACTTTCAAAACAAAAATGAGTAGTTTCACGTATTTGATACCAACTTTAATGATATTTGTTGATTTATGTTTTAAAACAATAATATGACCACCATTTTATGCTCTTCAGTAGGTACCTATTTTAGAAGACATTATTATGATCTTGGACAACGATTAAGTGTTGGTAAGAGAATAGGTAGTATACCAGTAGGTATAATAAAATTTTCTTTGAACCCAACCGACTGTAAATTCAAAACTAATATTTTTCAGACTATACGACGATACGAGTATATTTGAAGTGAAATCAAAAGTACAAAGAATGAACTTTTTAAACGAATTTTAAAGAAAAAATGTATTAAATATTTAAGTAGGTAAACGTTATATAAGTCGTTTCAAGACAGATATTTCATATTATGCCGAAGTGAGTTTTACAAAAATGTGTGAGATCAAGGAATTATCAAGTAGATGTTACTCGTGAGCTGCGCAGGCTGTATGGTAAAGGCTAACGTCCAATGTAAGTACATATACGGGGCATGTTATCGAACAGTTATTATCCTCCCTATGTGTAAATTGTACTGGAAGTCGCACACAAAATCACAGTCACGTTATGTATCTGGGGGAATCGGATGATATTTTTTTTACGCGTCACATTTGAGTATGAGAGGGAAACATCACTAGACCAACGTATACGTTTAATACCTATAGATATACTTTACCCGGTGTTCTGCTAAATTTTTTAGGAGAATCTATAATTAGGTAGATAATCGTCGATGGTAATACGTGGTGAACCGATCCGTCTGGCTATCAAGTCAAAATTCAAAACATTTTGACTTGATTGCCGGACCGGGTCCCATAAACGTGTCAGAGAATTATTTCTGGGACCTGTGTGTTCCCTCACAATGGGAGTTGCAATGACTTTAAATAAGCGGACTTATAAGCCCCTACATTGAATGAAAAAATTTAGACTTTGAATGTTTTCCTTCACCGTCGAGCTAGTGATAAATATGTACGTAAGTTTTGAAAAACTCATTGGTAGATACATGCCAGAATTCGAATCCGAGCCTCACTGATTATCATCATGTGAAGCAGGCTCATGTTGGCCCTAATTATTTAAGTTTTTTTTGCTTTGCAAAGTTTGGAGATAAGAGGTAATGGTTCGGCGATAAGCACACTACAAGTCACGTTTAGGGATGCGAAAAATATAATAGTCAGAAGTGGATATTTCCAGGAACGGACAACCTCTGCAGACCCTTACCTTGGGATAAAGACGTAAGACATTTTTCTATATTTATTGTTATATTTGTGTTTTAGTAATATACGTCAATAAGAAACGACAACCAATTCTAGTGATGGTCTGTCTGTGACAGACCTCTGGTTAGTCTCGAGTTCCACTTTCGTGTCCTTACAAAATAAAATCAGCAGAGGAGCGTAGTGCTGATTATTTGAATAGTACAATTAAATCTTACGTATAATTTTTTTTAGTTTTAATTAGATTTTTCCAAATCACAGGTCAGTAGTTTTTTATATAATATTATTATGTTTGAAATTTTAGTCTGCAAACAATTTAATTCTATATTACCTTATAAGTTACAATTACTTACTGTAGGTACATCCATGCTTTGTATACTGATGATGCAACTATTTTGATAACAAATGATCGGATAAATAGTGCTGTAATTTACAAAGCAGTAATTTAAAAAAAAATCTCATCACAGCACAGGACAATTATTTTACCAGGGAAACAACAGCCCGCCACCTGCTACGATCCTGGCATACCTCACGCGCCTCATCCACATCCATCAATCGGTTCATACAAGCTCGTCGGTTTCGGGTACTCTTTATTATTTAGATAACATATAGAGAATAGAGATTTAAATTAAAATAATACATAGCCAATGCTATGCTCTACTCTCTCTATGCAGCATAGCGTATACAATAGCAATTATAATAATAATAACAATAATCTTTATTTCGCTTGAAATGTGGTACAAGAAGATGGTCAGTAAAATGATAGGTAGATATTACCCACAATTTCACCACAATCTGGTATGCAAAAGTCATAAACATTACAATTAATATTAATTCTAATTCATAATCATTATTTATTATTTTTGGGGGAATCCAGTAAACGTTTCAATCACATTTATAATCCAGAAACGTTGCTTTCTGAGTATTTTTAGAAAGGTTTTTGTATTATCATATAAACCGGACGAAGCGAGAGCAGTGGCCTTATTGTCTTTGTCATAACGTTGCTTCTTCATTAGAACCAGTCAAAGAAAAACAAGCAATGATAGCGTAACAAATTTCAAATAGAGACGATTACTTACAATTACAATTATTATAGATAGACAATAAATAAGGCCATGGTCGCTAAATTAAATATAAATGTATTTCCATACAATCTAGGCAAATGTTCCGTTCGTTAAATGGTAATAGTCTACAAAAATACTAACCAAAGAAATTAAAATATAATAGGACATAGAGGGGGCATTGGGAATATTTTCATACAAAACTTTGAAGCATGTTTGAAGCTCTAGCGTCATGTCAGTTAGTATGAACGCGAGCTGTCATTCGGTCGAAATTGTACTAGACTTATTCCACTTGGAATAACTTTCGGCTTCAAATTTTCCTCGCTTTGTCCCCTCTATGCCCTATTATATTTTAATCTCTTTGATACTAACCGACTTGAAGGAATAGCAATAATAAGACCAAAATAATTAAGTTAATTTGACCTGAATATTCGGGGCAGATTCCTTAGTAGGTATTATGATAGTATTTCTTGGAGTTTTGTGCCAAGCTATCTGGGTAGGTATTTCAAACTTGATACGGCAGTTCCTTTGACATGTAGGTAGGTAGATATTGTGAATTTTGAGTTTGTTGAGGTATAAGGTAAACTTTAATTGAATTCATTACTATTTACGTGAATAGTATGTAATAGTATACATATGTATAGGTTACATATGATTCTGTAAGAAATACCTACCTACTTCAATATTAAGGGTAACTATCTAATAACTAGGTATATTAATTTTTGTTTTAGTAATGAAGCTTGTAACTGACTTCCAAGAAATACTATGATAATACTTATGTGCCCCAAATTGATGTAATTGAGAACCTACTTCTTTTTTTTGAAGTCGGTTAAAAATTTAATCTCCAAAGAGGTTGGAAGAAAATCATTCTCTTACCTATAAACTTTTTCTTTAAACGTCTTTGTTAATCTCTATTTAGTTAACTTGGTCACGCCATAATTTTAGAAGGACTTAACCGATTTTAATTAAAAAAAGTTGGTTTTAGTATGTCCATGGATGGTTTTTAATTTTATATCATTTGATATACAGTTGGACACGACAGGTGGCGTTGTTCCATGTGGCAGGATAACGTCTGCCCAGGCTATTAGTAGCAATAAATGAACGTGAACGGAATCATTATTTCGAAACACGTGAAATTAAATATTACAATTTATATAAATATTGTTAATTGAAAACGGAAATAGTATTATCAAACGTACTATATTATTGTATACTGGTTCAGTAATTCACTGACCATGAATAGGAAACGAAAGTTATAACTACAGTTTACAATGCAAGTTTGTCTGAACAAAATTTACAAAGTTCCCAGTAGGCACCTACTATAATATTAGATTTATGAATTTTTCAGGCATTTTTATAGTCGTAAAATGCAAATATTAAATTAAAATAGCCAAATTTCAATGTGATATTAATTTTATTTTTATTTATTTACAACATTCACATAAAGGTTTGTGGTCGTTGCAACCATACAGCGAGAATATTCGAAAGAATGCTCCGCAGACAACATAGAATCGAAGTAGAATCGATCGAATAGATTATTAATAATTCCTTGACATTGTATAAAATCTTATAAATTTGCGTGCTTGTCCTTCTAGCTGAAAACACTGTACTTACTATTAATTATTAAGACCTTTTTTACTGTTTTCTTGCGTTATATCGTCTATACTCTATAATAATAATAATAATAATTTTGTGTAATAAAATTATTATTATTATTATAGACTCTATGTCCATGTTGACGGGCTAAATTCTGATTATCTTCCAGCATAGACCTAGTAGATATACTAGGTGATAGGTCTGTCTTCCATATATAGGGCTTTGTGTGACAATGTTTCCACAACATTACACTTTTAGTAACCCCATCTAGATTACCTATAGTTCTGAGTTGCATCTTCGAAAATGATTAATGAAAACTCATAATGGGAGTTGTTCCAAAGGATTGCTTAGCTATCAAACTTTATATGAGGGAGAAGGAACCTAGTACATAGTAGATGTAAATTATTATATCTAACTAGCGACCCGGCCCGGCTTTGCACGGGTGCAATGCTGAATTTTCTTTGCTATAAACCATCCCTGGACCCACTCGAACCCACCCAAAAAGTTTCATCAAAATCGGTCCGGCCGTTCTCGAGTTAAATCGTCAGGAAGGAAAACCCGACTTATTTTTATATAGTAGATTTGTTGGAACAGATACTAACAAACGAAGCAGGTAATCCTCCGCCGCCTATTTTTTTCATACATTTTAATTAATTATTTACGGTATGTAATAAAAATCATAGAAGGTATTTCTTAGAGTCAGTGCCACCTACTGTTACTATACCCATGCTCTGATTGCAAATGTTTGGCTATTACTATAGCCCTTCGACGAGTTTAGGTCTTCATCATAACTTCACAAAATTTAAATGGGACCAATATTATTTATAGTGCCTATATTTATTTAGCAGTGATAGCCCGGACGGTTAAAGAGCCGGCCGAAAATCAGTGAGGCTCGGGTTCGAATCCTGGCATGTACCAATGAGTTTTTCAAAAACTTACGTACATATTTATCACCAGCTCGACGGTGAAGGAAAACATCGTGAGGAAACCCGCAGGTCTCAGAATTAATTCTGAGACATGTGTAAATAGACCCGGTCCGGCGATGGGCTCACCACCTATCACGTTTTGGGGGTCCAATATATCTCGTGAAATGTGGGTATATCCAGTAATGGAATACCTCTGCCTACCCCCTCGGGGATAAAAAAGGCGTAAGATTATTTTTTTATTTTATTTTTATATTATATTATTATATTATATATTTATTTAGCAAAATAACGGCAAATGGGAGTCGTTTTTTTTATTGTTGTTATAGCGGGAATATAAGTATACTAGTACATTCCATAAGTCCCATGGTCTCTACTCTCTACCTCAAACGGCACAAACATTTTACCTTCATTGCGGTATTTATGCATCGCTTTAAAAGCGCCTCGCGTCGCGTCGCAGCGATGGCATCGCGCCAAAAGTGGATGTGGCACTCATGTAGGCAATGTTTCATCACAATTAAGCAGGTACAAATATTTGATAGCTTCATAATTCCTTTTACACAATTGTTCAAAGAAAACTATCAATAGCTCGAGCAGGTGATCAGTATCGATCATTCAACCTCTAAAATGTGTTGTTCGACCAAATGATATCCAATCTTTTCTGAAAAGCAGCGAACAGACTCAATCAATAAATAAAATCGTATCCTTGAAACTTGAAAGGAGCGGTGTCTATTCTTAAATAAGAATTTTATTCGCTGTTTGGTTAACAAAAACGCAGTACCTAAGTATGAAATGAAACCTACATACTAAGTAGCTAATTTATTTTATAGAATTTTTATAAAATATATTCTATAGAATATCAGCCTCTTTTCAGTTAATATTTTTAAGTAGTTGGTATTTTTGTTCTTTTAATAATTTATTTGCTCAGCAATGGGACAATACATAGGCTAATAAAAAAAAATTGATTATACCTATGAGATGACCCTGAATGGAATACAGAAAGTTCGCAGACCAGCCCTACGGAACTAATAAATACTATGGTACTTAGAATACTTACGTTACTCAATTTCTTTATGGTAAATTAAGTACGTAAGTATTACCATACTTTTTAGTGTTTTTCTTGAAGTCGGTTTTTACTTTATTTATTTTTTTCTCCATTTTTGTGAACTTGTAAAAGTATATCTATTGCCGTGAGTTAGTCTCGCGAAGACTCGAATATGGCACGATAGATTTTGAGAGAGAAATTGTGTGTTTGAGTGGGTCCCTGGATAGCTTAGATTCACAATTTGACACGGTAGGTGGCGGTATGTTCTAAAGTAACGTGTGTAATAAAGATGACTTGAAATGTCATTAACGATTGAGCAATCCACTATATGGACTGAATGAATGTTTGAATGAATGAATGAATGAATGTTTCATGAATGTATGGAGATTGGGGTGCAGGCCCCAATCTCCATACGTTCATGAATCGTCTCCTTTACAGTACACCAGTTTTTTAGATAAATATATATAAAATAACTATAAGTAGTTTTATTCCTGATTTTGCTTATATTTGTCTGGTTTCGTTGTACAATAAACTTTAATTGTCATTAAACTAGCATCACGACGACCAAGAAAAAAAATTGCGACCTGTCCGGTAAAATGACAATTGACATTATTTTGATGTTTTTCGGATTAATTCACAATAACATGGAAATTGGGTTAAGAAGTTAGAAATAGCATTATTTCAATATGATTTCATGCGGATCCATTGAAGTTTAATTACTTTTGTGCAAGTTAAAATAGATGGAAATGATTTTTTAAAATATTTTTCTGATAATCACTAGATTTTTCTCTATCTTTCACGCTAGTGTACAATGTGCAGGCCCAAAATGGAACGTCTCCTTTATAGTCTTTACAGTAACTGAAAGTCAAAATGGAATAATTTTATCCCTTTTGGTAGTAATACAAACATTGCTTCAATTGTTAATTTTAATATCTTCGTGGCGTATTAATTAATTTGTTGGAGTTCGTCGTGGTGTTGCGAGTTTATTGAGATAAATTTATACAGGAAGATTTACTTTGGCTAACAAATTTAATAATGTTCTTTCCCCAACAGAAATTATATAATACATAACGGGGATTGAGCTATTACAATGTTACATCAGTAGAACTATTACAGATCCCTTATCAATTATAAAACTATAGGTATTAATTAGTATAATGAAATTGCTATGAAATAAAAAATATATTTTTAAATTTAGTACTTGACCGACTAGTGATATCAATTACTTACTTTATCAATACATTTGCCAATAATACTTACAGTCCATAAATGACATCGAAACTTGGATCTAAAGGTTGCATTTACGGACTAGGCCATTTTCTATACACCAATCACTATTCTTAATTAAGCTTTTTTCATAGGATTCGACCAAAAAGTTTTCATGCTAAACGCAAAAAAAGAGAAACAAGTAAATGATTTTTGTAAAAAAACTTCAATTAAAAAAATATTGTCAGTGTTGTTTTAATTCTTTACTTTAAGAAATTCCTAATCTGATAAACTTCATTCTTGTTTCATTTTACGGTAATCGCAAATGTATGAGATTAAAATTTATTTCTTTTCGGAGGAGTGCAACCACAATCACCGTGACACGAGATTTTTATATATTTAAAAGAAGATTCACAAGTATTCTGGAGTTTCAGTGAAAAGAGTAGGTAAGTAGATTATTTAATCCACTTTATAGTTTTTGATCGGCCCAGTGAAAAACCTTTTCTTTTTTTATAAGAACCATTAAGCTTCATTTTATATTTTATATAATATCGCCTGCTTTACAATTTTCGCTATCCATTACTATATTAAATGAATGAAATTTAATAAAAAACTGTTCAACTGTAAGTGAAACGTCGGCGATTTTTGAAGTGGTGATTCTGGGAGGTAGGTACCTACTTACATTATGAATTTATCTGCTTTCTTTAAAAACACTTTACATTTGAGTACCTACCCACTTGCTGGAATTTATTTATTATTTTTTTTATTTAATTTAGTATATGGTATAGGTAACTAACACCGTGATCGGCTGATGTTGCTTTGGTTGCTTTTAACCGACTTCAAAAAAGGAAGAGGTTCTCATTCGTCACGTATGTTTTTTTTGGTATGTATCTTCTTCAATCCGAAATAAAATTTGTGAATATCTGATGAAGAACGGAACTTCTCACAGCAAATCAATCGCAATCAGTGAACGGATTCTGAGTATGTAAATAATAGTAGACTGTTAAACATATTAACATGTTAAACACATTAATAGACTCATAGACTTAGACTTAGAGAACAAAAAGACTAATGTTAATTTTGTGTGATCGGCACCTAATCCAGGAAATACCTATCTACTATGATAATAAGGAAATACAATATATGTATACGTATTCCGTATTTGTATTTAAAACTATATTTCTAATTACAATAAGACTAATTAACAATATACAATATGTATCTACATAAAACAACTTAAATAGATATAAATATTAGATGTAAGTATGTAAATTATACAATAATAAATATAAGATTGAAAATAAACTTAGTTAAATAACCCGCCCCTAATCGTGCCCGGTGCAAAGGTGCCCATCACGCTCGCCGCGTTTCCGCGCTGGATTTCGATGGCCAACCCCTGCACCAGGAACGATTAGCGCGGGAGTCACCGCTTTTATCGACGAGCCTTTTCCCTATCTCATTGCCCCAACTGCCCATAGTTTCGACCGCAATCGGCACAAATATGTAATGCGGTTCCATTCCTACATATTTTTGCCTTTTTTTAAGGCCGGCGTCTTCCGCGGCGGCCGATGGGGCGGCAGCGGTACGACTCAGGTGGCATTACGTATACATATATTATACTCGGCTTCGTCCTCGAGATTAGCAAATAGGTAAACACTTGTAGTAACGCACAGTGATCGCCATTCTTGCACTTTATTGAGGGTAGGTACACCCTGTTTGCAGTAAATTTACTTCATTTTTAGTTTTTTTTATATAGAGGGTAGACGCATATCCATTCCGATCACCAGTTACGCCATTTTGTTCCATTCGCAATTTAGTGCTCTGCCATTCCGCACGCGTCAATAGCAGATCAATTAAATTTTATTAAATAGTGCTAATTATCGAAGTTTAACATGCCTAAACGAAAGTACGTGCATAAGGAAGATTATGATAAGTTATGTAAAAAGTTGGAGGACATTGAACAAGAAGTGAAGAAGAAGGCAAAACGTCGTCGTCGTTACCGAGCACGTGTTGTAGCGAGTTTCTCGTCGTCGGAGGATGACTCAAACGATCGTCGGTCACACAGTAAAGGTTAGTAGATAACTTGATAGTTATTTTTCCCTCAATATTTGGAAGAACATAAAATATTTTTATGTACCTACCTACCGTACATACTTTATATTTAGGACCCTCCTTCCTGATGGGATGTGATATTGCACAATATGGTATTGTGGTCAGCTTTTGAGGCTGTCTCGTGCCGATATACGGGTTGTGGATAGCTTTTGAGGCTATCTCTTCCCCATAAATACTTTGCAAACGCCAAGTATGCAAAATCACAAGGTCCTTTTCCACAAGAGTTGTGGGTAGTTCAAGAGGCTACCTCTTCACAAATTAGCGCTGTGGATAACTCATTGAGGTTATTTCGGCAAAAACCATTTGTTTTTTTTTTACACAAACCTTGTTTAAAAGGTTTTTATCCCATGAAATATTTTTATTTCAGACCGCCCCGAGTCTAATCACTCAGAGCAGCCCGTGAGCAGCCCAGTTGTATCTCCCGGCCTTACGACCGAGGTCATTGACCCTAGCGACACCGCCGCCGCGGGTACAGCTACAGCGGGGCAACAACCAGACCCAGAGGTTCTGATCGATGTCACTCCGGAACTGGACACCGACATTTTGGAAATCCTTGGTGTAGATCCGACCAAATTAGAAAAATTTGGTAAGGATCTTCAAAAAGACGTCGCTGTTCGCTTTGAGCACACCGCTACTACTGGCCTTTCTAAAGAGGAACG
The DNA here is from genome assembly GCA_963855545.1 of Ethmia dodecea. Classification (NCBI taxonomy): domain Eukaryota; kingdom Metazoa; phylum Arthropoda; class Insecta; order Lepidoptera; family Depressariidae; genus Ethmia; species Ethmia dodecea. Next base: position 11,416,700 of record OY979444.1, on the reverse strand, counting down.
TAAGGAGATGAACACTAAATATTTGATCCCTGAAAATTGTAAACTTATTGGAGCGCCATCATTAAATCCTGAGATCAAAGCTGCGCTATCTGAGACCGTCGTAAAGCGTGACGCTGTTATTGAGCAAAAACAGAAACTAATGGCTTCGGCCATCTCCAGCCTCGGAGAGGCAATCACGCTTGTCCTGTCTTCTAAGGATAAAAACACAGAGCTGCTTCGTCTGCTCATGGACACGGGTAAAACCATATGCGATTGCCAATATCATGAAACAAATGTCCGTCGAAATTTCATTACTTTCGCCGTGAAAAAGGACATTAAACAGTCCCTACAAAACACAAAAATTGATTCATTTCTGTTTGGTCAAAATCTGGCAGAAACTTTAAAAACAGCTAAGGCCATTAACAAACAAGGCGCCGAATTAAAGCCGCCGACATCCAAGCCGACAATAAGCAAACCCAACTCACTCAGCTCGTCAAAAAACTGGAAAGGACAACGAACCAATCAAGCTCGGACGCAACCAGCACCTCCGAAGACGACGGCGACTTCGAAGACGTCAGCGACGAAGGATCAGCGCGGGAGCTCCTACAAGCGATTGCAGAATCAGCGAGCCAATCACTCCCGCCGCTAACACATCCGGTAAATTATACTGGTAGACTTGCAGATTTTAATAACCAATGGAATCTTTTAACGAGCGATCCAGTAATTTTAGCATACGTAAAATACCATTTTCACGACCTGTCTATCAAAATTCCTATCCTCCTATTAGATATAGTTCTGATAAGGAAAAACAGGCCTTTATGTCTGCCATCAAAGATTTATTATCTATTGGTGCTATCTCGCAGTGTGATTCTTGTGAGGGCCAATTTTTGTCTAGTATCTTTCTGGTGCCAAAGCCTAATGGTAAGATGAGATTTATCCTCAATTTGAAACAACTGAATAAGTTTATGGACACAAGACACTTTAAGCTTGAAGATCTCCGTACAGCTTTAAAAATTATTTCAAAAGACAATTTCATGGCCAAAATTGACCTCAAGGATGCTTATTTTTTAATTAAAATACATCCAGAGTCGAAAAAATATTTGCGTTTTCAATTTGAGAACCAACTGTATGAATTTAACGTATTACCATTTGGCCTTAGCACAGCACCGTTCGTGTTCACAAAGGTCATGAAACCTATAGCAAAACTACTGCGTTCTGCAGGTTTCTTATCCACTGTGTACTTGGATGACTGGTTTTTTATAGGCCAATCTTATAATGATTGTCTTAAAAACATAGCTCAAACCAGAACCCTTTTGACATCCTTAGGCTTCATAATAAATGAAGAAAAGAGTGTTTTCACGCCAAGCAAAGTTTTTTTATTCCTCGGCTATAACATTGACTCAGAAAATCTCCACGTCAGCTTGCCGCCTGAAAAAATTTATCGAATTCAGTCAGAAATAGAAAAAATATTTAAATTAAAACGCTGCAAAATCAGGGAATTTGCTCGGTTTGTTGGATTACTTGTTTCCGCATGCCCAGCTATTGAATATGGCTGGGTGTATACAAAGTTTTTTGAGCGTATAAAATACTTGAATTTACAAAACAATAACGACAACTATGAAAAATATATGAATATCCCTGACACTATTTTACCTGACTTAAAGTGGTGGAAGCACGCAATTACATCTTCTGTTAATAAAATTAAACAGGACAGCTATGACATGGAGATTTTCTCGGACGCCTCAAATACGGGGTGGGGAGTCGCTTGTGGTAAAGAGAGAGCTAGCGGATTGTGGAGCGAGCAAGAACGAACTATGCATATTAATTATTTGGAAATCCTAACAGCTTTTTTCGGCCTGAAAATATTTGCAAAAAAATTAACTTATTCGCAAATTCTGCTGCGAATAGATAATACTACAGCCATCTCATACGTAAATTGTATGGGTGGCATACAATACCCACACCTTAATGAAGTAGCGAAAAAAATGTGGCAATGGTGTGAACACCGGAACCTCCATGTTTATGCTTCTTACATTCGATCAGCTGACAATAAAGAAGCAGATGCTGAGTCTAGGCGTATACATCCCGATATTGAATGGGAATTGTCACCAGCCACTTTTCAGCAGCTTGTGACCAAATTTGGTAGCCCAAAAATAGATTTGTTCGCAAGTAGAATAAATAAAAAATGTAATACTTACGTATCCTGGCACCGAGATCCAGAGGCCCATGCCGTTAATGCTTTCACCATTGATTGGAAGAATCTAAAATTTTATGCATTCCCACCCTTTGCGATTGTTCTCAAAGTATTACGTAAAATAATATCAGATGAAGCTAAAGGTGTTGTAGTAGTACCGATGTAGCCCACTCAACCGTGGTACCCTATCTTTAGGAGCTTGGTATCATCTGAATAGTTTACTTAAGACCAAATGAAAATGCAATTATTTCTGATGATTCCAGCAGTCGCAAAATGCACGCCAAGGTTACCCTGGCGGCCGCAGTCTTATCAGGACGGCGTGGTTGAAGAAAAATACTCCACCACTAGCGCTAGATATAATGCTCGCGTCTTTATCAGAAGCGTCTCTTAAACAATACGATGTCTACTTAAAAAGATGGTATTATTATTGTATAGATAGTCAAATTGATTTATTCAGCGCATCTGTTCCTAATGTTATTAGTTTTCTTACTATGTTGTATAACGAAGAAGCGCAGTATGGAACTCTCAATACTTGTCGTTCCGCGATTTCCTTGATTGTAGGCAATCATATCGGACAACATGATACGATTAAACGTTTCGTTAAGGGCATATTTCGGTTACGCCCGTCGTTGCCGCGATATGAAAAAACATGGGATCCTTTAATAGTTTTAAATTATTTAGCAACCCTTTATCCCTGTACTTTATCCCTCGAAGTTATCTCGAAGAAACTTGTCACGCTTCTAGTGTTAGTTACCGCCCACAGGGTTCAAACCTTATCAAAAATAAACGTCGACAACATCTCCACAACATCTTCAAGAATAGCTATTAAGATTACAGAATTAATTAAAACGTCACGACCTGGTTCTGCACTGCCCGTATTAATCCTCCCGTTTTTTGAACAAAAACCCGAAATATGTCCCGCAAGAACGTTACAATTTTTTCTAGAAAAAACATCACATCTTCGTGGCAATGTGAAATCCTTGTTTATCGCTTTAAAGCGACCACACTCGGCCGTCTCCAGCCAGACGCTAAGTCGCTGGATCCGCAGCACGCTGCACGACAGCGGAGTGCCGGCGGCGGCGCGACATAGGAGTATTTACATGATCTAGCCGGCTAAAATTACATTTCTCAGAATTACGCTCAGGTAAAAAAAAAATGCATTCCTAGAAGAGCCAGGTAGTTGGGCGACCCAACCACAGACCATTAATGGTCTGTGGACCCAACCCTATTGTTATTTTTTTTACCCACCCCAAATTGAACAAGATACAGTCAGTTGAAACTGAGACATTGCTCGGAGCGGTTGTTTATTTTCAATATTCGTTCTTTAAAACTCAATTTTAACTATTTTTTATTTTATGTTGTGTTGTGAATAATCCAAAATTGGTTATGGATTCTGAAACTGCTGGTAAGTGACTTATTTTACATATTTAAAATATTTAATTTTGTGACGGGATTATATTATTTTTCGTCATTTGAAAAAATACCGGTTTAATTCCCTAATTTTTTCAAGAAAATTTAGTTTTACGATTCTTTTTGTTTTAGTGCCCGGCATTACCCGGCTATAATTTTTATATATTCGTAATATATAGACTTTCTACTTTTAAAAAAGGAAAAAATTGGTTCCTACTAATTCCTACTCCGTCATCTGGAGCGATTTTAGATATCGTACTTAAAAATGTAAAAAAAATGTAATTTTGATTTAATTTAGTTTTTATTATTTCAGGACCATCTGGAAGTACTTTAATGACTCGCAAGGAGATATTTGGTCTAATGAGATCACAAAATGATCTCAATTTTAACGACCAATTAGAATGTGTTGAAAATTATTTGATTTCACATATTGTTTGTTTGTTTGTTTGTTTGTTTGTTTGTTTGTTTGTTGTGCGATAGTTGTTTATTATAATTATATTTATACATTATTTTGTGTTATAAAATATATTTTCTTATACAAAACTACGCTTTTTTTTCTACCGCATCTTTTTGTCTCTTTATTCAAATTTAATGTATGAATTTGTCCTGTAACTGAAGGTTAAGAGTATTTATACACTTGTATTTAAGGTTTTATGGAATACTGAACCATTTCTAATTGATTAGGAGCGATAAATAATTTTGGCCAGCTAGATGTCTCAAATACCCCTCTGTGGGCGTTCGGCGCGCACAGCGCACGACACGCCGCCACGTCACGCGCGCACCAACTCGGCGCGGCGTCAGCCTCGACGTCATCCGCCGCACGGCTGGCTAGAGCGGCTCCTCTAATACCTTCTTTAAATTTTACAATCGCCCTTTGAATACTGATTGTTCTAATGACGATTCTTTCGCTCAAGCGATTATAAATTATAACCGTTCAGAATTATAAACAGAAAATAAAAATAAAAAGCTACAGATTGGTTCAAAACAATGTTTTATTTTATTTTAAAATATTTTACGTTGTCTCTAAAAGTCTACAAGTGTTTACCTATTTGCTAATCTCGAGGACGAAGCCGAGTATAATTAGTGATTAAACGAACTTACCCGTAAGTGAAGTTCTATCATAACTATACGAAGGCTCCGTCCGAAGAGATTAGCAACCCGCCCCTGAGTAGTGTCACGAGTACCTACATAATGCAACCCTTCCCAATACGTAAAATATTTTATAGTCTCTACGTTATAGTCTCTAAACTAAATGAAACAAAATGGCGTAACTGGTGATCGGAATGGATATGCGTCTACCCTCTATATAAAAAAAAATAAAAATGAAGTAAATTTACTGCAAACAGGGTGTACCTACCCTCAATAAAGTGCAAGAATGGCGATCACTGTGCGTTACTACAAGTGTTTACCTATTTGCTAATCTCTTCGGACGAAGCCTTCGTATAATTATGATAGAACTTCACTTACAGGTAAGTTCGTTTAATCACTAATTATATATTCAAAAGTCAAAGTCAAAAATCTTCTTTTATCTAGGTATAAAAAGTACACTTAGGATGGTCAACAGTCTAATAACAAGGCACTCGAAACTCGTCCATGAAGATTGGCTAAATGTAAACAGCAGCCCATCTCCACTGACGAGTTGCTGGTTCAAAATGCAGTACACCGAGAAGAACCAGCAAGAAACTAAATTGCAATTTTTAATCTCATGTCTTAGTAGTAAAATGGTTAACAATAATGATTATGATTTATGATTAATAGCCTTACATAGCGTCGAGTCTGTTAATCCCAAGCATGTTGATTGTTGGTCTACTATAAGTAGTCAGTAATTTGACAGTACCTTTTTAAAGTATTTTTTTACCTTTAACTATTGTTTTAAATTTGTCAAGAGGAAAATTTTGTAATTCAATGGGAATCTTATCGTAAAAGCGTATACATTCACCCCTATATTATGATCTGGTAACTTGAGATAGATAATCGAATAACCTATAGCACAGTTTAACAATCATACAGTTGGTTATCGCCTTTGTGGGCGCGCGATGCCGCCGCCGGCGTAGGTATTGACGCTGTCCTACGTAGGTATTTATGCAAGGGTTGTTACAAAAATGTAAACAAAATATTTTTTAGTTACAATCACAAAATCACTTATTGAAATAGGTACCTACATATTAGGTGATGAAAAAAAACATTTAGAATGCACACGAGCAATTATTATTATTATAAAAAATGTATGTTATTAATGTTATTATAAATAAATCATTTAAAGATGTTGCAATGCCAGATATTTCGGCGACACTTTCATTTTGGAGTATTTTAGTTGGGTCAAATAAAAAGTGTAACATTCTGTGACCATGTTACTATCAAAAATTACTAAAGATCATAATAAATAAGTGTTCACTGACCCGCGATTTATTACGCGCACTGCGAGAAAATCAACTTGAATATGGCACAAAAACAGTTACTATTATTTAATATCTATTAAGGGTATGTCGAATAGATCTTTGGAAATTGTTGTAATGACGGTAAAACCATAATGAGGGTTTTGTTCTCGTCACTACTCGGATTCACATCAGCCCAGACAAACTACGCGAGTTTGTATGAAGCGGTCCGCGTCGCTCGCTTCCCCGCAAGGCCCACTCCGTTGCTCTGCACAAGTACATTCGTGAGCCAACTGGCAGCCCAGTTCGTTTCCGACGCATACTCATTCTTATTTCTTGAGTTTATACAATGTCTGTCACTATTTTATTTGTAAAGTGATATATTCTTTTTAACATACACTATGTCTTGAACTCGGTTAGTAGGTATTTTTGTTTAAAAAAGTGTGACGACGGCGGAAGAGTTTTTTTCGTTCACCCGGCGGAACAAACTGTACCATGAAGTACGTTGTTAAAATCTATAATATCATTATTAATTAAAACCCAGCCAAGTGGGAGTCGTATTCGCAAACAAATGGTTTTGTACCTCCGTACTATATTTAACTCTTTTTATTTAAAATTTTAAATAAATTTTAAATAAATAAAGTACGGAACCCTAACTATGTTTAACTTAATTATAGTCCTGGACTATCCCTAGCTGCTAAAGTCTAGACTCTAATCTTAGGCTCAACAGTTTTTAGCTTAGATTTTAATATTTCAGTTTAAGAAAAGCGTAAAACTAATAGTAACCTTGCTCTACTTACTATATCTTTTATCAAAATTACTCCAATTAAACTTCAAAAGGTTTATAAGGGCTATCAACGATAATAGATGTAGCTTAATGGCTATGGGTAACGACTGTTCTAACGCAATCGCTTGCTATGCAGATGGAGTTCAAAGGCAATTGACCCGAAAGCTTTGTAAACTTTGGCTAAGCTCGGCTATTTTATTTTAAAATATAGGTAGGTATTCAATTAAAAAAAAAAGGTTGTCTGTAAAGTCGGTTTACTGACGATAGTTGAACGTGACAACGTCATACTTTTTGGATTGTGCCTCTTTGTCGCTCGTTGCGCGCTCTCGCTTGCACTGGAACGCCGCATACGTCATACTTTTTTGTGCATGCAGCCGGCTCCGTCGAATTATAAGACGTTGTCACGTCAAAAACCTTCAAGGGCCAAATAAGTAATAATCGTATTGCAATCTACAACCTGATATATCTTTAAACGTAAAAATGTTAATGTTAATGTAAAAAACGTAAACTTCAGTTTTAATTGGTTTATATAAATTCTGGCATGATAGGCACAGTCTTCATATCCAAATCAGAAATATAGATATTACACATTCGATTGTGGATTAGGGATTAGAACGGAAGTCTTATTTTTAGTTTCAAAATTGACGGCCATACCTTCATAATATTCTTACTCCATACATTTAGCGAATGCACCTTTTGTACCAATTGTATCTATTTTCAGTTTCTTACCTTACCTACCAAATCTATCTATGTTAATGAACTAGGAGGGGAATTACCCCTTTTGATAGCTGGGAATATTCTTGTTAGTTTGTCTCATAAAGTGTCTAATAATTTATTTATTCATTTACAACAAGCATTACATATTTTCACTTGTTATACTCGCCAAACTGCATGGCATTTTGTTAGCAAGGTTGCACTCTGTTTTATCAAAAAACACTTATTCCTAATACATAACCATAGCTAATATTAACCATATCACAGAGTACAGTACAGTAAGACCATATTATTATGTACAATGTATGTACATATTCTTAATTTTGATTGGGGCCAATACTATGTTTATCCATACAGCTATCTAATACTAGGAGTCTCTAAGCTAAGCCGAGGTCAGACGTACAGACTGATGGATGGACTACGGAACCCTAAAAACATGTACCTATACTCTCGAGTTGATTGACAAAGCAAGTATGTAATTTTTTAGCTTCCGTCGCGTTACCTCGGGATGTAGTGTTATATATGTGTAGAGACGGGAGTATATTTTGTCAGAGTTTATTTTTATTCTTCATGAACTACCTATATTAAGTCTTCTTCGTCTTATTTTCTTAAGTCTACGGCTAAGTCCATATGTCGGCCGATACAATTCCTTTTTAATTTATGCTTACGAGAAGGAGTGTTTCCAACAATTTGGAAGTCTGCTCGAATTGTGCCTGTGCATAAGGGTGGCTCGAAGGCAGATGTTGAGAATTACGGTCCCATATCTATATTATTGGCCACTCTATCAAAGATTTTTGAAAGATTAGTCCACATTGCTGTATATCCATCTCTACACAATGTATTAATTGAACAACAGCATGGTTTTGTTAAACGTCGATCTACAAATACCAATTTATTAATTTATACAAGCTATATTTTTGAAGGATTAGATGCTAACAAACAAACTGACAGTATCTACACCGACTTTCGTAAGGCCTTCGATAGAGTGGACCATAAAATTCTACTTGAAAAACTCGCCTTCAATGGCATTCGTGGTAACTTGTGGAGATGGTTTAAATCTTATATAACTAACCGCACACAAAAAGTTGTCATCAATGGACTTGAGTCTGACTTTGTTTCTATCAGTTCTGGAGTTCCTCAGGGCTCGATTTTAGGACCTCTGTTATTTAATATATTCATCAACGATATTCACCAGTGTTTTAAATTTTGTAAATTTCTTCTCTATGCTGATGACCTCAAGATTTTTCATATTATCAATAATTGTGAGGACCACCGTAAATTCCAAGAAGATCTTGACAGATTCTCTATTTACTGTACCAAAAATAAATTGATTTTAAGCCTAAACAAATGTAATTCCATTAGTTTTACAAAAAAGAGGACCATTAGTAATTTTCCTTATACCTTATGTGACACTATTCTTAATAGTGTAGACTCTGTCAGAGATCTTGGAGTCGTACTCGATAGGAAAATGCATCTTGATACGCATATAGATAAAATTATCAACAAGGCATATAAAATGTACGGCTTTGTTTTTCGCTCCTGTAAGATGTTCACTCAGCCATAGTTGATGGCTGAGTGAACATCTTACAGGAGCGAAAATTCCTATACATTTATAAATCTTTAATAAGGTCACAACTTGAATACGCTGTACCCGTGTGGGATCCATTTTACGAAAAATATATACACTCACTAGAATCTGTCCAGAAAAAGTTCCTGCGTCGGGTACATTATAAATATTTCTACTGCAGACTATCCTACGATTGTCTTTTAAATAAATACAATTTACTGACACTTAAAAATAGACGCCTTCAGCTTGAAATGATGACATTATATGACCTGTGTAATAATAGGTATGACTGCAATGCGCTCAATAATATGTTGTGCTATAGGGTTCCTCACAGTGCGCATCGTCGCAGGCGGCAACCACTGTTTGTGACCAAATCCTGTCGAACTAATGCTGGAAAGCGATCACCGATTTATCGACTAGCTCACAACTATAATAATAACTTCATCTCCTTTGATATCTTCGCTACACGCGTTGGTTCATATAAGCATATGTTAATATCTGCCTTGAAAACATCCTGATTTCATTTTTCTTTATTGTAAGACATTTACTTTTTAACTTTATATAATTTTCTCTTTAATTCCGTAACAGTATGTACCACCTATGTATGTATCAACCTAGCATACTCGATTTATTGTAATCTGTGGTTAACGGTGCTGGTGGCACAATTACTCCTGTTAGTTATTTCTACTTTATGTAATATTTATTGTGATCACTGTTTGTTGACCTAAATAAATAATAAAAAATATATATATACTTATATTAAAACGATTTTATGTATTAGTATCACTGTTTTCTAACTGGCTTGGTTAACTGACAAATGATAATCAAATACATATTACATTTCCAGGAATAAAATACCACTGAGGAATAAAATAACTTAGGCCTTTTCTTTTTTTATTTCTTACATTTACCATAAAACTACTTACCATAATAATTAAAAGTTAAAGTTACCCGATTTCATTGTATACATTGTGTTCTTTCTTTCTTTCTTCTGTTCTTGTTTACTTTATATTCCAGTAAATAACTCATACGGTTCTTTTGGAAATAAATTTTTATTATTATTGAATTCGATAAACTTGGTACATGCTCCTTCCTCTATTCTCTCGAGTTATTACGGAGTTATAATTTTCCTGATAATGAAGTGGCAGGTGTTCAATGGACCTTATCGACCGGTTAACAGAAGGTCATGACCCATCCGGAACCCGATCTAGGTCTTCCTGTGAAATGAAAGGGTTTGATTAATGTGATTTTGTAAAGGTCTAAATTTGTTCGTTAGAAGAGATTTGTTACGGACCGATTTCCTCCACCTATCACGTCTAGAATTCCAAATAATAGGTATACTAGTGAAACATCGGTACCTATTTTCAGAAATGGAATACCTTTGCCTACCCCCTCAACGTAAAAAGGTGTGATATTATTTATTTAAGAGCAGTGATAGCCCGGACACTTAAAGAGCCGGTCGAAAATCAGTGAGGCTCAGGTTCGAATCCTGACATGTACCAATGAGTTTTTCAAAAAACTTACGTACATATTTATCACTAGCTCGACGGTGAAGGAAAACATTGTGCGGAAACCCGCAGGTCTGACATGTGTAAATAGACCCGGTCCGGCGATGGGCTCACCACCTATCACGTTTAGGGGTCCAATGTATCTCGTGAAATGGGGTATATCCAGTAATGGAATACCTCTGCCTACCCCCTTGGGGATGAAAGGCGTGAGATTATTTATTTATTATTTTTATTATTTATTTATTTTATTTTTATGTGAGTCAGTCTCGCATTGCGCTAACGAAAAGACAATCGGATTGAAGGACCAACTTGAAAAATGAACTTTTAGTTGAAAAATAGTGTGCATCTGGATTGAGGGCCCACTTTTTAAATTATTGCGAAACGAAATGATACTTACAGGGCATTTACTTAAAATTTTGTAAAACCTAAAGCAAAGATTCTTAAATTTCTTAAACGTGAATCAAAAGAGTTATGGTCAAATAGCTTGGGCCCTCAATCCTGACGCCTGCATAAAACGGCATAGTCGAATCTCAGAAAGTACTATCCCTGGGATAATAATTTTTATTTGAGTATTTAGTTAGGAATTTGTTAAATACATTAAGAAATTGTCAAGTCTTAAGAATGCGACAATACAGATTTATGGCGGTTTAGCTTGGGCCCTCAATTCATCAATTTTGATATTGTAGAATCAGCAAAAAATATGAGTTTTTCTAAGGAAAGATATTAATACGACTATAATATATTTGAGTTCCATATCTCGGAAAATTTGTAAAAAAGAAATAACGACACAAAAGTTAATTGTTAAAAAGTTATTGAAATTCGTATTTTTTCAAAACGTCTAAACTGAGGGCCCAAGGTTTTTGTCAGTATTGACTAGGCTAAGCCTTCTACACTACCGCACTTTAGGCTAAGTATTTTAACAAATTTTTAACTAAAAGGCTACAAAGCGTCCATTCTTCTAAATGCCGTACTTTAGGAGAACATTGATTTTCGATGTTTTATATGAGAAATTTCAGTAGGGTGACCATAATGTTTATCATAAGTATAAACAAGTATTCGTCGTGATCATGTAAGTAGTATTTTGTAAAGCGCAGATACAATATATATAATTATACAACGCGTAACAGAAAAAGCGCAATTCCTCATACACCCCGGTTAGTAAATTAATATTAAAAAAGATGCAATCGAACTTTAGTTGTCCAATTTTCTTAAATATCGTTCTATAATAGTACGATTTCAATAGATAGCATTAAATTCAGCTATGCTAATTCATTTTTCGGAAAAATTTAACACATATTAAAAATAGATGAAATCGAATATGTAGTCGATACTGAACAAACTAATTTCAGGAATTGCACTTATTCTGTTAAGTACATATTGTATATAATATATAAAGCTCGATATAATTATAAACGATTAGCTGTGCTGTGCCTTCACCTACGTATGCGTGGAAAAATAAAATAAGAAAGTGCCAATAATCAATGAAATTATGTATTGGACGTATTAAAATTATAACCCTGTATATTAACAACTAGCAGTGCCTTGCGGTTTCATCCGCGTAGTTCCCGTTCCCGTGAAAATACGGGAATAAAATATAGCCTTTGTTACTCCCTGGTAATGTATCTTTCCATTGGTAAAAGAACTTTCTAAATCGGTAACGTGGTTTAGGCCTGTTCCCGTGGGAAAATTATAGCACATGTTACTCCCAGAAAAGTACGCTTTCCACTGGCAAAACATTTTTTTTAAATCGGTAAAACCGGTAGTATTGGAGCCTTTTCAATACAAAAAATTCCTCAATCCAATATAATCCAGTTCCCGTGGGAATATCAAAAAATCCCTTCATAGCGGTTGCCTACGACATGTAAGACGCCTACATAACATATTAGAAATTGCGGGTGCCCATCGGCGTTACCTGCGCGGATCCGGTTTATTCCCGTTCCCGTGGGAATTTCCAAAAATCTCTTTATAGCGGTTGGCTACGATATACAAGACACCTATATTTCAAGTTTCTATGTGTTATCGTTTCGGAAAAGTACGTATTTTCTTTTTTCACCTGTTTTTATATTTTCCCGTGGGAATGAGATATTTTTCTGGAATAAAAAGTACCCTAGATGTTGACCCGGGTACTCAGTTATATCCATACCAATTATGTTTGTCAACAAAATACACTTAATGATTGTGATTACGTGTCCAAAAACTAAATTGAATCTTACAAATATTTATTTTTTCTTCGACTGGCAACAATGTACAAGTCTAAGTGGGTGGACATAGGTAACAAAATATAGAAATAAATAGAACATGAAATTCTTTATTTATTGTATGTAGATTTCTTAAATTATATTCAACAAAAATATTATGTTCATACATAAATATGTGGCTTACGCTGGAGAAAAAACTAGGTACCTATCCACTTTTGGATTCCATGCAGGCATTCCTTTGGACAAAGTTGTCAACCTCAATAAACATACCGACAATTGGTTTCAAATTGCAAATTGGAAGCAATTTTCAAACTTTATTTGAAAGTAAGTGCCTACCTACGTTATTATTTTTCTGTGTGAATCTCGGAGGCTTCAAGGATTACAAGTGGAAATGCAGTGAGTTGCAGCCCATGCCACTAGTGCCCATGTTTTCCACCTAATTGCAGTGAACCTCGGAATGCTTGTGGATTCTTTTAAACATAAAGGACCTCAATAAAAATAAAGGTATTGATTTCTTGGTGGACACAAATGAAATTTTAGTAATATAAGAAAACACACTAAAGAAATGGTAAATACAAGGTCGAAAACGGCGTGAATTGCTTCGAGAAAAGGATGGTACGGCCGTGCCGCTTTTTGCTCGACTTGGCGGGGGCACTGCCGTGCCCCCAGATAACATTGATAAAATTAAAGTGAGAACATAGGTCATGTATTGTTATCTTGCACCCCTGTAAACCCGCTGCTTGGCCAGTGCAAACCATAGTTACCATAGCCTTTCTATCTAATTGATTAGCCTGCTTAATAGTAATTACTTCTTAATACATAATGTCAATGCTGTTACTTCACAATGCAGTTCAATGTAGTGTCGTTAAAGGGAATTGGTCTTAGTGTCAATTGTGTTGGACATAAGGGATAACTGAATCACCTGAAACATAAATTAAATATTCACTATCAATATTCAGAGATAAATTTGTAAATGTGTAGATGTTAATTAAAATAAAAACACACTGTTATATTTTCAGCATGGAGTTTTTCAAGTTGGGACAGTGGCTGGTGCTTCTACACACATGAATCATGATTCGCTCCACTGTGGCTAGCAGTAATACTTTTATATTATTAAATTCAGAGTCACACACCTGCAAATAAAAGTAACAACTATTATGTAGTAGGTATAATGTAGGTATAATGTACATGACTTCATTAAGACTTCTTGAGGCAATCCAAAAATGTTTATCCCTGGCATTTTATCGAATTTCCCATTCACTGCACACTGTCACGGACCCTTGCTACCACAGAGCTAGATTAATGATCTGTGCTTGCCACAAAGGTATAATATACTATCACTAATATGAGTCAAAACCCGAAATACACAGCAAAATAAAAATTAAACAAAAAACATGACGGGGACGCGCGTACGTCAGGCGTCAAAAATACGAATACTATGATAACCATTTAAATAACACCTTTTATTAATTTTGGATCACACAAAACGTAATCGCTTCCGACAACAACTTATGAAATATCTTCTAATAGGGTACCTACATGCTGATTTGTCTCAAAAAAGTAACAAAATCATATACACCCTACTGAATTTTCTCATATAAAACATCGAAAATCAATGTTCTCCTAAAGTACGGCATTTAGAAGAATGGACGCTTTGTAGCCTTTTAGTTAAAAATTTGTTAAAATACTTAGCCTAAAGTGCGGTAGTGTAGAAGGCTTAGCCTAGTCAATACTGACAAAAACCTTGGGCCCTCAGTTCAGACGTTTTGAAAAAATACGAATTTCAATAACTTTTTAACAATTAACTTTTGTGTCGTTATTTCTTTTTAACAAATTTTCCGAGATATGGAACTCAAATATATTATAGTCGTATTAATATCTTTCCTTAGAAAAACTCATATTTTTTGCTGATTCTACAATATCAAAATTGATGAATTGAGGGCCCAAGCTAAACCGCCATAAATCTGTATTGTCGCATTCTTAAGACTTGACAATTTCTTAATGTATTTAACAAATTCCTAACTAAATACTCAAATAAAAATTATTATCCCAGGGATAGTACTTTCTGAGATTCGACTATGCCGTTTTATGCAGGCGTCAGGATTGAGGGCCCAAGCTATTTGACCGTAACTCTTTTGATTCACGTTTAAGAAATTTAAGAATCTTTGCTTTAGGTTTTACAAAATTTTAAGTAAATGCCCTGTAAGTATCATTTCGTTTCGCAATAATTTAAAAAGTGGGCCCTCAATCCAGATGCACACGAAAAATGTTCTAGCTTATTACATCGATATACGTCACGTTCAATTCTACAACTACAAATGAAAATATGAATGTAATGGATTTTTCCGTGATATAATTTACTTGGCTTACTGCCAAGTTTCATCATGCTAGGTTAACGGGAAGTGCCACGTAAGTTCTGATTTATTTACAATAGCAACGCAAACGCAGTCAAATACGTTTATGACGCATACCTACTTGCGTCATAAAAGATCGTATATTTAATTGCATTGACTTTGAAACTTCAGATTTTATCAGCCCTAAGGAACCATTTAAACATAAGTAAGAGTTAATAATAATTTGAACACGATATATACGTTCTCGAGAAAAAGGCTCTTGACAGACAGAGAAGCGAACTTATAAGGGATCCTTTATGTTTTAGGTGCGGAAACCTTAATTGAAGCTTTTTCATAGCAATAGTTGATATAATAATGTTCATTAGGCAATTATTTTGCTTTTCATATGAATTTACTATTTTTAGAACCTGCTCCTTAGGTATCTTTATTCAATAGAATCGAGCTGTAGGTATATATTTATAATATTAAGTGTGTTTTGTTAATTTTCATAGGATATATTTTATCTCTTTGACTTTTTAAAGTACGACTTCATTTTTGCTGCATACGTCTAAACTTTGTAGAGGAGGAATAACTTACTACTCATATATGATAAATAAGAATGTAATTGAGTTATAGGTAAAGGAAAACATCGTGAGAAAACCTTCAGGTATCCGAATTGTTTCTGAGCATTGTGCAAAACCACCTCGTTGCGGCGATACGCTCACAAGAGGTCTATAAGGCTACCCGCACAAATTCAATATTATTGTCAATAATAGAAGTATTGTCAATAATATTGAGCGTATTCGGATTGTATTGTCATATTTTGCAGTATGCGGGGCCATATATTGATAAGTAATATTGTCAATTTTAGTTTGACAATAATATTCAGTGTGTGCGGGTAGCCTAAAAGACATTGTTGAAAAGTGAGTATTCCCAGGAACGGAATATTACTGAAAACGCCCCGATTGTTATTTTTTTATTTTTGATTGATACGTCCTAGCTTCAAACCGTAAGTAGGTAAAGGTTGTATATAAAGGAATCCTACTTCCTACTATCCTACTAATCCTACTAATATAATAAACGCAAAAGTTTGTTTGGATGGATGTTTGTTCCTCTTTCACGCAAAAACTACCGAACTGATTTTGATGAAACTTTACAGTTAGGTATATACCTTATACATCAGAATAAGACATAGGCTATATTTTATTCCCGTATTCCCACAGGAACGGGAACTACGCGGGTGAAACCGCGGGGCGCTGCTAGTTCAAAATGCGTTCGTCCATGGTTTTTCTGCATAGGTTCATTAATTAAAACAATAAAAACATTTAAATCTAGATTAGCTAATTTAGAAAGGTTTGTAAACATGAGTGAATTAATGGGCTGACCGACCGTTTTTTGTTAAATTCATGAGAAAACCTACAGTCCGGAAAAACGTGTGCTGAATGCAAAAGCATCCTTGTGTTTCATTTGCATAGAAAATGCCAACCTTCATTAAAACGAAAGACAATATGTTTAGGTTTCTACACAAAAAATGGTCCAGAATACAATTATCTTTAATCTTATTGAATTCCTTTACCAGATATTTCTATAGGGTAGCTGCTTATTGAAGCAGGTATAGTCTTTGTCTGAAATTTAATTTTCATGCTCCAATTTGTTATTGCTTCAAAGTTATTGCGAGTGTTAATAATACATTACACTGCTGTATTAATAAGATCGAGGATAAATAAATAATCAGAAACAAGGTAATCAACAATAATCTGAAGGAATAGGGTTGTGTCCTACCTAGTCAAATCAGTTACTTTTTACGATCTGTCAAAACGAAATTTTACCATGGAAAATGTACTGAAATAGCAAACCGTGACGTCATAGTTTGTAGTACTCAATTGCAGCACTTTTTTGATTGTTTTATTATTTTTAAATTTGCTATAATTGTAAATTGAAAATCGAAATACATATTTGAGGTGTTTTGGGATAATCTTTTTAATGTATGACTACTCGCAATTTAATTTCGATGCTGTCAACTACCCAATTCCATAAATCAGACTGTATAATGAAGAATGTTAACAAATTTTGACTATTAGCTCTCCGTATTCTCTGTCAAAAATAAAAAATACAAGTGAAAGAATTATTTCGATACGTCAATTAGTTTCCGATTTATAGAAGTAAACGTGCGACGCGGACTCGTACTCGATGCGTGTGCCGGTGTGACGTCATCTCACAACACTCGCTCAGACCGCTCGCGCTCTCAGCACGGTGCCGTCTTACGTTTTATTAGAAATTATAAATACTTTCAAAAATGTCCAATCCAAATAGTAGGAAATCATGTGTTGTGCCGAAATGTACAAATACAACAACGAATGCGACTTACAAATTGTTTTTTTATGGTTCCAAAAGGACTTAAAAATACGAAAGAAATAGATAAAAGATATGAAGAGGTTAGATCAATTTGGAGATAAAAGCACAGTTTATTGTTGTTGCTGTCTCTTGCCGATCTGAAATAAGTTACAAATAAAAAAAAATAAAAAAAACTCACGCCTTACATCCCCGAGGGGGTAGGCAGAGGTATTCCATTTTTGGATATACCCACTCTTCACCAAATATTCTTTGTACCCCTAAACGGGATAGGTGGTGAGCCCATCGCCGGACCGGGTCTGTTTACACATGTCTCTGAATTTATTCTGGGTCCTGCGGGTTTCCTCACGATGTTTTCCTTCACCAACGAGCTAGTGATAAATATGTACGTAAATAAAACGGCCTTACGTATTTTATCAATAAGACAAATCAAAATTATAAAAGATTTAGTACATCTGTTGAACCCACTACATTTGCAATAAATCAATCTTTCCGAGTAAGAAGAGGAACCTATATACACATATATACATACGTACCTATAGATATAAAACCTTAATACATATTTGTTGTCTATAACGTAAAACTAAAAAGGTTTTGTACTTCTGCCTATTTGAGCTACAATATGACATTAGTTAGGTATTTTGTTTTTTTTAAAGAGTAAAAAACCAACTTCAACGAATAATATTAAAAATACAGTCGAATCGAGAACCTCTTCTTTTTTTCAAGTCGGTTAAAAAAATCATCTAAATCGGTTGACGTGATATTGAGTTATTCGTCCATTTGTCGCGCACATACTTAATGTAAAATGAAGACTTATGTGGTTTTCTCATGGATGCCATTGTCAGAACTGGACGAAATTGAAATGGGACCAATCTGGCCACCAGGCTTTCAAATAAAAAAGAATCATTCTAATCCGTTCACCCTGTCGAATATTCTGAGGTAACAACATAAAAAAAAGTCGAATTGATTTATATATTTATTGGTGTATTTGTTACACTAGTTTTTGTTGTAGTCAAAAATACCCATTAGTTTTGATTTTTTAGTGTATTTGTTACACTAGTTTTTGTTGTAGTCAAAAATACCCATTAGTTTTGATTTTACAGGCATTTAAACTTACGATAAATATCGAGTCCCGCTAACAGTCACGTGACCGCATGTGACGTCATTTTACAACGCTCCGCTTAGTAGCAAGTCGCTAGCGGTAACAGTAGCTCAGTGGCTAAGGGGCTTGCGCAGTATTTTGTTTTGTTATCATCCACGCATTATGTTATTAGTGTTTATATTCGATTAATGAAATGGATGAACCATTCGAAAAAGAGCAATCGGATAATCTGTTTAAAATAGATGGTTACCCATTATTTATCAACAAAATTAGTGATTTCGAGAAATGCGAGGAATAAAAATGCAAAGTTAACTTTTCTTGCTCTTTAGAAAATAATTTATTAAAATTTGTTCTAAATTGTTTTCAACCGACTTCAAAAAGGAGGAGGTTATCAATTCAACTTTTTTTTATGTTGTTACCTCAGAATATTCGACAGGGTGAACGGATTAGAATGATTCTTTTTTATTTGAAAGCCTGGTGGCCAGATTGGTCCCATTTCAATTTCGTCCAGTTCTGACAATGGCATCCATGAGAAAACCACATAAGTCTTCATTTTACATTAAGTATGTGCGCGACAAATGGACGAATAACTCAATATCACGTCAACCGATTTAGATGATTTTTTTAACCGACTTCAAAAAAAGAAGAGGTTCTCGATTCGACTGTATTTTTAATATTATTCGTTGAAGTTGGTTTTTTACTCTTTAAAAAAAACAAAATACCTAACTAATGTCATATTGTAGCTCAAATAGGCAGAAGTACAAAACCTTTTTAGTTTTACGTTATAGACAACAAATATGTATTAAGGTTTTATATCTATAGGTACGTATGTATATATGTGTATATAGGTTCCTCTTCTTACTCGGAAAGATTGATTTATTGCAAATGTAGTGGGTTCAACAGATGTACTAAATCTTTTATAATTTTGATTTGTCTTATTGATAAAATACGTAAGGCCGTTTTATTTACGTACATATTTATCACTAGCTCGTTGGTGAAGGAAAACATCGTGAGGAAACCCGCAGGACCCAGAATAAATTCAGAGACATGTGTAAACAGACCCGGTCCGGCGATGGGCTCACCACCTATCCCGTTTAGGGGTACAAAGAATATTTGGTGAAGAGTGGGTATATCCAAAAATGGAATACCTCTGCCTACCCCCTCGGGGATGTAAGGCGTGAGTTTTTTTTATTTTTTTTTATTTGTAACTTATTTCAGATCGGCAAGAGACAGCAACAACAATAAACTGTGCTTTTATCTCCAAATTGATCTTACCTCTTCATATCTTTTATCTATTTCTTTCGTATTTTTAAGTCCTTTTGGAACCATAAAAAAACAATTTGTAAGTCGCATTCGTTGTTGTATTTGTACATTTCGGCACAACACATGATTTCCTACTATTTGGATTGGACATTTTTGAAAGTATTTATAATTTCTAATAAAACGTAAGACGGCACCGTGCTGAGAGCGCGAGCGGTCTGAGCGAGTGTTGTGAGATGACGTCACACCGGCACACGCATCGAGTACGAGTCCGCGTCGCACGTTTACTTCTATAAATCGGAAACTAATTGACGTATCGAAATAATTCTTTCACTTGTATTTTTTATTTTTGACAGAGAATACGGAGAGCTAATAGTCAAAATTTGTTAACATTCTTCATTATACAGTCTGATTTATGGAATTGGGTAGTTGACAGCATCGAAATTAAATTGCGAGTAGTCATACATTAAAAAGATTATCCCAAAACACCTCAAATATGTATTTCGATTTTCAATTTACAATTATAGCAAATTTAAAAATAATAAAACAATCAAAAAAGTGCTGCAATTGAGTACTACAAACTATGACGTCACGGTTTGCTATTTCAGTACATTTTCCATGGTAAAATTTCGTTTTGACAGATCGTAAAAAGTAACTGATTTGACTAGGTAGGACACAACCCTATTCCTTCAGATTATTGTTGATTACCTTGTTTCTGATTATTTATTTATCCTCGATCTTATTAATACAGTAGTGTAATGTATTATTAACACTCGCAATAACTTTGAAGCAATAACAAATTGGAGCATGAAAATTAAATTTCAGACAAAGACTATACCTGCTTCAATAAGCAGCTACCCTATAGAAATATCATCTCATTAATCGAACATAAACACTAATAACATAATGCGTGGATGATAACAAAACAAAATACTGCGCA
The DNA here is from genome assembly GCA_963855545.1 of Ethmia dodecea. NCBI lineage: Eukaryota > Metazoa > Arthropoda > Insecta > Lepidoptera > Depressariidae > Ethmia > Ethmia dodecea. The sequence continues at coordinate 11,395,981 of OY979444.1, read as the reverse complement.
AGCCCCTTAGCCACTGAGCTACTGTTACCGCTAGCGACTTGCTACTAAGCGGAGCGTTGTAAAATGACGTCACATGCGGTCACGTGACTGTTAGCGGGACTCGATATTTATCGTAAGTTTAAATGCCTGTAAAATCAAAACTAATGGGTATTTTTGACTACAACAAAAACTAGTGTAACAAATACACTAGTTTTTGTTGTAGTCAAAAATACCCATTAGTTTATACATACAAGCTTTACTGTAACAAACTTTCAACCGATTTGGCATACCTAGTAACATTCTTCATTTAGTTGTCAGTACCTAGGTGTCTTAGATCCGTATTACAGAACAAGTTAATAACAGTTCTGAGACATGTGTAACAGACCCGGTCCGGCGATGGGCTCACCACCTATCACGTTTTGGGGGTCCTAAGAATATCTGGTGAAAAGTGGGTATATCTAGAAATGGATCCTACCTACCCTCTTGGGGACAAAAGGCGTGAGTTTTTTTTAATAACAATTAATTAATTAATTTGCTGTAAGAACCTAGCTTGACCAAAAAGATAATAGCATTATTAGGTCAGTTGACTGCAGAGGGGACTTTTCGCCAAAGGGCCAAAAACTGGTTGCAACCTGATTTTTTAAAAATTACTTTAATAAATGTGAAATTTCTGTTACGATACCAATTAATGCCTTATTAACTTACTTTTTATAAGATTGTCTTTCAAACAACTCATTTAATTGGAAGTAATACTGAACTGAAACAAAAAAATCGGGGTGTAACGTGTGCTGCATTTCTACTTTTAAAACTTTGACTCGGTGTACAAAAAAAATACTAGCAAATTTACACTTACTTGTGATTTTATACATTAGAATATAGTTTTAGCATTAAGTAAAAATAGAAAATAAATTTGTAGGTGCCTCATAAACATGTTATTTACAACGTTACAACTTCTGGTAGCAATTTTTGTCCTTACCGGTTTTCGTAACAAAATGTTAAAGCATAAGTAAACTGTGCACCGCACACATACAAGCGCATCACTGTGCATAGGCAAGCTCGTCATTCGTCCGTTGAGCGTAGAAATGTTAGATAGCGCGCCTTTGTTTTTGCTGTACAAGCGTTCCTTCTAAATATTTGAAAATATGTCCACACCGGCACCACATCCAGATTTAAGGTAAGTACTATTTATATATGTCTGAGTCCTAGATATATTATAAAAACAGCTTTTTTGTGCGTAATACGTCTAAAAAACCGGTGTAATATTGGAAAGTTTTAGAATGAAGTCACAAAAACCGTCGAATGTCCTTACCACGACTGTCCTCGCCGGGTCCTGTTAAGTAGAGCGGTAAGGACAATTTTGGGATGGTAATGACATTTAATTTTTTTATAGAAAGAATTATCCCAATAGCCCAGTCATATTAGGTAAAAAAGGGACCTCAACCTCGGAATGAAAGAAAATAAGCTGTAAATTGGTATAAAACTTTGTTTTGTCGTCCTAAATATTGTCTCAAAAGTCACAAATGCTATCGTGTTCGCGTCTTAAGATATTGAAGGTCAAAGGTAATAAAAATCGGTTTTTTGTTAATATATCGGTTCTTATTGCTTAAATAAGATTTGCACCTATTATAAAAGTTGTAAAGTATAAAATTTCAAACAAAAGTTGTAAAAAAATGTATACTCTACAACTTTTATAATAAGTGTAAATCTCATTTAAGCAATAGGAACAAATATATTTGCGAAAAACCAATTTTCACCCCTAATATGACGTGGCTATAAATATTAGCAAGTTATAATATGAATATTAAAGAACTAAATGAACATTATTTTTTTATTTATTTTAAGAGTATCATTTAAAACTAAAAACTAAAGAATTATTGTTTGTTATTTAGAACATAAATATACATAAGCATTAAATGTTATAAAAAACTATTAGCATTTGAAGCAAGAGTGTTTTTGTTTTGTATCTTTCTTTTACATTTTGGAGAAAATACGTTTTAGTTAATTCAAGTAAAAGTCTATTATTATTTCTTATTTCAAAAGAATGTTCAAATTATATTATTTGTTTTTGACTGTTGTATAAAATAAAGTGCTTACCTAAGTTACGACAGATTTACAGTTTGGCGAAAAGTGATTTGTTTTTTTTAAATGTTTTTTAAAAAGTTTTGTTATTTTAAATTTGATTGTAACCTAATCATATAAATTGTGGAGAGTTTATATGTTTTTAGTTATTTACATAAATCGTTAGTATAAAGACTGATTCTATAACCCTATACAATGTGACTGGAAAATCAAGGGAATTCTTCAAGAGGGTAAATAAAAAGCCGATACCTTTAGCATTCTATTCCAAATTTATATTAATAAACTCTGCAGAATGTCTCTTCCTTATTGTAATATATATACTTACGCAGATGATACGGCAATCGTAGTGGAGGGCACCAATTGGGATATAGTGAAAGCGAATGCTGAAACAGCTTTGAGGGAGGTTCTGAGATGGCTTACATTAAACCTACTATCACTAAATTTAAGCAAAACCACCTATGTGCCTTTTTCTATCCGTAATAATAGTAAACCGGCAGAAAATTTTAATATTACCAGTCATTCCTGCTCCCTCGGTACTCCTTCCTGCCACTGACAGGTGCTAAAAAGGTCTAAAGATGTTAAATATCTTGGAGTACACTTGGATGATAGACTTAGTTGGAATAAACATATTGAAAATCAATCCAATAAAGCAGTAAGACTCATTCACATCTTTAAACTATTAAGGAACTCTGCAAAACCAGATATTTTGAGAATGACTTACCTGGCACTCTGCCAATCGATTCTGATGTACTGCATACCTGTGTGGGGAGGAACATATAAAACTGGTATGGCCAGACTGGAAAGGGCACAAAGAGCTGTAATAAAAGTAATGTTAAAAAAACCCTTTAGATACCCCACTTCGAAATTATTTTCTGAGTCTAAACTTCTTACCACAAGACAGCTTTTCGTGCTTCAATCAGTGCTAAGAAAACATCGTGATGTTGCGCCTTCAACCACACAGAAACGTAGGAATAATCCACCAAACGTTCCCTATAGAACCACGTTTGCCAGACATCAATTCTATGTTTCTAGTACCATGATCTACAAAAGGTTAAATACGCTGTTGAAAATCATAGACTTAAATAAATGTGAACTTAAAACTAAAATTACAAATTGGCTATTGACACAAAATTATAAAACAACAGAGGATTTGCTTACAGTTATTGAATAATATCTAAAACTACTTCATTATGTATTATATATCATTAAAACATACAACACCCACACCACTAACACAACCAACTCACCCCCCCCCCTCCACACACACACACCAACACACCCTAACACCCACACACACACCCCCACACATACACACTAGTATTATCTTTCAATTGATTGTTATCCAAAACATATATAAATAAACAAATACACATATTGTAAATATAATAGTACCATGTCCATGGTTGATCACTGTTTCTTAAGATACAGGAATTTTTATTCTTAGTTTAGGAGACAGGGCTCTTAAAAATAAAAATATGTATACTTTCTTGTTAAATAATGTATAAGAAAAATGTATTATGTATGTGTCTTTTGTGTCAAATAAATTATTATTATTATTATTATTTGTATAAAAAACACCACCTTAATGTATGCGGAATGTTGATGGCTACCAAAATTTTACTAATTTTATTTTCGAATGTTCTTAAAATGTATATGTAGTATGTATTCAGACTAGCCCAACTCATACAACTCGTCGTTATCCATGGCTAATATCCGTGGATACAAACCCTTCAAAACATCTTCAGAGTTTTTAAAAGTTGTCATTACCGGTCCAAAAATGTCCTTACCAAAACTTTATTGCTAAATATCTCGTAAATTAAGATACAGATTCGGTGCAATCCAACATATTTTTGATGTTCAAATGATCCTTTATGCACTTTGACCCTTTTTACTTCTAATTTTGAACTTTTTTTCTCGTTCTCCCAAAACAGTGAAGTTGGCGAAAATGCCCAGAGACAAAACAAAAAACACGCAATTTTTATCTCATTTATCAGAAGTAAAATTCAATTGGATAATTCATAATTTACTTAAATAATATACCTAATGCTTTTTCATAAATGTATATCGAAAAAAAAACTAGATTCGGTGATAAAACGTGAATATGTTAAGCCAAGTTTAAGAAAAAAGAACTGACGAGCAACTCCGTGTGTAATATTACACGAACCATTTCGCGACACTTTTGCAATCTTCGTAACTCAATCTATTTAACATAAACAACCAAATGTGGTTAGTATAATTGAGACTGCCTAGATAATCGAGTAAACTAAAGTTCATAAACAGAGTTCAAACGGCTATTCAGATATTATTTAGACCTCTCAAGCGTCAGCCTATCCACGCATCCAAAAATCGCGTTTTTATGACTCACTGGCATATAGGTAAATCAAAAACCTAAAGCACCAGATGACTTAGAAAGTTTAAATTTGGCACGCAAAAGGAAAGAATAAAAAAATGGTGAATTTTTAGATTTGAATGTAGTGATAGCCCACCGCTGTTACTGCTTGAACAAGAAATTGTTTAAATTTACTTAGGAATGTTATTACCAAAGAGGTTAGAAGAAAATCATTCTCTTAGGAGAGAGAAACTTTTTGGTTATTACGTTCTTATAAATAAATTTCAGGATTGTCTACAGAACTTAATTAATGGCACACATTTAGATCCCAATTTGTTTTGTCGGTGAAGTTGACGGCCATACTAACCATCATAATATTGAACATGACTTAAATAGGGTTGTGTCCTACCTAGTCAAATCAGTTACTTTTTACGATCTGTCAAAACGAAATTTTACTATGGAAAATGTACTGAAATAGCAAACCGTGACGTCATAGTTTGTAGTACTCAATTGCAGTACTTTTTTTGATTGTTTATTATTTTTAAATTTGCTATAATTGTCAATTGAAAATCGAAATACATATTTTGAGGTGTTTTGGGATAATCTTTTTAATGTATGACTACTCGCAATTTAATTTCGATGCTGTCAACTACCCAATTTTCACATTTATGTTTTTGGTGGGATAGTAACTTTCAGAAGGGCCGAAGAGTAGGTAATGCTATTCCGATAATCATAAAAAATATCAACATAGAACAGATAATAGGACCGATATTTGTGATATTATATAGATTAAGTAAAATTAATAGTTCCTTTATATGGGTTTGTGTGTACGGTTTTACAACAAGATACATAAAGCTGTTCCAGATTTGCCAGTTTTTTTCAAAACTCGCTTTAAAATGGTTTTAATAAAATATAAATGGCATATTATAAGTTAGAAGAATATTTGAATAACAATGATGTTTGGTGTTTATTTTCTCCAGCTCAGCAAAGCACTAAAACCATGTAACTTGTACTTTGTATTAGGTATATTAATTGTTTAAAAGATCTAAACATACCGAAGCGGTGGAGTCGCAAAGACTTGCAATAAGAGGACTTATAAGACGAAACGACCTACATTAAATAAAAACTTTTGACTTTGACTTATCTATCAAACTCCTATCATCATCTTGTTATGGAATACACAGTATTAAACTGGTATGTGATAATATTCTCTGAAGAGGAAGCGCCACGCTGCCGTTCCCCGATGGCGATAGGTAGTCCAAATTGTTCTCTCTAGATTAGACTTTTTGATAAGTCTTCGGTAAAGCTCGTTATTTCACTTGTTCTAATTTACTGATATAAATTGATGAACAGGGATTTTATCTTAGACTAGCGGGTGCCCAGCGGCGTTGCCCGCGCGGATCCCGTTTATTCCCGTTCCCGTGGGAATTACCGAAAATCCCTTCATAGTGGTTGCCTACGACATATAAGACACCTACATACCATATTTCAAATAGCGGGTGCCCAACGGCGTTTCCCCGCGCGGAATTAGTTTCGTGGGAATTTCCAAAAATCCCTTCATACCGGTTTCCTACGACATATAAGACACCTACATACCATATTTCAAGTTTCTAGGTGTTATCATTTCGGAGTAGTACGTATTTCTCTTTTTAACCAGTTTTTCTATTTTCCCGCGGGAATGAGATATTTTCCTGGAATAAAAAGTACCCTAGATGTTGACCCGGGTACTCAGTTATCTCCATATCAAGTTTCATCGAAATCCGTCCAGTAGTCTTTGAGTGATGCGTGCACAACCAGACAGACAGACAGACAGACAAAAACTCCAAAAATTGGTGTTTCGGTATCTATATCGATAACCATATACACTACCGTTAAAATTTTCAAAAAATCTTTCATGTACAGACACGACCCCGTTAGAGTTTTATTATACCTATGTATAGAAAAGGGATTTTCATCTAAGTAATTTCAAAACAGAAAAAGATAATTCAAGGTTTCATATCAAACAAACAAAATTATTACACGCGTCGAAGTAAATTAAATTCATTATTATTATTAATTTATTTATTAATATTTCCAGAGGTGAAATGATGTATAAAATCGGTCCTATACATAGCTTACTTTTCTGGCAGTAACATAGGCTATATTTTTCTATGAGAGCGGGTCTTTAGTGGGTTAAATCTGAAGAACAGCTAGTTATAAATTTAACATCCATATTTATATTTTAGGTAGGTACCTACCAAGAAAACCTACCTACTGAAGTTGTTTAGAAATTACGGATATTCATCCAGCCATATATTAACATTGTATAAAATCTTCGCTAAGATCGTCGTGAACTCTGGTTTGTGTGGTTTTTTTAGTATCTTTACACAGATGCCGGTGCACTAAAGATACAGGTTTATTACATCGTTCAGTTTATGTGTTTCTTATCTCAGATACAATCAGAGGCCACTATTGCTATGTTTTTGTTCCAAACGCCAAATTCAAAAGAAATATGGGCACTCATAGGAAAAAAGTTTCAAAAGAGTTACCACAAAGAGTTATCTTTTTTAATTATTGTGATTTAAAATTGTAGGTCGGAAATATACTCTAACAACGTTGACATAAGTATTCCGTTTGTGGAAGTAACAATTTTTGACCATCACCAGTATATTTTCGGACCTCTAAATGTGACAGGATGTTATGCCCTATTACTCCACCTTATAAATAATTCTGGGACTAGCGGATTTCTTCAAGATGTTTTCCGTGTCCGTCAAGCAGATGATAAATAACTTTTGATATAAACAACCGTTCATAATATTATTTTAATGATTTTTATCCGACAAAGCACATAATTTTTTGGTGATCTGGAGTGCGATTTTTGAATCTCACTGGTGATATCAAAATCACCGGTGACTAAAATTATCACCGATGAATTTAATGTCACCATTTTCTAAAAGCCGTATTTTGAAAGTCACACGCTGTTTTCAATAAATCGTCGCAATCACAAAATATCACAATCGAGCCGCGCTGCTAATTCTTCCAAAAAACATACTTTGGCAGATAGCACTACGTCAACTGTCAAAAACAATCGCATGGTGATTTCAATTACGAGTGGGTAGGGGCACTCGTAAATCGATATCATAGGTATGACAAAATATGTACCTAAGTCACCGATGAGTTTCAAAAATACGAACTTTCGGAAATCACTCACATCGGTGAGAATTCGTCAATTGGTGAGATTCAAAAATCGACCCCCTGGTCTGTCTTGAAGAAGTTTTCCTTCATCGTCGAGCTAGTGATAAATGAAATTGAGTTTTATATTGAAAATCTCATCGATATTTATTTGCCGAAAATCGTAGCATAAATACTACGTATACTTTTGGTATTCTACAATTTAAAAACAACTAACAAAACTTTGTCTATGCCTACGTGAAAGGTGATTCCACAAAATTATTACGAATTCGAATCAGTTCACACTTCGACTACAAAAATAATTCCGAGCAGGTTTACTTCAACAGACTACTTTTAATAAACAGATGGAGTTTGTAAAATCGTTTTCAGAGTAACTTCTACCTCTGGCGAGATCTTTGACATTTCACCGAGTTTGCTTTGACCTATGGAAGACGTACAAATCCTCAGCTGAAGTTCTATTTGTGGTTAGTGATGTTTCGAGTCATCTTATTTTGGTACTCGAGTTCTTCAGTACTCATTAAAAAAGAATGGAGTTGGCACCCGAGTCATGTACTCGAATTCAGAAACAGTGGATACTCGAACACTTTGGACTCGATATATTTACTTTAAAAAGAGCTGCCTGCCACAGCCACAGTCGCCTGCTCACTCTTACGCTAACTACATAGTATTGAATCTGGCATTGAAACTAATTAATTATTTAGAATATTAGGTTGTCATTTACGTAGGAAATCGAATAACTTATTACTCCAAACACCAATTACAGCATTTTTATATAATAAGTGAAGTGCATTTTTTTTTTCTATATTAAATCTACGAGACAGGTACCTAGGTATATAGTTATATAATAATAATATAATCTCACGCCTTTTTATCCCCGAGGGCTTAGGCAGAGGTATTCCATTACTGGATATACCCACATTTCACGAGATATATTGGACCCCTAAACGTGATAGGTGGTGAGCCCATCGCCGGACCGGGTCTATTTACACATGTCTCAGAATTAATTCTGAGACCTGCGGGTTTCCTCACGATGTTTTCCTTCACCGGCGAGCTAGTGATAAATATGTACGTAAGTTTTTTTTTTTTTAAAACTCATTGGTACATGCCAGGATTCGAACCCGAGCCTCACTGATTTTCGGCCGGCTCTTTAACCGTCCGGGCTATCACTGCTCTATATAGTTATAACTATATAGGTAGGTACCCGTCTATCGACTGAGAAATCCAATCGAATCAACGGCATCTCGACAACGGCTGATTCGAGTCTTGTGTATCTGAATACTTTATTTTGCATATTGGAGTAGTATGTGAGTTCCTAAAAGTATTCGAGTACTAACTCGAATCGGCATGACTCACTTTTTACGTATACACAACAGCATGTGGCTATAAGTAAGTATTCGATTTGCTTCTCGATTCAAATTCATGATCCCCATAATCAGCTAAATTTGGACTGTCGGGCCTAGACTATGTAACATAACAAACTGTTTTGCAGTTTGGCGGAGGTAATAATGTGTCTTGTAGAAATTGTTTCTGTGAATAAACACTTTTTCTTTTTCTTTTTTCTTGGTATTTAACTTTAAATATAATACCTACATCCACGCTAAGCAAAATATTTTTATTAATAAAAGTTACAGATAATTTTTTAGATTACGCAATTCTTTAGAAAATACGTGAAAATACTAAAGCGCTCACTTCCAGGGGATTTGTATGTTTGTTACGAATCAACTCAAAAGCTACGGGACCGATTTTAAAAATTCTTTTACCCATGGAAAGCTAGAAAATCCCTGACAGTAACATAGGGTATATTTTATACCCATAATCCTACGCGAACGGAAACGGCACGGGTAAAACCGCGCAGAACCTTTACTTATGTTAAAGTTAGCGATTGTTCAAATAGTGAACATTGTAAATAAACCAAGAATATATATTGCCATACATAGAAAGTAGGAACTATTTTTAAACACGGCTGCAGAAAGCAGGTATTGCGCATTGGTAGTTTCAGACAGAAATATCTTCCCTGATATAGAAGCGAGCGCTTTGGTATTTTTTATAAAATCGAGTACCTAATCTAAAAATTGTTCTGTGACTTTTAAGAAAAAAAAATATGTTGCCTTGCGTGGATGTAGGTAGGTATTATATTAAAAGTTAGATAACATGCTACATAGTCTGGGCCCGACAGTCCAAATTTAGGTCACTATATGGGGATCATGAATTTGAATAGAGAAGCAAATCGTACACTTATAGCCATATAAGGACAGCGCGAGAAGAGCGACGCAATACTAAAATTCGTGTTTAGTTGTCGCCTGCTTCGTTCTCTCTCTCCTTGTACGCTTCGCCTTAACACGCACGGGTATCGAGATATTCGCTTTGTTTCAACCGTCTACCGTTTCAACCGTCTACCGTTTCAACCGTCTACCGTTTCAACCGTACCCAGTCTACCCTGCATATGCGAGTAAATAGTTTTATTATATTTTATAGATTACCATGAATATGATAATAGAATATTATACGTATATGATAATTTTATAGTTTTAAAATTGAAATAAGATTCAAAACAAATGGAATAAAAGCTATGCTGCTTTACGATTACAAAATATGTGTGTAATGCAGAAGTTTCTTAAGTTTAATATTTAGAGGTTCTATAGTACTTATACAGAATGCAATATTTTGAGAGGGGCATTATTAAGGTACGACTTAGTTGTATTCCACGATTTATTTATAAAATCATACACGAATTATAAATCGATGAGACTGTTACCTACCAGTTGGTAGTGACGCCTTCTGAGTCGTATTGTATGTCGCGGGTTCGTTGCACGCTCGGGGGCCAACATTTGTGTGCATGGATATTTCTGTAAACTTAGTGTCTGGGTGTTTCATATTTTTTAAAATATTATTATTATTATGTGTTTAATAACCATAGTACAGGCTCTGCGTTGTTTGGGACTAAATAACTGTGATAAAAAAAAATAGTGCATTTTGATAAAAATACAGAGATTAAATGGCGGGCGGAGTTATAAAACACAAAACCTCTCGTTATTCACGTTGCCACCTGTACGTAATTGGGCGTCATAAATCTCTATTTTCAACCCGACGAAAACGAGTCCCTTTATTGTACAATCCATTTCCTCTTAGAACATTTATTACGGGTAATAAGACGGAGTTTAAGGTAGAAATATTTGTTCAATACCGAACTTCTGACAAGGACTAGCATCGCGAGCAAAGAGATTTTAATAAAAAGTTATTTTAATCTCTTTGATCGCGAGCAAACTCGAAGGTGCAGGAAAGTATCGTGAGGAAACTCGCAAATCCCACAATTTATTCTGAGGCATGATAAGGTAATAATTATATTTTTATTAGACATTTTCCGTATAATTCTAAAACTGTATGGAATAAAAACAAACAAAAAATATTATAAGGAATTAATAAAGACCTTTAAGATGCCCCACTTGCCCTTGCACTTTCCAATTTTGTCACCTTTTGCTTCATAAATAAAAATATAATTTAATTTTTTAAATTTTGCAAGTTTTGGAAGCATATAACTTACACACTAGTAGTTGCTGAGATATGCCACGGTAAAAGATAGACAGACAAATAGAGAAGCCATAAAAGTTTCTGTTTTAGTTAGTACTGCTACGATACCCTAATAATATCAAAGTCACAACATGTACTACATATATTATATTAGTAGTGGTTCATGACCTTTGATGCATACTGCCAGAAAGGCAAGTTGATAAAAGGAAAAATGATACCCTAGTACCTACCTAATTAATAATAGATGGAAATATTTCTTAGAAATATCTATTGAATATTTATTTTCTGCACGTAGGTAAAGCGAAGAAGCAAAATTAATTCCTACGTCTCGTCATCTTACTAATTGACAGGTCATGCTACAGGCAATAATGTTACTTAATGTTTTGTTACCATTTTATATACTTACCCTATATTTTCATCATTATTTTTTATTGACATACGGGTGATTTATTTTATACAAGAGACCAGTGTTAGCCACGTTCAGTAAAGTGCTTCTCATACATGAGTCTTGGTTACGAACTCTTTTAATGTAGTGGTGTATGCCAATGAGTTTTTCAATACAGGATAAATATTTATCACTAGCTCGACGGTGAAGGTAAACATCTTTCGGAAACCCATTTAACCCGAATTAATCTTAAGGCATGTGTAAATAGAACCCCTCAGAGGGGCTCACCACTTTTCACGTTTAGGAGTACAAAAATCTACTTATAGGTAAAGTGGGTAACCCAGGAATAACAATGGCAGTGATCACCGTTTTCCCGACGGGATAGGCATACACAATAGTCCGCCACCTGCTACGATCCTGTATTTTTTTGTCGAGGCGCTACACACGTGTAATTACTAGGTATACTCGAAGAAGTTCGGGGCCCTGACCCTTAGCGCTATAATACAGTCAAATCTAAATTAAAGTAGCGTGCTTGCACTTGTTTGCTTGTGTTGATTGGATTTTGTTGTACATAGTCTATATTTTATAGAAACCATATAATTATACTTACTCGTACATAAACGAAGAAACTGATTCGCTGACTGCCTGACTGACTGATCGATAAACGCACAACGGAAACAGCTGGGTAAACACGTAAACCAGGCCTAAGTGAGCATAACAAAGGATTTTTGGAAAATGATACTGGAACGGAAAAAAACAGATTCAACGCGAGCAACGCCGTTGGGCACAGTTGTAGCAGCTATTAACGTAGCGTAGACAGCGGTATACACAGCGCAAACCGCTAGGTAAACCCTTTATAAAACAATTTACAACTGCTCAAAATTTACTTAATTACAAAGTTTGTCCGGGCCTCGCTTATCCGACAGCGACAGACGATTTTGCAAATCCTTGAACCGCACTTGAAAAGTTTGTCATCATACTTAATCAACAATTTATTTAAATACTTATTGGAAACATAGCAGGTGTAGACTGGTGTGGGATGCTGATTATGATCACGCGTAACTTTTTACAGAGTAGTCCGATTCCTACCCTAAGGGTGGGAAAATAGGGGTGGCTTATTGTTCACTCACAGATTCAGTGAAAATCATTGAGGTTCGGGTTCGAATCCTGGCATGTAAAAATGTTTTTCAAAAACTTACGCACATATTTATCACTAGCTCGACGGTGAAGGAAAACATATCGTGAGGAAACCCGCAGGGCTCATAAGTAATTCTGAGACATGTCTAAATAGACCCTGTCCGGCGATGGGCTCACCACCTATCACGTTTAGGGGTCCAATATATCTCATGAAATATCCAGTAATGGAATAAATCTGCCTAGCCCCTCGGGGATGAAAGGCGTGGGATTATTTTTATTTTATTGTTTTATGTTGACAAAATGCATTAATAATATCTAAATAAATATAATTAGTTTATTTTATTTAGGCAATATGTAACAGAATAAGCGCAATTCCTGAAATTAGTTGGTTCACTATCGACTACTTAATCGATTTCAGCTATTTTTAGCATGTATTAATTTTTTCCTAGAAATTAATTAGCATAGCTGAATTTAGTGCTACATATGGAAATTGTACTATTATTGCCCTTGATTTAAGAAAATTAGTGAGGCAAAGCTAGAAAAGTACAAAGTAAAACAAAGTACGAAGGCATCATATTTTTTTATATTATTATACTATTAGGTTGTATGAGGAATTCAATTGCGCTTATTCTGTTACGCGTTGTAGGTACCTATATGCAATTTTCATTCGCGGAGTTTTGTCAACAATAGATAAGTCTAAAACGTTACAGTAAGTCAAAATAAAAATAAAACAGCCAATTAGGAGACGGAAGTACGCACCGAGGGTTCCGTAAGTAAGTTTATAAGTAAAAGTTCACCCATCATGACAATCGACTCATAAAAATTATTAAACATATTTTTATTATTATGATGTAACTAAAAAATTACGATTTTCGTCGGGTTTTCTTCGTACCGAATTTCAAGATTCTGAGTTCACGGGAACTACCTTGTAGGTTTTGATTCTTTCAGAGCTCCAAGGGACAGTAGTCCTGAGTATGTGATATAAATTACAGTTTGATACCTCTACGCGTTCCTGAAAAAATAATGTCTTGACAGACAGACAGACGGCCGGATGGACGGACAACAAAGTGATCTTATAAGGGTTCTGTTTTTTCCTTTCAAGGTACAGAACCCTAAAAATTGATTAAAGCGAACCCCACTTCATAGATTCAAATTTTAATATAATAAGAAAAAACAACAATTTGACAATTGATTTTTAATTGTTAGCCCCTTTTGACACGTACCGGTTGCCGGGTAGCCGGCGGGCGGTGAAGTATATGGCCATGTACGTTCGTTTTCATACGTACCGGCGGGCAACCGGGCAAACGGCAAAGATATTATATATAGAAAGACGCACGTACATACTAGAGCACGGAAAATGAGGCCGACAAATGTAGTTAATTAACCACATTTTATTTAGTCGCATTGTATTTCAAGTCGTATTTCAGACAGCTCTCTTTTTCTTTATTCTTAGTTCCGTATCATCTTTCCCCGTCATTGTTGTCTCCTATAAATACGCTAAGAAGTAAGTATGTACATGTTGTAGCACACTCGTAGGGGATCAATTTTCAAACGCAAGCAGTATGAATATAACTCATCCTTACTTTAATATCTTTGGCAAACGTCATAATATTTCTCCGCCGCCGCGGCGTTGGCCCGACGGAAACCGGTAGGTAGGTACACGTGTGAAAGGGGCTACGCGCACTGTGGAATATCGTAGAACAACCGCTGATCATAAATGGTTTTTCCGAATGTCTGAATTTGGAGCTAGTTTTTATTTACAGCTTAATAGTTATAATTTAATAATTGGCAGAAATAAGATTTTTATTTGAAGTGAAAATATTACTTTTTTAATATCAAAGTTTCGGTAACTTTGATTGTGCTGATTTGAATCAATTTTCTGACGTTTTCAACGCTTTACCCCTTAAAAGTTTTAGTATGAACTTTCATAGTGTTATACCTTTTCTGAAAGGTTGTTTCATGCTTGTTTAATTTTGGGATGAAAACCTTATTTTCCTCTTTTCTTTTACATAATAGACGTTAAATAATGAAGTATGGGATATTTTAAAATATCTTGAATTCAGTTAGAGTTTTAGCAACTATTCCCGCGGATTCACGCTTTGAGAAAGATATAATAATATAGTGTAAGCATCCTTCTTAAACATATAAAAAAAATCAACTGCTAATATGTGCTACCCTTGAAACTGTGGGAAAATTAGTGAAGCAGTAGACGCGCGTGAAACACTGTGCACGCAACTCGAGTCAAACTATGCCGTTCCCGGAAATTTTATGTTTAACAATATTTTTAGGTTTACATTATTAATTCAGCTTAAGCAAATGAGAAAAGTTATGTAAAAATTGGATATGATATTTAATAGCTATTTATCGGTCATTCTTTATTTCTGTTTTTAAATTATTACAAGCTGTTCTGTGCGGTTTCACCCGCGTAGTTCCCGTTCCCGTAAGAATACGGGAATAAAATATAGCCTATGGTTACTAAGGGATATTCTAGCTTTCCATTGGTGAAAGAATTTTTTAAATCGGTCTAGTAGTTTTTGAGTTTATTCGTAACAAAGATACACATTTTTCCTCTTTGTAATATTATTATAGAAGTATAAATAATTTAACAACTGCCGTAACTAAACCTACTTTCGAGATTTTTTCATTTTCAAAAATTATCACAGGTTACCAGTTTCCTACGTAGTTACTAATCGAAATATTTATTTATTTTTATTTATTTATTTAACTTCATGTACCAAAAAAAAAATAAACATGGCGAAACTAATGCCTAAAGGCTTATAATATCCAATATCGCTATTTATTTTGTTGTTTATAAAAAATAAAATCGTTATATTTTTCGGTAACCTGTGGTTTTCAACATTATGAGAATAATAAGATTTGAGCAAAATTTACATGTACGGGTGATATGATTTTTGTTTATTATTATTATCGATATTATTAATGTCGATATAAGTAGTTTTAACTGTTACAAGCATTTATTATAACTTAATAATTGTTCAAGTATTTTAGACAACCTATTAAAAAAAACATTATTATTAAAAAAACATATTATTATGTTTCTAGATAAATTATTAAGTTGCCGTAGGTATAAATAAAGTTAAAATGTATATAATCAAGTAACATATTTAATTTTTAGTTATTTTATTAGACAAACTTAGATTTATCTCGGTTCCTTTGAATTATCATTTTTTATTAAATTAAATAACAAAGTAATAGGAAATATTTTTCATTACTAAAATTCTACATTTAGTGCAGAATAATACAAAAAAGTTTCAGATGTTTTTCTTTAAAGACAAAAAAGTTAAAGAGCAGTGATAGCCCGGACGGTTAAAGAGCCGGCCGAAAATCAGTGAGGCTCGGGTTCGAATCCTGGCATGTACCAATGAGTTTTTCTAAACTTACGTACATATTTATCACTAGCTCGACGGTGAAGGAAAATATCGTGAGGAAACCCGCAGGTCTCAGAATTAATTCTGAGACATATGTAAAAAATACCCGGTCCGGCGATGGGCTCACCACCTATCACGCTTAGGGGTCCAATATATCTCGTGAAATGTGGGTATATCCAGTAATGGAATACCTCTGCCTACCCCCTCGGGGATAAAAGGCGTGAGATTATATTATTATATTATTACAAAAAAGTTATTGATTTTTGATCAGCAAGAGGCCCAAATATTCCACAGTGCTACGGTGCGCATTGGCACCGCACGGTTCTTGACTTATAATAAAGTATGGATTGCTTCAAAACAAAGGAAAATTACGTAAAACGACAATGGTGTATAAGACCTAAAACAATCGTCTCTTTCACAAATCCTAGTGTATCGAATTTTTACAATTTTTTTGACTGTTTGTTTACAGTTTCGCTTTGAAATTTTTATTTATTTATTGGGATCTCCAATATCGACGTAAGTGATCTGACAGCGTAATAAGTTGGCCTTTATCGTGTCCTCTCGCTGTCCGCAACCCTCGTTAGCCTGCTCGGCGACATAAATCTTCTTTCGAACCGGAGGTTCCGATACCAAACTCATTGTTCAACAATGGTTCAAATAGAAAATATATGAAATCTTACATATTAGGTGTAGGTAAAACTCTCTCGAGGCCGTGACAGTACTTACATGAGTAGTAATATTATTGGGCATTCTGGATCAAAATCGATACGACCTCACTCGCGTTGCTCGCTGAGTCGCTCCGTTTTACTACGCTCCTCGGTCGTATCGATTATGATCCAGAATGCCCAATAATATCAAATGAAACACTGCAACACCGCTCCGATAACAGCAGGAAAGCTAATGACTGATCGCTTACCTACGTTAAATAAAACTAAACTTATCCTACAATGTCATGAGAAACGTTTCGATAATCGTGTGGAGCTATTGACTGACATTACGTAAAAAAATTAATTTATACAACCGTTTAAACTTCTTATAAAAACTCACCTGATAAAAGAAAGCCATTCCTAAAATACCATGAACGAACACCGATCACACTATAACTAAACACATGGTAGATATACACAATTCTACATTTACTTCACTTTTGCAAAGTTTTTAAATTATGAGAGTGATTTAAAGTAGGTATCCTGCACAATATCTATTCACGTCCCAGTCCTGCTAGGCATTGCACTCGATTAGGTATTTCAAAATTATTTAACGGTTTATAGAATTTACTGTTTCTCGTCTGCTACCGAGCAGTCTGAGGATGGACCTAAGTCCTCGCCACAAACGCTGTTTGAGTCCTAGTCGTGCTAGGCATTGCATTTCCTCATTACAGTGAGTTTACTGTATCTCGTCTATAACGAGCAGTCTGAGGATGGACCTGGGTCCTCGCCACAAACAGTGTTTGAGTCCTAGTTGTGCTAGGCATTGCATTTCCTCATTACAGTGAGTTTACTGAATCTTGTCTCTAACGATCAGTCTGAGGATGAACCTAAGTCCTCGTCACAAACATTGTTTGAGTCCTAGTCGTGCTAGGCATTGCATTTCCTCATTACAGTGAGTGTACTGTATCTCGTCTCTAACGAGCAGTCTGAGGATGGACCTGGGTCCTCGCCACAAACTTTGTTTGAGTCTGAGTCCTGCTAGGTATTACGTTACCCCTTACAACTCTCTAATAAAATATAAATCTTCGCTGTGAAAATTAAAATAACCTGCGCCGCGAATAGATATTTTCCGTAACGTACTTACAATCACTATCATTTGAGATATTTACGTACATTTGAAATACACTGTTACATAGTCCGCACTTCACTGATCATAATGACAAATGATATTCCAGTATATTTTTTCCCACAGTCATTTTTATCATATGCAGCAAAAAAAAGAATACACACTCGTACGAGTTGCAAGATTGCAATTCTAATTTGACATGATACTTTTGTTATACATGTTTCGCGTTTGGCTCTACTTGTTTTCAAATTATTTTTAACCGATTTAAAAAAGATAAAAAAAAAAAAAGGTTCCCACATAGATACCTAGTAAAATACTGTTACCACCTTGTCCTTACTTTCTTACCAATATTATAAATGCGAAAGTAACTTTGTCTGTCTGTGTGTTACGCAATCACGCCTGTACTACTGAACCGATTTTAAAAATACCGATCGAAATATTTTATATCCGTAATCTTACGGGAACGGGAACTACGCCGCCGGTTAAATCGCTGGCTAGTTTAATATATGTATATATAAATTTAATCATAAAACTAAACTCATAATATAATATCATGTGAAACGTTTCGATTAAGCAACTTTATTGGAATCGAAAACAAAGTGCTTACTCTGTGAAATTTTATATTTTGTTCATCGAACGTTTCCGACAAAAGGATTGCGCTCTTTTGTTATTTGAGACAATTATTTGTCACTTATTGATTTTGCTGACTTGAATATGTGAACGTGTGGTACTTATTGCAATTGTGTGTGTTTTGTGTACACACGGCATTTGAAAATGATATAAATACTCGATATTTATTGCTAAAAATTATATACGTTATTGTGATTTCACCGTGAAAGCTGGTGCTGCATTCGAATTTGTTCGATCCTATTTGAATCCAAAATTCGATTCAAGTGTGTTGCAATAATGTTCGTAAGTTTGATAAAAATATTATAAGTTTGAATTTTTTCATTCAGTTAATAGAATATGTTTATTCATATTTTTTATATTTTGTGCGAAGGTCGGAATCGGAGTACAAGAAATCGTACAAACGCGCTTTTCCTGAAGAGGAATCTGATTACGAGTCGGAAGAAACCAAACGGTAACATTGATTTTACATTCATATTTTATACTTTTTGTTTTTATTATTTACTAACGATGTTTTTACTATTCTTTTGCAGCCCTGCAAAGAAAACACCGCCAAAGTCCACTAAAAAGGACAAAAACCAGTCGCTTTTTTCAGGCGATGATTTAGAGTACGATTCAGAGGAAGAGCCTAAACGGTAATTTACTTTGTGTCTCTCTAGTCCTGCAATTGTCAATTGTTTTTTCATTATTTCGGTTTTTGAAGCCTTTAAAGTTAAACTTTTATAAAATTATTTATGTATGCGGATGTTTAACGTAGATTTTCCTTTTGCTCCACAGCACTACAAAGAAACCACCGCAGCAGAAGACCAAGCAAGCCAAAAATAAAAAATCTAAAGCAGCTCAGCCGGCTGTAAGGTAGGTACAATGAAGTCGACACCAGTATTTCTTAGATTAATAGTACGGTATTACCTTATATTATTAAACATCTGATTAGGAACTTTTAATTTGTCTAATATTAGTTTTCTTATTGTTTTAGTGGAAATTCGGCTGCAGATGAGTTGTTTGGGGACGAAGCGGTTCAGGAGACGCATGTATCCCCGCTGTGGTCATCTCTATCGCGACGTGTGGCAGATGGAACCCTTCGCCAGGCCGCCTTACTCGATGGGGACTTCTTTGTA
Organism: Ethmia dodecea; assembly: GCA_963855545.1. NCBI lineage: Eukaryota > Metazoa > Arthropoda > Insecta > Lepidoptera > Depressariidae > Ethmia > Ethmia dodecea. The sequence continues at coordinate 11,376,463 of OY979444.1, read as the reverse complement.
GAAGTAAGGGTGTACAACACCGAAGACATCCGCCATATATCGTACAAACAGCGATACGAGAAGGCAACGGCCAATCTTCGACTGCAGCTCTCCCACAGAGATCCACAGTGGGATATAATAAAGCGTCTCTTCGCAGACGCGAAAAAAAAATTCCAATCAGAGGCTACGTTTTACGGCGATAAAAAGCCGTAGTTTGTTTTTTCTTTTTTTTTCTTTTTAATTATTATTATTAAAATATATATATATTTTTTTGTACTTTCTAATTAGTATAGTTAAGTACCTACTTACTAGATACATAATTACATAATAAATAATGAAAAAATAATACTTACTATTTAATTTTTGTACTTAAATTGAAACTTAAACGTTAAAACCTATACATAATTTTACTATAGAAATTTTCCTCAAGTAGTTTACTTTTGATTCTAATTTCATCATGAAAACCATATTTTGTTCAGTTTGTAATAAATCAATCTTCAGCAAAGGTTTTTCTGGTCATTTGCGTAGTATTGCACATAAAAATAATGCAGCAGTAATACTTAACAGTAATATTGAACAAATAAATTGCGCATTCAAAGGTCGTATAGCTAGTTACCGGGTATACTCTGAGGCCACGAGTGCGAACAGGGACGGAGGCGACAGCGGTGGCGCGAGCGCACCTGTCAGCTCTATCCCTCAATTTACAGTGTCGATAGCGCCACTGATTCGTCAGCTGCTAGATACGGCACTGACTAGTCACATAAACATCAAGGTAAACTTTGAATTGTTTGTTAAAGTTATTTTGCCTAAAGACGACGTTATCGAGACTAAGTCTTTTGTCACACAAAATATTTCTTTACATCAATCGTATGATTTTGATGAAGTTATGCACAAATTAATTGAGACTCTTTCTTATAAATTAGATGAATTTCAAGAGACTGGCAGCGGGTGGTCTCTTTTGGATATTTTGTACTTAGAAGTCAATATTAATAAATACTCTCCTTTCAGAGGGTCATCGTTTTTACCTTTGCCAAAGCAAATACAGGCCAAAAAAGCATGTCTTAATATTAAGAACGATGATGAGTTTTGTTTTGCGTGGACAGTTATGGCTGCCTTGTATCCCGCAAAAATTAACGCTAATCGCACTTCATCTTACTATCATTTTAACACCGTATTGAATTTAGATAATATGACATTTCCTGTTTCATTGTCAGATATTCGAATTTTTGAGAAAAATAATGAAAAAATAAGTGTTAATATTTACGGATTGACCAATGGTAAAGTTATAGGACCTCTGTATAAAACATCTACCCGAAAAGAAAACCACATTAACATGTTGTTGTTACAAAAAGACTTAAAGTTCCATTATTGTCTTATTAAAGACTTAAGCAAATTAGTAAGAAGTCAGTTAACAAGACATCATGGAAAACTATTTTTCTGTGATACTTGCTTATTATTTTTTCAAAGTGCTAATGAATGCAATAACCATGTTTGCGGAGGTGTTAAAACTATATTACCTGAAAACGGTGCTGTTGTTCAATTCAAAAATTACTCGCGATTACAAACTTTACCTTTTATTATTTATGCTGACTTTGAAACATTTTTAGAGCCTTGTTCTGAAGAAAAAGGTAGTCATACAGTTAATATACAACAACATGTACCAGCCGCGTTTGCGTATTACATTGTTTGCAGTTATGACAGCTCTCTTAATAGTCTTGTGTCTTATCGAGGTGCTGATAGTGCTGAATTTTTTATTGAGTCATTAGAAAAGGATATCAAGCGAATCTATAATATATTAGAAGAAAAATCCGCTCACCCGACGCCAATATTATTTCATAATAACGATAGGCAAAATTTTAATGATTCGGAATATTGTCACTTGTGTTCAAAATTATTGTTAAATGATAAAGTCAGAGACCATTGTCACTTTACTGGAAAGTACAGAGGCGCTGCTCATTCATATTGCAACCTCAATTTTCAAATACCTAAATTCGTTCCGGTGTTCTTCCATAACTTATCAGGCTATGATTGTCATTTATTTATACGTCAGCTAGGTTCCACTCCTGGTATGATTAAAGTTATACCCAAAAATAAGGAAAACTATATATCATTTACTAAATTCATTCATATTTCGGAAAATAAATTTGCAGCAGTTCGTTTCGTAGATTCATTCAAATTTTTAGGCACTAGCCTTGATCAGCTAACTAAAAATCTTGATACGAACGATTTCAATCATTTATTTTTGTTATGTATGAACGAAGAACAGTTTGATTTGCTTTGTCGAAAAGGCGTGTATCCATACGACTATATGACCAGTTGTCATAAATACACGGAAACATGTTTACCGTCAAAAGATTGTTTTTTTAACAAACTTACCAATGAAACTATTTCTGAGAGCGATTACAACCACGCTGTTAAAGTATGGAATAGTTTCAAAATTGAAAATCTTGGACAGTACACTGATTTGTATGTCAAAAGCGATGTTTTATTATTGGCCGATATTTTTGAAAAATTCCGTAGAACTTGTAAAACAAATTATTCATTGGATCCAGCGTTTTATCTGACTGCTCCGAGTCTCAGTTTTGATGCGATGCTTTTTAAAACAAAAATTCAATTAGAACTCATTAATAATTTAGAAATGATTCGAATGATACAAAAAGGTATACGGGGCGGCATTTGTTTGTGTCCTAGGCGATATGCTAAGTCTAATAATAAATATCAATTAAATTTTAATCCGTCCCAACCAGAAACATTTTTGGTATATATTGACTGTAATAATTTGTACGGATACGCGATGTGTAGCTTTTTACCACATTCGAACTTTACTTTGCTTAATGAGAATGAATGCGCACAACTTGAAGTAACCAATATTTCTGATGATAATGAGTTTGGTTACATACTAGAAGTCGATCTTAACTATCCTGAATATTTACACGACTTACATGATGACCTACCATTTTGTGCGCAAAATTTTGTTCCGCCAGGATCAAAAAATAAAAAATTAACTCCGAATTTGTATGATAAATTCAATTATGTTATTCATTACATTCATTTGAAAACATGTCTTAGAAACGGATTAATTCTTAAAAAAATCCATAGAGCAATCAAATTTAAACAGAGTCCATATTTAAAACAATATATAGATTTAAATACAAAGTTAAGGCAAGAATCCAAGTCAGTATTTGAACAAGATTTTTTTAAATTATTAAATAATAGTATTTTTGGTAAGACCTTGGAAGACACCGAACGTAGAGTTGATGTAAAATTAGTTAACCAGTGGTGCGATAAGCGGAATAAAACAAAGAAATATTTTTGTGCGCAAGAACTCATCGCACGACCTAATTTCCATAGTTCAACAATTTTTGCTGAAAACCTTGTTGCAATACAGTTAAATCGTGAAAAGGTTGTTTTGGATAAGCCAATATATATAGGTTTTTCAGTTTTGGAACTGTCAAAGAGTCATATGTATGATTTCCATTATTCGGTAATGAAGAAAACATATGAGGATAACTTATCACTCTGTTACACTGATACAGACAGCTTTTTGTATTTAATTAAAACAAATGATTTTTATAAAGATTTAAAAGAATGGTTTTTATGTTAATTTGATACGAGTAATTATCCCGTAAATAACAAATTCAATATACTTCAAAATAATAAGAAGGTTCCAGGACTCTTTAAAGATGAGATGGGAGGAAATATCATTTTGGAGTTTGTTGGCCTAAGATCAAAACTGTACAGCATTAGAACTTATGATGAGGAAATGAAAAAAGCAAAAGGAATTAAAAAATGTGTGACAAAAAACATTAAATTTACAGATTATACTGACGTTTTGTCGAGTGGTAAGCAAATAAGAAAGAAAAATGTTCATTTTAAGTCCATCAAACATGTTATTTTTACTCAGGAACAAAACAAAGTAGCTTTATCACGTAGAGATGATAAACGGTTTATTTTAAAAGATAATATTGTAACAAAATCTTGGGGGCATTATTCAATTACAATGTGATTATTAATTGTGAAATCATTCGCATAAATTTATATATATTTTTAAGTTATAAATTTAGTTAGTTAGTTTAGTTATAAATTTATATTAATTTTAGAATAAACTTTACTGTAAATAATAAATAAATTCTTTTATAATCATTAAACAAGATATTTTTATTAATATTAGATATCCACCCTAACATTATCATATATTTTATATCCTATGCATGTTACCTTCGATTTGTAAATCGAACCCACGACTTCTGACTGAGAAGGTGGGGCACTACCAACTGAGCCAACGAGTACTAAGTGTAAAGAACTGGATTTGCAACAAATTAAATGGAGCTATCGATTCTATGTTTGTTTCACAAAAATGCAAAGGTAATAAATAGGTTTATTCAACAGGTTTAAACTTGTCAATGAATTGAGTAAATGCCGATCACACGCGTGATCACACGTGCCGATGCACAGGTGTTATTTTACAAGTCAACGGAATTGCAAGCTTGCATTTGTTCAAGTTCTGACATGAATATTACATTCAACGAAATGCGATTGGTATCGTATATCTTTAATTGTACCGTTACAAAATGATTCAGTTCTTAATTAACGCTCTTACTCGTAGCATTCGATGGCTAATATGTCTGAAAACCAGTATAAAGTCAGTGCAAGTTATGCGGTAGCAGTGAACTCTGAAATTCCAAAGTACGTGATAAAACTAGAAATCATGGACACTATAGACTCTCCGTCCGAAGTAGAATTTAAACTACTTGGAAAATACCAATATTTGGTTTTTGATGAGGGTGACAATATTCTCTACAGGACTCAGCAGCTCATAAATCAAATGACTGCTGAGATCGGAGAACGCTGCGCATCCAGTTAATAATCCAGGTGAGCAAGTGTTTATTTATTTATATTTCAATTGTATACCTACTTATTCACACATTTTTTTCTTGTTTATTCATTATAGTTCTTTTAATTGTTAAAGATATCATGACGGATTGCGGCGATATTGGTCTATGTCTCCCAGAATACGCTCTAGACCCAACCGACCTAGAACAATCCAATCAAGGATTACTTAGTTGCTGTGCCCACCAACCACCGAATCCAGTCAACAAGCGAACCAAGAAAAATAAGTTGAATAAGATAAAGAAGTCACCCACGCAAGTTCAATCATATGTCATTAATAACGAACCAAGAAAAGGGATTCGCTTAATCAAAATATCTGTGCATGATATATCTTCATCTTCATTGTTCCAAAAAAATAAAAAAAGTGACTATGTAGAAGTGATGAACGTGCAGTATGTGATGGAAAACGAACACGATGAAATTATGGATCAAACAGAGAGTGTTATTAAAAATATTTCAAAAAAACTAATAGGATATAATTTTTAAAAATAACTAGGTATTACTTAATTTCCATTAATATTGTTAACATTTACTTAAATAAAATGTATATAATTTAGCAAGTTTGATTTATGCTCTAAATTGATTAAAATAAAATGTACTATAATAGGACTAAATGTATTAAACTTATCTTTGTGTCATAATGCTCTGAATGTATCTGTCACCAACTCACCACCTGTATATACCATGTTTTTTGCAAATAAATTTGTATTTGTAATATTTGGTTTTATTTTATATGGGATAGGTACTAAAACTCTTGCAAAATAATTTTCAAACCCGTTTATTATAGAATAAAAATGTTTACTTAATGAAATAAATTAAATACACACATATTATTTGTATTATACCACTTTCTTATACAAAGTACATTTTTAAGTGCACACATTTTTGTATGATGAACACAGTTAAAAACCGATTTTTTATCAGTAGAATAATCATTATACAATTTCATTATATTTGGGCAACCTTTCTCACCCAAATCTACCACTTTACAGTGTGAACACAATTCTTTAATCCACTTAATTTTTTCCAGACCTTTTGTCAAAATTTTTTTGTTACTTATATATGGAGTAACAATGCGTTTGAATTCACAATAGTCAACAAATCCTTCACTCCAATAGATTCCACGATTATTTTCTAACCACCGCACTTGTTTACTTTCCTCTTTTGATAAACGTTTAAATGGATACGGTGGTTTAATAAGGAATGTTTGTGTATGCTCCTGATAGGCTATTGCAAACTCCTTAACAATAAATTTATTTTCACCATCTTTAAATCCTTGAACATCTACAATAATTATATCAGTACTCATGATATCTTTCTGACTGTATTGCTGAGAGGTTTGTATTCGACAATACAATCGTTTAGGATAAGACAGTAAGCCGATGTATGATCAGGAAATTCAGTTTCGCTTTCGATCTCCACTCGCACATCCACGACCGGCCCAGACTTCAGGTGATCGTTTTGTCGAGAGCAGTCGACTACAAACAGTGGGGCCTTCTCTTTAAACTCTTTCACGCTAAGCAAGGGTTCAGTTCGACGACCGTAGTACGACTGTTGGAATCTAGCATATTGTTCATATAATAAAGCAGTTCTATCGTTTTCAAAATTCACGTTAAGATTTTCGTAAGGATAATAAGTTGAGTTAAGGTAAACTTTAATATCGCGTAAATAGCAGTGATCAAACCGAGACATGTCTTTGGTTGCTTTATGTTTTCGATCAGTCTGCAAACCGATTACAACATATCTTGGTTTTTCAATTTGCGATGATGTTTTTATTGCCCAAGTATGTTTCGTAGTTTTAGGTAGTAAAGGATATTCATATAAGTCCCAGTTTCTAAACGTTAACTGTATAGAACGATCCTTTTCCAAGATTTTGAGCAAGTTGATTTTTTCTCTATCGGATACTCTAACATGTGGCACTCGCCACATAATCTGTTGTATCTCGATATCTTTGATAACTTCATCAGCGTTTAGTTTCACTGCGTTGAGGTTCGTGTTACTTCGTAACAATATCAGTTCATGTTTACAATTGATTACTACTTTTTTATAATCTTCAGCGAAACCGAGAATGTTTTTTAACGGAATAGAAGCCGAAAAGCTGCCTCCATTCGAGGTTGTAGTTCCTTCGATATCCCATCCCCAAGTTTTCGACATTCGTGCCTCATTTTCGTTCATAGATATTAATGACTTGATTGTAGTAGTAATTCCAGCATTTTTTATTTTATCTATTTCAACCCCATTAAGCTCATACCTAATATCTTGGAAAAGATATAACAGTGGATTATTAATGAAGTGAACATTTAAAACTTTTTCTTTTGGGGTGCCTTTGTGTACATGAACGATTCCTTGTAAGTAGAGAGTGCTCTCTGATGGTAATATATACAGGTCTTGTTGATTAATCGGTATGCGAATCTCATCATTTTTGTTGAAACTGGTTACGTAAGGTTTATATGAATGAACTTCGATGCCTTCGATAGCAGTGTCCTGGACTGGCGTATTTAATATATCTAAAATACTACTCATTTTAGTAATCCAATTAATTTAAGAAATTTTTTATTTTCTTCTGTTATTTGTTTTGGTTTTCTTCTATATGTTTTTTTATCAATAGCTCGATCAATACTGATACGTTTGATTGGGGGAGTCATGTATTTATTGTAGTCAATCATTTTTTCTTAAGATGTAAATATAGTTGCACTTCTTCACCACGCAAATTTATGAGGTTGTTATTTATATCCAGTAATCTTATATTGATAGCATTAATATTATATTGATTAACGGGAAAGTAAATAATATTTTTCGGAATTTCTATTATTCTATAACCAGGTGGCACGTTTGGAGCAAATTCGTGAATTATATGACTTGGTTTTCCATTAATATATGATCCGCTAATTATATCACATTCTATTCTCACCACGGTCGTCGATAGAATGTTGACTGGATGTAACGACTCATGTAATATATTTGCCTGAAGTGTCTGATTTCCAAAACCTAATAATTTTCCAAGCGAATTATTTCTCTCAAAGTGAACATCTTTTGTGCAAATCAAAGAAGTTTTTAAAGTATTATTGTTACAGTATAGTTCTATCTTGCCACCCACTATTTTTGATTTTAAATAGTCACAAATGTCTTGAAATTCATAGGTTCCCACAGGTATCTCAATGACACTATTAGAATCAAAATGAAATGTATTATTATTTTTAACAATATTTGGAATAGAATTAAATGTAGATAAATACAAAAGTGCACACTCGTATTCTCCTTCAAGTTGAAGACTGGGAGAATAATTTGTTGATAAAAGTGATGTGTTACCAGTAATAGACAGGGTGAAAGACATTGTGTTAATGATACAAATAAAAAAAAGTACGTCATTTTATATGTTTATTCCAAAAATTCCATAAAAACGCTAAACATAGATGGCCACAATTAACGGTATTGAAGTTTTGATATTTATTGTAGTTATAAAATATATCTCTATTTTTGAAATATTTAATTAGTTCTACTGGAGGTTTTAAATCACCAAAGCTGTCAAAATATTCTATATAGTTATTAAACTTCACATAGGCTACCCAATGAGTTCCCTGGCTATAAGAGTTATCTAAATTTACAATACCACATTCAATATGTCTTGGTGCTTTAGGTAGTTTATCTCTCATAAAAACACCTCTGAAATGCGGTATACCATTTGCATGATTTAGAATGTCTAAATTAGTAAGAGCACGATTAGGCAGCCTTTTATTTAGTTTTTTGGATTTTTTAAGTACAATCCATTACCTTTTTTATAAGGTTTTATGTACAAGCCTTTCCCCAGTGCAATAGACTCCATAATTTTGTTATGTCGTTCAGACTCACGAAGATTTTGCTGTGAGGATTTATAATCATTTACGGTTTTTGCTATCCCAGCTGCACCTCCAGCTAAGGTTCCCAATGCTGACAGCCCAGCGAAAATAGGTATTAGCGGTAGAATACCTCCAGTCTTTGGAAGAGGGATCACTCGTGGAAGACGAATGTTGTTATTTCTTGAAAGCAACTTCTTTGCAGCTGAATGAGCAAATTTGATAGCTGTCTTAGTGTTTTTAGGTTTAAACTTCTTGAGTTGGGAATGTATTTTTCTTATTATTGCTTTAAATGTTTTAACCCCTGCTCCAGTCTTCAACTTAGTCTTCATCACTTTACTAACTAACCAGGAAGCGAGCTTCTCACCTTTGCCTGCATTTTTTGAGTTTAGTCTCTGTTTAGCCATATTCATTAATTGTGAATCAGCTTTATGACGATTTTCTAAGTCAGAAAAGTTTGAATATGCTATATCGTGATGCATACAAGCTTTATCCAATTTATTGATTCCTTTATTACCACGTAGTAAACGTTTATTTAGCTTTGTTCCAGGCCCACAATAATTATAACCAGGTAAATGTAACTCGAACGGTAAATTGTTTATCAAATTGTTAACAAGTCCTTTGCCTTGCATAACTAACCAAATAATGATAACAATTCTCAAACAATAGCCTTTTTATCAATCCAACTGTTTTCATTATCACTAAGACCCAACCATTTTACAAATAATTTATTACCCTTCTTCCTCATAATTTTCTCTATTAGGTATACATTGGGGTATTTAATTCTTTGTAACTCATGCTCATAAAAACTTCCTAAAATTGGTTGATTTTTTAAATCTTCAATTAGATATGTTACTGGTACAGTATTATTGATTTTTTTTATCTTAAATTGTTCACTGGACCAATTTGGAGTATAACCTTTATCAAAACTAGTCTTATATTTACTTATGCGAACATAATCATCCAAACGAAACTTAATATTTTTTGGTATGTTTATCTTATTTTGAAAAGATTTAATATTTTTCATTATAATATGTTCATTTTTATGGTTGACACTACTAGGCTTATACTTAGTGATGCGGTGTTGTGTATTATTATAACAGCGAACAATATTATCTAAAGGTTCACCAATCCATTTATAACATCCATTTAAACTAAAATGTTTATACAGATTATTCTTTAAGGTTCTAATAAATCTTTCAACTATTGAAGCTTTTTTTACTGAATAGGTTGAATAGTGGTTAATATTAAATGATTTCATCAGTTTTTGGAATTCACTGTTATAAAATTCTGTACCATGATCAGTTTGTAGATTAACAGGCCGCCGATGAGATTTAACTATTAATTGATCAAAGGCATTTGCTATTTCTAACATGGATTTTGTTTTAACGGGGAAAGCCCAAGCAAATTTTGTAAAACAATCTATTACAACTAATATAAATTTGAAACCTTTATTGTATGTCTTTAAGTTTCTTATATCAATTAAATCAGCTTGCCATAAATCATCAATTCCTTTTAAAATTACAGACCTTCTAACGAAATTTCTACGCGCTGGTTTATGTAATTCATTTACCACTTGTTGTTTTACCATTTTCACTTTTAGTTATTTGATCTACTTCCTTTTTATTGTAGTAGTTCTCTTGAAAATGAGCTAAGAAACTCTGTATCTCTGGTTTTATACTAATAATGATGTCATCTATTTCATGTTTATCATAAAAACGGTGAGTAATTTGATCAACATATTCTCTGTTAACAACCTCGTCTGCTGCCAGAGGGGCTTTCACACCTTTAAGTGTTGTCATTTTAAAATCGAATTCACCAGTTTCTGTCTTCATCAAAACTTTATCGGATAAGTTTAATATTTCAGACAAACGTAAACGTTTATGAACGTGATGACCGAATTTGTCAACATCCATTTTCCTAAAAAGACAACTGTAAGGTACAAAGAATAGGACTGAAATGAAAATAATCCATTTAATACATAACATTTATTAGAGAATAATACCAGATTCACGTAATTCTTCAATTATAGATATTATTTCATTATCCAATCCAGTGTTTCCAGCATCTCGTGAAGCAATTAATAGTTTTAATCGTTCTACTAATTCGTTAGGATCGTCCCAGTAGATGTAGTCCACATTTTTTTTCCACTTTTTCATAACTGGGAGTCCTGTCCCTATAGGTAGACTACTATCTGTGCTGACAGAAATTTTACGTAACTTAAACAGCGGTTTTATGACATTTAAGTATTTTCTTCCTTTGTTGCTTTTTATAGGCTTATTTAGATCAAAATCTCGTCTATGTGCATTTGTGGCCAATAGCATTAACTTATAATTTTGTGCATCTTGATCTGTTACAAAACTTAAATCAGGCACTTTTTGGAATAATAGCTCTTGTATGCCTCTCGTATTTGCGTATTCACGTCCAGCTACCATAATTTTCTTATCTTTAACAAATACACTACCAGAACCCATCATAAGTTTACCACGTTCACGTCTAACACCATATGGAACATCTTCAAAAGCTTCGGACGATAGCGACCATGATGATACATTCAGGCTAGGGCTTGTCGGTGCAGATTCAACTGTTCGAAATGATTCATTGCTGATATTGCGTCGGTCCTCCACACTGGACACATTTTCATCACTTCCAAAAAAATTTTCATCATGATCAGAAGAATTATATTCGGCTCTGGAAGCATCATCATCATGAAATTCAATTTTAGAATTCCTTCTTAAAATGGTTTTATCATTTTCCGACTCGCTTGACGAATCAGAACTATCTTTTTCTTTTTTCGATTTAGTATGTTTAATTTTCTGATCTTTGGACGGATAAGATGTTTCTTTTAAGGTTGTGTTTTTGTTTATATCCACCAATTGGTTGAGAGGATTTGTTAAAGGCTTAAAAACATTTTCTAAAACTTTTTCGTTATCAATCTCAATATTGCGCATCTTTTTAACTTTTCTCTTAACAGCTTCAGCAGCACTAACTATTTGTCTTTTTAATGTTTTTTCCATTTTAAATAAAATAATTAGTAGGTATGTTCTAAGCTCTCAGTAACTTGCGTTGAAATGATAGGGAGTCAAGAAAAAGTGGTATTTTATATCATTAATCAAACATTACAAAGGTATCAAATTTCTTTCTATAGCAACCTTTATTTTTGTTACAATCTTTATTTATTACCAAATAATTATAGGGTTCAGTCCATATTTTTGAACACATATCTCTAAACTCTGTCCATGACATGTCTGTGTTAACATGCTCTTCGTACACGTGTCTCAAGTTCACATCATCTTGCTTAAACAGAACTATTAAATTAGCGTTATCTCTGACTAGCTGTTTAGGGACCTTACTATATGTTTGATTTAAATAAAAACAGTCTATATATTTATGTCTGCCCATAGCAAAAAAGTCACGTATATTATTTTGGTTTTCACATGCCACGTCATCGAAAACTATAACAGAATTTTTCTTAGCATGCTGAGGACTCAATACTGTCTCATTTTCATGAAATTTTACGTAAGTGATGCCAGGAACTTTTTTTAAAACATGTTCTAAGAATAAATACTTCGGTTGGTGAAGAGTTTTTGAATATACGTAAACATTTCTATAGCTCAATCCGTTTTCATGTAAAAGAAGGCCAATCATTAAATTAGTTTTTCCACAGTTTGATGGACCACAAATTATACAACGAATTGTGTTAGGCAGAAGTTTCCCATGACGATAATTCTTCTTTTTTGAAACTGTACAAACTTTTTCAACGTTCAAGGATAGTGGTTGTTTCACAAACTTCATGTTGTTGTAAGTAATGATATTTTATTAATGACAACTTTCTTTTATCTGGTAGGTTTTTATATAGCGTTTTAACGGTTTAGTTTTTTACGTAATATCAATCACATGATATTATAGGATGAGTTTAGTTTTATTTAACGTAAGCGATCAGTCATTAGCTTTCCTGCTGTTATCGGAGCGGTGTTGCGGTGTTTCATTTGATATTATTGGGCATTCTGGATCATAATCGATACGACCGAGGAGCGTAGTAAAACGGAGCGACGCAGCGAGCAACGCGAGTGAGGTCGTATCGATTTTGATCCAGAATGCCCAATAATATTACTACTTACATGAAATATTATTGGAATTATTTTTGTAGTGTATATAATTATGTAGTTATCGCTGTAGATACCAAATTACCGATTTTTGAAATTTCAATCTGTCTGTCTGGTTGTGCACGCATCACGCGAAAACTACTGGATGGATTTTGATATTTGGGCTGGAGATAATTACTGAGTTATGGGTTAAATCGAATTATGTTATACAAAAAATTTTATTAACTATTCAGTTACTATATAATGTATTGTATATAATATTCTTCTTTCCCTAACAAAAACTTGGTTTTATAATTCTTATTATACCTAATATAATATAATTCCTAGGTGTTACGTTCGACCTTTGACTAAAGAACTAGTTTTACCTACTGATGAAAAAGCGTTGAACGTGAAAACGCGTCGAACGTGAAAACGGGTTTTCACTGTACCATAAATATACACTTACCCACTACAAATGAAATGTAAACAACATCAATCCACATTGATCACCCACCCACGAGCAATGAGCATAAGTACCTAGTAAGTTTTATACTCGCCTGTTCGCGTGTAACATTACATGAATTAGAGTACTCTGTGACCAACATTCGAAATGTAAATTTACTTTACTGAGCAGTGATATCCCAGTGGTTAGATACTACCCGTGCAAATAAAGAATGGGATTGAAAATAGCGGCTCATTGAGTCTGTACCGTCTGCATACTACGCAACGAAATAAAGTTTTATTTATCTAAATAAATAAATAAATAATTTATTTATTTAGTTAAATAATGTTGAAACCTTTTTTACTTGCCATCAGATATTGTGTTTTTTTGTATTGACATTGATTTGAATACTTCACTACAAAACTTGGTTCTATAGAAATATTTGTTTTATTAGGTTATAGGAATTATGCAAATATTCCTTTTCTAAGTAATATTCTTTCATTTAGGGATCAGTTTTTTACCTTTAATTTGTGTTTTGCAAATATGAGTGTCCAAAAAATGGATCGCTTAAATATTGAAAAGCTACGCGGTCTCGAAAACTGGTTGGTATGGAAATTCGATATCAATTTGCAACTTACTATGCATAAATTGCAAGGTATTGTAAAAGGCGTCGAAACTGTTCCTGCACCCTTAAAAGCCGAGGCGAAGGCTGACGAAACTACAAGTTATCAGAGGCAACTTACCCAATATGAAGAACGCGACGCATTACTCCAATGTATCATCGGCTGTAGCGTCTCCACAGAACCTAAACGTCATATACTCACTGCTAAATCCGGTAAGGAAATATGGGATATACTTCACTCAGTATACGAGCAGAAGAATGATAGAAGATTAGACTTGTTGTATTGCCAGCTGTTCACTTACACTAAAGATGAAGCTGACGACATTGCCACGCACGTCTCTAAGCTGCAGGCATTATGGCAACAACTCAATGACGAATTGAAGGAAGAAGGATCTCTCCCGCAATCACTGTTAATGAACAGGATTCCTAACACACTACCTTCAGCTTATCTTGAATTCAAGAACGCTTGGGAGTCTGTACCTAAGGAGAACAGAAGTATTTCTACTCTTATGGAGCGTCTTCGTCTTCACGAACAACGTCTTGGAGACTTGGATAATAAACCTTCTACTTCCACTTTTACGTCTGAAAATGCTCTTTTATCAAATAAAAAGAAAGACAAAGTCAAGTGTTCACATTGCAACAAAATTGGACATACTCAGAAACAATGTTTCATGCTGAAGAAGCTTAAGAAGCTAAATAAAGGCAACGAAGCCATTCCTGATGATGGTGATGCATTTCTATCTCGACTAGACGATTCAAATTCAAACTGGATAGTTGACTCAGGAGCATCTCACCATATCACGTCAAGCGCCATTTGGTTCAGAAGCTACACACCTTTCGATAACCCAAGAGCTTTACGACTGGGAGATGATCGAAATATGTATGCATACGGCCAAGGAACTATTGATGTTGAAATGTCGGTACAAGGTAAATGGAAACGTGCTCATCTGAATAATGTTTGGTATGTACCTCAAGCAGGACAAAATCTATTCTCAGCTGGTTCAGCCTTGGATCATGGATATATAGAGATAGCTGACAAGGATAAGCGTATCTTCAAAGATAAGAGCGGCCAAGTTAAAGCTGTCAGTATCAGAGATGGTAATCTATATAAACTTTTGATGAGAGTGAAAACTGTTAATGCTTGTGTTGTCAAAGAAGGAACAAGCCTACAAATTTGGCATGAAAGACTCTGTCACCAAAACAAAAGACATGTAAAGGAAATCCTTACACGCAACAACATACAATTTTCACCAGAACAATTTGACTGTGATGGCTGTGTATACGGAAAAATGACTAGATTGTCATTTGGTACAAGGCAACATCGAGGCACAAAACCCGGCGATCAAATTAATGCGGATGTTTGTGGCCCTATGTCTGAATTGTCACTTGGCGGAAGAAGATACTTTGTTGTATTCAAAGATGACTTCACTAAGTTCAGAAAGGTATACTTCTTAAAACAAAAATCCGAAGTAGCCAGTGTACTACCCAAATTTCTTGCTGAAATTAAAACAGCTGGTTACGTTGTTAAGGAACTACTCACAGATGGCGGTGGAGAATTCAACAATGCCGAAGTTCATCGTGTTACAGAAGCAGTTGGTTTACACCACCGAATGAGTATGCCGTACACACCAGAGCAAAACGGCGCGGCGGAAAGAGAAAACAGGATTCTTGTTGAGGCAGCGAGAAGCATGCTACACAATAAAGACCATCCGAAGAAGCTGTGGGCCGAAGCTATTAATACTGCAAGCTACGTACTTAACAGAACTGGACCAACACAAATTGAAGGGAAGACACCATACGAGCTTTGGTATAACAAGCCAGCTTACATAGAACATTTACGTATTTTTGGCACGGAATGCTTTGTACATATTCCTAGTCAGAAACGTAAGAAGCTCGATAAGAAAGCTATGAAAGGATATTTGGTTGGATATTGCGGAGATAAAGATGGCTATCGTATCTGGATACCTGAAAAGAATGACGTTATCATCTCAAGAGATGTATTGTTCAGATCAGAGACAGTTTCTTCTGACTTCTGTAAGCTTCCATTTGTTTTTGGTGAGCTTGAAGACCAGGAAACATCTGAAACTACTGAAGCACAAAACGAATTACCTAGTCAGAATGTCCAAGATGAAGCTCAATTACCCGATACCACTGAAGTTGAAACCCCTGTTGAACTTGAAAAAGAAGTACGACATCAATATAATTTAAGAGACAGAAAATGTCTACCTTCCAGTTCTAAATCTAGCTGTTGTGTCTGTCTTTCTGATGATGAACCTCAGACTTACAAACAAGCAATCGATTCAGAGAATTGTGAAGAGTGGTGTACTGCCATGAAAGAAGAGATGAACTCTCTCAAAGAAAATAACACGTGGATTCTAGTAAAATTACCTGAAAATAGAGAGGCCCTTAGCAACAAATGGGTTTACAAAATCAAAAGGAAAGTTGATGGTTCAATTGAACGTTTTAAAGCTCGACTTGTCATCAGAGGATGTAATCAAGAGCACGGGATCGACTACCACGAAACTTTCAGCCCTGTTGTTCGCTGGGATACAATTCGCACTATGTTGAGCGAAGCGGCTACTAGAAAAATGCACATGACTCAATTCGATGTGAAGACTGCCTTTTTATACGGCGACATCGACGAGGTTATATATATGAAGCAACCTGTGGGATTTGATGACGGATCAGGTCGCGTCTGCAAGCTCATTAAAAGTCTATACGGCTTAAAACAGGCGCCACGGTGCTGGAACAAGAAATTCTGTTCTTTCTTGTCAAAGTACAAGTTAAAGCAAACTGACTCGGACCCATGTTTGTTTATCAGCCAAGATCGGCAACTCATCGTCATGATCTATGTTGATGACGGTTTGATCCTATCGCCAGATAAGTCATGCGTGGAAGAGTTCCTGAGTGCCCTGACCGCAGAATTCCAAGTCCGCACTTCCGAAGTTGGCTGTTACCTTGGATTGCAAATTAATCGCCTAAGTGATGGGTCGATATTTATTAACCAAGAAGCCTACATAAAAACTATTTTGAAATGTTACGACATGTGTGATGCAAACTCGGTGCTCATTCCTATAGATAAAAGTCAAATGACAGATAATTTGAACTACGACAATGACACGACTGTCAAGAATTTTCAATACAGAGAAATAGTCGGAAAATTATTATATTTATCGGTTGTGAGTAGACCGGATATTTGTTTTGCGATAAATGTTTTATCGAAACATGTTGAGAAACCTGAAAAACGCCACTATGCGATCGCTAAACGAGTCTTGAGATATTTAAAAGGAACTCAGTCCCTTGGTATACTCTACAAGTTTTCGTCAGCTGAAGAAAATTCCTTCGTAGCATATAGTGATGCAGACTACGCCGGAGATAAAGACACGAGAAGGTCGACTTCTGGTTACGTATGTCTGGCCGCAGGGGGAGCGGTGTCCTGGTCTTCAAAGACACAGAGATGTGTGACCCTTTCGACCACTGAGGCGGAGTTTGTGGCGGCCAGCCTTGCAGCCCAGACGGTTATATGGCTCAATCGACTTTACATGGAAGTTCGAGGAACAGAAGTCATACCCACCGTTTATGTGGACAACCAAAGCGCTATCAAGCTTGTCAAGAACCCAGTGTTTCATTTTAAGACTAAGCACATAGACACGCGCTATAAGTTTTTGCGAGAGCTGCATCAAGAGAAAAAAGTCAATGTCCTCTACGTACCCTCGAGAGAACAAGTAGCAGATACGTTTACGAAAGCCCTTCCAAAGGAAAACTTTCTGAAAGCACGAATCTCACTAGGACTGGTGAGTAAGCCTGATCTGATGCAGGGGGAGTGTTGAAACCTTTTTTACTTGCCATCAGATATTGTGTTTTTTTGTATTGACATTGATTTGAATACTTCACTACAAAACTTGGTTCTATAGAAATATTTGTTTTATTAAATAAAACTTTATTTCGTTGCGTAGTATGCGGTACCGACTCAATGAGCCGCTATTTTCAATCCCATTCTTTATTTGCACGGGTAGTACACCTTATTATCAGGTACGGTTCGAATCCTGACATGTACGAATGAGTTTTCAAAAAAGCATACTAGCTCGACGATGAAGAAAAACAGATCCCAGATGTGTATTGAGTAACAGCACACAGGTTCGGCGATGGGCTCACATGCATGTAAATGATTTAGCTTTGCATTGGCGAAAGATCTTTAAAATCGGTCCTGTCGTTTTTGAGTTTGTTCGTTGGAAACGTTTAATTCGTTATAATATTAGTATAGAAGTAACTATAGAAATATCAGAATAACACGTAGGCTATATTTTATTCCCGTATTTAAAATCTAGACAAACGAGAAGCTGTCAACATCGAGACGGATCCCGGAAATGGATGGATGAAACGGATGCCTTTTCGAGGTCATGGCTGTGGGAGGCATAGGCCAGGAATAAGTGGAAGGAAGGAGGAGTGACTTTTCACCTTTAAATGCTATTTAAAAAATACCTATACGTAATCGATAACATTTCAGACTTCTGCTAAGCTAGGAAGAACCATACAGGGAATTTCCAAAATGAAAAGTAAATTGAGATAAGCAACCCTGTTAGAAGGGAAGTATACATATTCCGTCCGTAAATACGAGTACGTCCAAGACGATATACTAGGCAAACCCTAGTTGAGTTGAACCTATTGTCGTAGGTACAGACTGCTTTAATGGTATTACTAGAGAGTACCAACCTCAATAATTTGTCAGCAAAGTGAAGTTCCGAAGCGGTAGTCTGGACACATAATTATTAGAATGTCTGGATTGATTTTATTTAAATACTAGCTTTTACCCGCGACTTCGCTTGCACACGTTTATTTCACCCCCCTTAGGGGTTGAATTTTGCAAAGTCCTTTCTTAGTGGATGCGTACACTGTATAAGCTATCTATGTGCAAAATTTCAAGTCTCTAGACCCATACGGCTAAGGTTGTGCGTTGATATATCAATCAATCAATCAGTCAGTCAGTTTATCATTTTATATATATATATATATATATATATATATATTAATTAGCGTAGCCGAATTTAGTGCTACCTAAGGAAATCACACTATTAGGTATTGATCTTTCTTTAAGGAAATTTGATTAGAGACAACTAAAGTACGAAGGCATCGTATTTTTTTTATAGTAATATACTAATTTGGGGTGTACGAGGAATTGCGCTTATTCTGTTACGCGTTGTATAGGTACAAGTAGGATTACCTACCTACTCTGGACTCGCAAAGGGATAGTTGAGGCAGCAGTTAGCACAGAAAAAGCACAGCTTTTCATCTTCCAAAAGTTTTTAAGCCCTCTTCCTATACTAAAATCCCAGGATCATTATTACTATACCACTCTCCTGTATACCCCGCTTATTAACATTGCAAACACATCTTACGGAGGCGACGTGTTTGCTGAGGCATATTTCAGGTAGGTACGTGTCTGACAGGACAAAATATTTTGAATACAGTTGCTCAAAAAGTGGTACTTTTCGTAGCCGTTAGCGAGCGCAAAGTTTTGGGAAGTAGGGCTTTTGACTATTACATTTTTTTAATTTACTTTCCAAATAAAATCTACTCCCCGAATAGATTTTACTATGTTAGTTATTTTTTTAACAAATCATTACCTAAAGTTTAGCTATAGGTACACATAATGTACTAAAATACTATAATTGAATATTTTAAAAATCTACCTCAAAATCAATTGTTTAATTTTAATTAATTTTAATAGGTATATTTTGAAAACTTTCAGCTATATTATATTAATGTAGTTTCTTCTAGTTAAATTAACATTATTGTATATTAACATTTTCAAAACAGTACCTATCTAGAAAGCTGATAGTCGGCGCCGATTACCAGCGCTTATCGGCGCTTATCGGCGCCGGTCAATTCTCACATAGAGCAAGCAGATTGAAGCTGAGCGAACAAAATGTCGTACAATGATTGGCGGGCGGCACCAGCGCTGACCGGCGCCTGTCGAAGATTGTCGGCGCTTGTCAGCGCTTATCGGCGCTTATTGGCGCCGTTCGACACTTATCGGCGCTTGTTCATATAAATGCCTGCGCCGGTTACCCTCATAGACCGGCGCCTATAAGCGCTGATAAGTTGTCAGCTTTCTTTCTGTATACGGCTTATGGAGATTGGCTGAATAACCAGGGCCGTTTTTTCGTAAAGAAAAGCCAATGTAAGCTATTAATAACGCCCCAGTAAACAGAGGCGTTTTTGATACACCAAGCATGAAGTTTGTGACTGATGACTGATGATGATTACTTACATAAAATCTTATATATCTGCCTAACTCGTTGAAACCGAATCTTTGCCCAAGAAACAATAAAAAACCGGCCAAGTGCGAGTCGGACTCGCGCACTAAGGGTTACGTACCGTTATCTATAAAAAGCACCAAGCATTTTTACCGTGTTTCGAAAACTATGAGGAATAAAAACATATTATAAAATATTTCGTTATATGCAAATACCACTTTTTTTGTATGACACCTCACTTTAAAACTGCAACTGAAATGGTTGTAAACAATTTCATGAAATAACCTAACCCAACCCAACCAAATCATGAAGTGATCAATTCTATGATCTGGGCACGACACATAAAAAAGAAGAAACTTACCGACTGACCAATAATAAGGGATTTTTGGAAATATCCACAGGAAAGGAAATAAACAGGATCTGCGCGGGTAACGCCTGTAAAGCGCAAATGAAATGATACTGTTATGTATGTGTGCAACATGCACAGACTAGGTGTGTACGTGTGCGTGGCTGCGTCCACCACCTATTGTTAATAAACGCCAGTGCGGCTCAAGCTATCGGTTGTTTCACTCGCTCCATCGCATATTTACCAGATACCATACTTCGAAATTGAAACACCATCGAATCGGGTTGGACGCATTCCATCTGTGCCATAGCATAAAGGTTTTTTGGCTTACCTTCAAACATGTTGTAGTTAGATCTGCTTATTTGTATTTAGAAATAAAAACCACTTGTACCAAAAGGTATACATCAACGTATATTATGATATTTAAAATCGTCGTTCACTTACATAACTATTATTCTAGTATACGTTTATAACAATGACGCGGTATAACATAATAAGATTAATTAAGTACATAAAACATGATTGAAAATTTGTGTTTTATTAAACAATGCAATCGTTCAGTTTCGAAATGGTTTGTAACTATCGAAAGGTGACTTCTTGTTGCGGAGTGTTTATGTGAAAATGTTTATTTAAGACTTTTTTCCCTCCAATCTCTTTGGTTATTATCACAAACACGAATAGAACAAGAAGTCACTCTGAACGAGAAAAATCGTTATTTTTTTGTCAAAACAGCCACCCCGGTCCCAAAGCATCTATTTCTCAGAATGTTAACGTCGATTAATTTAGTCGCATTCCAAGACCGCAGTTTTTCAATAACTTCAGGTACAGGTACCTACAATGCGAAGACAATTTACTTGAGAGTAATTTCTTGTATAAGGTTTCTACTTACCTATTAAACTTATAAAGTAAATAAAAGTTTTTAGACCCTTCGTCTCAAAATATGAAAGTACCTACTTAACAATCTCAATCTATAAAAAGTTTAAGGCAATTTAAAAAGTTTTTGACTGAAATACGTACTCTTTACGGAGTTTCTACTAAAAGATCTTGGAATGGAGACGAAATTATAACGAGCACTTCTCAACATAAGGTAAAAAAGGCCGATTTGATTTGAGTTTCTACGACTTTTTTGTGAATAACTGGATAAATTCACTCAGGATAAATTTACTCTTTACTAAAAAGGCAAATAATAATATACAACATTTTGAACAAAAATACAAACCGACTTCAATTAAATCTACTAAAAAGACTATTATTTTTATATTCAACATCATTTTCCTACTGTTATTAAACAGGGAGTGATTTGCTGATGTCCGTTGAGGATTTCCGTTCTCCACCTAAAGTTCTTCATGAGATTTTCACAAAACTTATATGGGACCACCTTTAGTTATACCAGTTCAAACCAAAAATAATCGAAAGCGGTTCAAACTTGACGAAATTATGGAATAAAATCCTTTTCCTTTTTTAAGTCGGTAGAAAAACAGGACTGTAAAACAGGACTGTAAAACAGGACTGTAAAACAGGACTGTATAGTAACAAACCTATCGACCTAACTAGCATTAGAGAAAAATAAAATGCAGTCGGCCCTATTTATGGTTTTTCTTGAATTAAAAATATATTTTGCAATTATATCACATTTTTTGCGGTAATAGCCTAGGATCAACATTTAATGTGCTTATATTACTTATATTACTACACATATACCCGTCTTAATAATAATAAGTATACTTAATTATTAATCTACTATATTTTAATGAACATAATTATGCTTTAAGAAATTATAAGTCGATGTAAATTCAAGTTGCTTATTCTTTAATTATACTTACCTATTTAGGTACTAACGTCCTATTTTGTATCTATTAGTTATGTATGCGTGTGTAATAACTATCTTTAAATTATGTTACCTATTTTATTTACACTATTTATTAACTGTGTATATCTCAAGCCCCAGCTCATCCTAAAGGATGACTCATATTGCGGTACCGTCAAGCACCGATTCGTGGCGCGTGTGGCGCGGTTGCCGTGCGATTATTAGCCCTATAGTTTTAATTTTACGGTTTATTTCTCTTTGGAGTGTCTGCGAATTAATAATTTTTCTGTCTTTTCAGTTCACAGCTGAAAATCAGCGATGCATTCTATCGGGTGTAAAATTATGCTGATTTGCGACCTTTTGACTGCTGCAGCATTTACTTTGTTATCTGGAAGTCAATAAATTAATATTCTATTCTATCTTCTCATGTGCGTCGTTGTATTGTATTGTAGTGTTTCATCGATGAATATACTTTAACACTTTAACTTATTGTTTTGGAGTTAATTAACGTACTATTTTCAATAATATTACTTTTAATGTAAATAATATTATATTTACATAGTTTATGACTCAGCTTACATATAATAGAAATATTATTATTATTGTAAGACTAACGTAACCCGCAACTTTCATTTTACATAGCAAAATAGATCACATTTAAAAAACTTCCTAACGTAATTTCACTCCTTAGTCCAACTTCACACATAGATATTACTCTCGGAATAAAATTCGTGATCTAAATAATACGAAGACATCTCCCAATAATGTACGGAGATTTTTACATAATTCAACATTTTTCTTGAAGAACGGAGCCGCACGCATTCACGAAATTTATTCCTGGCCCATAACACAAACTTTATCACTTTATTATCATATTTGTCACTTCCTTTGATTTATTTAGCAGTCTTCAGTCTCTATAGTCAAGTATTTTTGTTAAATTGCATTATCTTTTATCGATTACAAAAGGTTATTCTATTACATCGACTTCTATTACAACAAAAAAATGTCGCAATATATTTTCTCGTATAAAAAAACAGTACGTCGAATTAAAAGCCTCCTCTTTTTTTTAAAGAACACCCGCAAACAATTTATCAGTTGTAGATCAGACAGATTTTCTTTAATTATCACATACGTACGGTGTCAATTTCGAAACTCACGCGTTGTAAGTAATAAATAAGTTTATAAACGCCTAATAATAAATTTTGATTTTTGAAGTGAAAACTTCTTTAGCGGCGTTGAGCTCTTTTGTGGGATAGGTAAAAACTGTGAAACTCGCGTCAGGTCACGCGTCGAAAAACCGTAAGACGGTTGGAGATTCGAGTAGTGTTGTAACACCGAAATCGATAATCAAGTTTTCACTTCTGCCGGCACTCCCGGAGTGCAACCCGTGTTTTTTTTGTATAAAATTACTTGACTAGATTATAAGTAGAAGTTTTGCTATTTATCCATAGCAAAGACATCTTAATTTGACATGGGTTATATGTGAAACACACCACCTGCTATTCTCTCTAAAACGTTTAAAAACCACAAGTTTGCAGTTTACCCTAATCAACGTCACATTTAACGTAGGTTGACACTTGACACTTTTTAGACCTACTTAGGAAAACACTAGAATTCTCACTTTAGCACAGTTTTCTGTTAATTCTAAGTCATGACCATGGATATCTACGAGTCCTTCGGTCGAAAAGATGAATATTAATTTTATTAGGTAACAAACATTACGGCCCTGCCACTGAGTTCAAGCACAACACTAATATTTTGTCTTCTTCACTACGTTCATATTTCACTGAGTTTTCAAAAGTAAAATGATATATGTTTGGCGATATGAAAAATATATCTCGCGCATTTTATCGAATTTCCAAATCACTGCACCCTTTTACGGACACTTTTAATATAAAACACTTTCACTTTTAGGAGATTTTACAAGAAGTCTCTTTCCGGATTTACGACCAAAATACTGAAAAAGATTTTCTTTTCACTGACGTACTATCAGCAAACGCTAAGCCTGATACATTTGGAAAAATTGTTGCTTGCAAGCTCAAATTTTATTACCCCGACCCTAATTAGAGTTACACAATGAGAAGCCAGTAACACCGTCTTTTTTTTCTATTGCGATCCATTCATCGACACTAAGTGGTCATAAACATGAAAGAACCACTTTTTTGTAATTGTCATTGTTACTATAAGTGAGAGCTTTGTCAACACGGCGTGGGAAAAGATAGCTGCTCGCTAAAATGACACTTAGGTGTATCAGGCAGAACTTTTTTCGATAGTACCTATCAATAAAGCCTCTCTCACACAGGCGCGATGGATCGACAATGCCGTGTGCTTAAGAGAAATCTGAGCGAATGGATAGCGCTCGTGCGGGTACCGATGGCACCCTGGACACAGTGTGCTGCTGCACCGGCTTCAGTTGACCCACTGAGGAGCTAGGGCCACGCTTGCCATCTGTTTCGTTGGTAACCCCATTTCTTGACAGCCGACATCTGCATTCGTCCCCGCCACGTCGCTTCACCATAGTCCCATTTACTCCCACCATTTCTGTAAAAATATAACTTCGGATATGATTCCTATTACATTATTCATTTCAAAATGATTATTCTGGACACATTATTCAAAATTAAATACTATGTAACTTCGGTAGCCAATATCTTTGGTGCCATTTACTTGCCAAATACACTCGGCACAGGCAGTTAAAATTTAAAAATATTTGGTGGTAATTTGCCTTTTGCATTGCTTTGCATTTGAGACCTCCGGTTACCTCACTCTCTCAACAAAATGCAATGCAAGCATTGCTTTACGCTGATGTTCTGTGAGGCCGTGATATCACTTGGCTCGAGCTGGCCTAAGCGTGCCGAGGCATGGCTCTCCCACAAAAAACTTCCACTGATAGACATGGACAGCGTTTCGGTACGGAACTCTAAAATTACCTCTTTTACAGTTGAAGGTTATCCCTCTTTCAACTCGCCCGTTCGCGACCCCTAAGTCCCGTTTGATGTTTTCTTTGATTGCAAAACTAACAGACCTTTCCGTATGGGTAGTCACTATCAAAATCGGGTACATTATTATTTTTTTGGGAAAGATAAATACACAAAACTCAAATACTATGATTACGTATACTTGAACTCCGTTTTGCCGTCTAAAGCTTGGGTCCCACGGTCCGTAAAATCGCGGATGCACGCAGACCAGCTCGCACGACGCACCGTGGGACCGGCCTCGTCCGTGATAGCGAAAACGTTTTCCGTCTGGCTTGGATTCATTGGGATGAGTTAAAAAAAAGTCAACTGGAACAAGTCTGTATAAATTAAAGAGATTAAAAATATTTTAATCTCTTTGGTATAAATAGATAGAAATTGATAGGTTATATAAGTCGGAGCCGCGTAGTACCAACCTACCAACCCAAAACGAAGTTACAATCTCTTTTCGTTTTCTTTTAGTGTTGAATTAACACTCCAACTCCTTCAAGAAACACACGACAGGTGTGATACATAATCTGTGTACCTACGTAATGTTCTGTTATGTCATCAAATAAGTATTTTTCCAATAACTAGCTATAATTAAAAACATGTGGGAAGAATGTTCGTCTCGGGGCCAAAAACGCAGAAAACACAAATGATTCGGCAAGTTTCACTGAACTTGATCAATTCTTTTGCTATATTTAGATGACCAAACCAAAAGATCAGACGAAACTGAATATTGTAAATGTAATGAAAATAATCAGCTGCACCACACAACTTATAAAAGGGATCAGTCAGTACCTACGTCTAGTGTCACCAATGTAAGTAAAGAAAATCTCAGGCATATCATCCGCGACAGGGTAAGCAGAGGTACCTATTCAATTTGTGTAAATACCCTCGAGTCACCTAAGTTGTTTGAAGCCCTTTACGTAATAGGCGGTGAGATCATCGCCAGGACGGGTCTGTTAAAATTAATTTTGGGAACCGAGGGTTTCTTCATTAAGTTTTTCTTTATCGTCAAGCTAGTGATTTTTGTAAGATTTTGATAAACGTCCTTTATTTTTTTGGATTCTTAACCCGTTCTATCTGCCGACCCCTTCTAATTTCGTTCGTGATTGCAATCTCTGTATGATATTATGTACGCGTGACCAAAAATGAGGCCGACAAATGTAGTTAATTAACCACATTTTATTTAGTCGTATTGTATTTCCAGTCGTATTTTAAGCGCAACTCTTAACAGATAGCTCTCTTTTTCTTCATTATTCGTTCCGTATCATCTTTCCCCGTCATTGTTGTATACTATAAATACGCTAAGAAGTAAGTATGTACATGTTGTAGCACACTCGTAGGGGATCAATTTTCAAACGCAAGCGGTATGAATATAACTCATCCTTACTTTAATATCTTTGCGCGTGACGTCATCCAGATCGCTATCCCAGTGCAAAATGGAAATATACTAAGCATTTTGTCTGGGCATTTTTGCTCTGTTTTCTGTCTTAATTATCATTTGTATCGTCATCATAATCACTCATGCACGCGTCTCTCTTTCAATGCAGAATATTTTACTTTTTCTTGTCTCTAACCAAATTTTATAGGTAATCTTGTATATTGGGTGAACATTGTATTGCTAGATTTATGTTTACTAAGTGGATATGACTAAGCTTAACTTAATACACTATCATAGATGTGCTTAAATACAAAGTTTATCTTTTGAGAATTCTGGGGGCCGGCTGTCAATAATGCAAAAAACGCACTGACATAGCAGCACGATAACATTTTCTTTTTGTTCAGTTTTATCCATAAACTTATTATAGTTACTAGCCTATTTTACTAGATATTTTTTTAAATTACAGCGTGTGTTTACACTGTGTCTAACGTTAAACAGCGTTTTGTGGTAAGATTGGTAAGTTCAGATATGTCAATAGATATAAGAACATAACTAAGTATAAAACCTAATTTTGCTCAGACTAAAGCGAGCAATACCTATGGAGTGTGCGAGTATTTTATTTGGATTTTATAGAGGCAAGAATCTAATTTCAAACTCTGATTACCATTCAATATTACTATTAACGACACTTTGAAGTTCAAATTTCTAAATAATAACCCTGAATATTCAATACCTAGAAGAATAGCAACAGAAACCTTATATTTACAAGCTGCTTTAATTAATATTTTTACCATAAGTAACCCAGTTTTGGACGTTGTCTGTCTTACGGGAAATTGATTTTAATGTATGAAAATCTGTATATTTAAAAAAATCTCGACATGAAATAAACACAAAAAAACAATGACTATCTATAGGTAGGAAGGTACAGTCAAGAGCACATGAAGCTTTACACTTGCAGTGCGAGTCTGACCTCTCAGGCGATTGTAATAAGAACGTTACAAAGTCCAATGTGTCAAGCTCGACGTGCTCTTGACTGTACCATTATCATTTTACCATATTTGGCGGATTTGTCAGAAAACAGACCGGATGTAGCGATTGAGAAAGGAATGGAAAGCTCAGTTGGTTTGGACATATCCAGCAGAGAAGCCGGATCGATCAGATCCGCGATGTATTGAAGAAAAGCCAGATAAAGAGTACCCGACACCAACGAGCATGTATGAACTGAGTGATGGATGATACACGAGAGGTACGCCAGGATCGAAGCAGGTGGCGGTCTATTGTCTCTGCCTACCCCTTCGTTAAAAAGGCGTGAGCATATGTATGTACGTACCTAGACCGGTAAATTACGAAAGTCGGCAATTTTCTAGACATTTTGAGTATACGTCCTTAATTTATAAAATACTAGCGACCCGCCCCGGCTTCGCACGGGTGCAATGAATTTTCTTTGCTATAAACCTCACGCAGCCCGAGACCTTTCCAACGAATGCAAAACCGTGGAAATCGGTCCAGTCGTTCTCGAGTTATATCGTCAGGATGGAAAACCCGACTTATTTTTATATAGTAGATGTAGGTAAGTAACTGCAAATTTTCTTCAATTAAATGATGCTCTCGTACTTAAGTATAGTCTAACCCAATTCCTTAAATAAAGATCAATAATAGTACAGTTTCCATAGGTAGCCCTAAATTTAGATATGCTATCTAATTCATTTTGCGGAAAAAAATTACACATTAAAAATAGCTGAAATCGATTAAAGTAGTCGATACTGAACAAACTTATTTCAGGAATTGCGCTTATTCTGTTACATGCAAACACATTATACAATATGTATCAGAAAGGTGAAATAATAATTAAGGGTCATATAAAGTAGCTTATATACAGTTCGGGAAAAATGTCTCTTGTTTAATATATACTATAAATTTGGAGTAAAACGACGTGGAAGTTATCATTAAAAAAAATCATTTTCAACCCTTAAATCAGCTGCTAAATGCTGTTGAACTCTCTATTAAGTGACTAAACATGGTACAGATAAGACATCGTGTTTTTACCTACGAAAAACTAGACAGAGCCTACACTATGAGTACTAAATAACTACTAGATGTACTTAAATAATTATTGAAAACCCAGTCACGAAGCCCACAAAAATGTTCATTCACACAACTGTAGGCCAACATATGTTGTTCAGCGGGAATCGAACCCGCGAGCTCCGGTTCTGAAGGTCACTACCAACTGAGCCAACAGGCCCGATAATACCTACTCCATCATTATTTTTTTCCCCATAGTTTTAAAGAAAACCTACTAATTTACCTACGTAAATATCTGACATTATTAGTCTTTGATAGAATTTTGTAGTCCACGTGGATTGCGGTCTTAGATCAATGAAAAATCCATTGATCACTAGGAACGTCCGCGCGCTCCTTTTTGGCCAATAAGGACACTGCGCAAAGGTCAAAGGGCCGTCGGCGGCATTATTAAAGAGTCTAGCTCCACCCTCTATTTATTGAGTGGTTCCGTATGTTTTAAAAAATATTACTAATTCTAAGTCTTTTACCTTATTTCACGTTATTATTATTTCACAATTGAGAAAAGTAAATTATGTAATTAATTGATTCATTATCATTGTATCGCTTAAAATTATTTTTACGTCTTTTATCTTCATAGGTTTATGTTTAATTTTCAACTGAACCCTATAACAAAATTTTAGAAAATCGGCAAATTCTTTCATTTTCAAATCAATGAACTTAGTTGCTTCCTATCTATCAACGAGTGAAGACGTGTTATAATCAAAGAATATGACTCGCAACAGTCGTTACAGTGTCTCACGATTATTCAAGTGAATCTTATGAAATGACTTTGTGTCGGTGCTCCTGATGGCAATATCAGTCGAGTTAGGGAGCTGTGTCACGTGCGCTTCGCCGAAGGTAGACCGCTGGATGAGCAGCGGATGCTATCCTTCAGCTGCTTCGGGAGAATTTGTCAGGTGTCTGCCTCCGCGCGAGGCTGGTTCGTTCCGCGCTCAAACCCCCAAGGTCGCGCGCCTGTACGTCTACTCGTGGTACCGGGACCTGCGGCTGGTGGTACCTACCCACTGCGCGCACGGGTGGACATTTTGAGTTATTGTGCGGTATTAATGTGTGTGTAAACCAATAGTAGGTCGGACCCAAATCCCAAAGTGTAAAAGTTGGATGAAACTACATGACTAGTATGTAGGTAGGTATTACTTGTTTAATGACAATGTTTTGATCAGTTAAATTTATTATTGAATAAAAACTATGCTTTTACCTCTAATTTTTTTTGAATAAATAATTACTGCTATTAATAACTTTTATTATTTCCAATAACATTTACCCTAGAATAAAATAGGTAGGTATGTTAAGGCGCGGGCGGCGACCGGCGCTCGGCGCGAGCGATCAGCTGCGCGCGCAGGCGCTACCTGCCACTACTACGGTCAACGACACTAGCGCGTAGGGAGCCCCTACGCTTTTATTCTTCAATCACAGGGTTGGCGAAAATTCACACATAAAAAGTAATTATTAAGTTTATATGAAAGAAAAAAGTTGCTATATTAGATCTGATATTTTTGTAGGTATTTCGTTACACGATATACATATACACCCTTCAATATTATTTCACCTTTCTGATACATATTGTATATATATAGCCAGACCCACTCAAAGTAGGGATTGGATAAGAGATATTGCCTATGTTACTCGTATGCTCGTTACAAATATTTGTAACAATCTACACTGCTTACACCCGAGGTCTATCATTTTACTTGATTGATATCTTACGCCTCATGCCACACACTCGAAACAATTATCATCTTGAGTGAGAATTTGTCGTCGAATTAGTAGGTTATTCCTATATTGGTTGCTTCTGAAATAATTTATCTTCACGTAGGTACGATGTACGCAATAGGAGTAAGTATACTAACATACACTGATGTGTTTGTTCATCACAACCAGGGCTAATGAAAAACGTCTTTTAAATTCAAGGAATTGTCATCAGTTCGACAGTGAAGGACAACAGCGTGAGGAAACCCGCACGTCCCAGAATTCATTCTGAGGCAATATAAGTGTAAAACGTGAATATTTCCAGAACTGGAATAGGTACCTCTGCTTACCCCCTCGGGAATAAAAGGCGTGAATTTTTTTAACTAATTACTATATGGTTTTGGCACCCTTATTTTCATAATGATTCCATAAACCGTTTGTAATTGCTAATTTACATGCTCTTGAAATATCTTAGCCAATCCAATCCACCGTAACTTGTAAGGGTGAGGCCAAACGAGCGTAATTTTGTGAGTCGTGAGTAGCAGAATTTCGGTCGCTGAAATTCTGCTGCATTCGATTTTATACAAAAGTCCTATTTGATTCACACGGCGACGCAAAATGAGTTGTCTGCCGACTCACATGTATTATGCGGACCGAATTTCAGTTACTCACAAAATTACGCTCCGTCTGGCAGCCCAACAGAATTTCTGTCGGGCAGAATTTCTGCAACCGAAATTCTGCAACCGAAATTACGCTCGTTTGGCCTCACCCTTAATAATGATGATATTTTAATTAAATTAATTTAAATATCCCGTCAAACCTCAGCATGCGGATTCAATAGGATTATCATGACCAACAAAGGCCAGCGAAACCAATTTGTTAAAAAGCCGTTTTATACGGTCTTTCAAGATAGCATAGCACAAAAAACACCGTTGTTATTATTTTATTAGTTTCATGGACTAGTGTCTTTGACAGACAAATCAGCGCCATCTTTTGAGATATTTACGAAAATATTTTTAAGAGCTAGTATATAATAGTAGATTATACAACAAGGGAATAAAGCACTGTTTTATGTCACGGGCGCAACATTGAATCCTGAACGTAACGAAGGACTCCCAGTTTTACTCCCGAGCGCAGCGAGGGAGTTATGATTTAATTCCCGAGAAAAGCGAGGGAATTAAGACTGAGTCCTGAGTTTAGTGAGGGATTTAAGCGCCCAAGACAAAAACACTTTTATTCCCGAGTTATATACACCATAATATGCAATTGCATGGTAGTAGATTATTGACAATGACTATGGCATCAAGTATAATTGACTCTGAAGTCAAAGTACTTTCATCACTCGACATTTTCGATATTCTTTTTGAAATGTTAAAGCTATAAAATGGATACAGCAACTTGTTTCTGCGGGCGTGACCTAGGTACTTGATTTAACAATTGAAGATCGTATTAATCTAGTTGGTCGCGGCTTCGGTTTTCGAAAATCGAGTTGGCCACGACTGCACCACATTTTGCTTAACGAAATTAGACTTTATCGTCATAGCAATAAGGATTATGAAAAGTGAAAATTACATTATTGACCTAGGGTTATAATGAAATTCCATACAACATTATAACCCGGTTAAAGCCCATGGATATAATGTCTTGCTTTCGGTGACGTTTATATGATATATAATCCGGCTTTGTCGAGCATGTGGTGTGAAAATATAGTTGTGGACTTTATGTTGATCAGCGGGTATTACCCAATTACCAGATGAGCCGTTGGTATTACCTACTGCTCAACTTTATGCAGTTTTGCTATCTACAGTTGAGCAGTGTTGGAGAAGTCACGGCGAAATCCCTTAGGTAGGTACTAGAAAACGTTCAGTGTACTGCTGACCTGAGAGTGGGATCCCCTCGCAGGCACTGGACCGGTGGCAGGGCCGACTCGGATCTGTATACTTTATGCACAGCAGTCCGCAAACAATCTGCCACAAATGTTAGTTACAATACTTATGTATATTTAGTAAAACTAATTTATTTTTGGAATTTAATTTCTCAATTTTTCTATTTACATTTTACACAAAATACACACACCGGCACAATTAGCGGAACAGAAAAAAAAGGGAGTATTTACGCATTTTTGCGTGTTACTGGCCGGCTAAACAAGCTTTTTTTAAATTTGGGTTTTAATTTAAAAATGGAATACTAAGCGACTGCCCTTTTTTTCATTCTTTTGTTTTAATTTTCATTGATTCATTTTTTCCACCGCTTGTCCGTTTTTAGAAGGTTCGTGAATTTCATTTGAAAAGCTTTGAATTGCAGTTTTTGAGGCTTTTGAGTTTTTTCGCATATTGATAATTTACGAGCATCTAATTATGCCTGATTTAACGCCATCAGAAATCATTAGGGCAGATCAAATGAGGAGAAATGGTCAAACCTACAGATCGATTGCCAGAAGCCTTCGTCGATCGTTATCAACGATTTATCGTAGCATCCAACGATACAGATTGACGAATGCTCTAGTGAGAAGGAGAGGACAAGGCCGGAAAAGGTGTACTTCAAGGAGGGATGACCGTTTTCTCCAACTTCAAGTCCGACGGAACACGAGACTAACGGCGGTGCAGGCTCGAAATTTACTGGAAGAGGTACGAGCAGTAAGGATGAGTGAGCGGACAGTTCGTAGAAGATTCGAAGAAGTGGGTATAGGCTCGTATGTGCCCGCCAAAGCCCCAAAACTTGAGAGACATCATCGCACAAACCGTCTACACTTTGGTCGTGAACATCGTGATTGGGACTTCGACGACTGGGGACAGGTTCTTTTTACTGATGAATGCAGAGTTATGTTAAATCAAATTGATGGAAGGCAGCGAGTATGGAGACGCAAAGGAGAACGGTATATCCAGTCTAATTTTGAAAATACAGTTGCATATGGCGGCGGTTCAATTATGGTCTGGGGAGGAATATGTTTAGGAGCTCGTACGGAGTTAGTAGTGGTCGATGGCGGGAATCTGAATGCTGATCGGTATATCAGGGAGATTTTAGAAGAACATGTTGTGCCATTTGCCCCCTTTATTGGTAACAACTTCATTCTAATGCAGGATAATGCTCGGGCTCACAGTGCTCGCACAGTACAGACATACCTAAACCATGTTGGTATAACGGTGATGGAGTGGCCAGCACGGTCCCCCGATATGAACCCTATAGAACACGTCTGGGACTTGCTAAAGAGGAGTGTAAAGTCAAGAATGCCCCCTCCCAATAATCTCAACGAGTTGCGAAACGCATTACTTGAAGAATGGCAGAGGTTGCCCCAAGAAACCATTGATAACATCATCCGCAGCATGCCCAGACGGATGGAAACCCTCATCAGAGCACGAGGAGGAAACACTCGATATTGAACAGTCATTGAAATTGTTGTTAAACTTTGGAAAATCTTGAATTTTCTGCTGTTTCTCTATAATTAAAAATCGAAGAAAAATGCATTTTGTTTAATTTAATTTTTATTTTTATAAAATTTTAAGTATGGTGTTACAAATGAATGTCAAAACATGTTAATTTAATTGTTGTTTCATTTTAAATAATATATTGTTTAAAAATTACAATTATTGTTCTAAATTCCCTCTTTTTTCTCCTTTTTTTTTCTGTTCCGCTAATTGTGCCGGTGTGTGTATTAAGAAGTAATACTTAGGTACAGTATAACATAAACTAATATTAGTAAATATTTCTGCATACTACAGAAGGTTGAGAAACGCAATTTTATTACTTAAATATTAATAGTGTATTGTCAGTTACCATTTTACTCATTTTAGTAGATAATACTGTTCAAAGACTTACCTGTTTGAACCCGCGGCGGTACCTCGCGTTCATGTAGCAATAGATGATAGGATTGTAGCAGGAGTGCGACATCGCCAACCAGTGGCTTGCAAACCACACGTACGGCATGCCTGGCCACGAGGTCCATTCGTCGTCATTTCCATGTATTGTCCACAACATCTTGATTATAAAAAAAAACAAAGGTATATTAATGACGTTTTCACTTCTCATGCTCTAAAAGTACGCCAATATAGCCCTACGAAGCGAGACTAAAGTGACCACTTTAGTCCCTAGGGAGTATAAAGTATTTTTTTTTTAATTTCCTTAATGAGAAAAAGACAACCTCAAACAGCCAGTAAATATCTGTAGAGTGTGGACCATCTTCATTGCGAAAATGTGAAGAGTTTTAGTTCCATGGTTTTTCCGCGAAGAAGGTGGCGCCATGTGTTTTAAATTGTTTGCCTGCAAAGAGATTTAAATCTCTTTGTTAATTTGTGACAGCCTGACAGGTTTAGAAGAAAAAACTGACCGCGAAAATTTCTGAATTTTTGTCGAGTGTGAATTTGTTGGGTTTTAAATAAATTTGTACTAAATTGACAATTTTTCTCGCACTCAAAGTGAAAAGTACAGTTTCCACCTCGAGACTAAACGCCAACTTATCCCTCCAAATTCTAAATTAGGGTTCCTTCATGTTATCAGGTCCTATTTCGGTTTAATTTCGATTTAAATTAAATTTTAACTGGCAAACTTCTTTTTTGTTGTAAAAAGTTTCTCGCGCGAGTGATACTAAAGTTAATAATAATAAATTATTTTTTGTACTTTCTATAAATATATTTAGGTTTTAATCTATATTAAATTAACCTTTTTTAAAAGTGGCAAATGTGTTTTCCTTTTTTATTGCTACATAACGTATTAAATAAAATATGTGCCGATATTTTTTGCACTTTGCACATTCTGCTAGGAATGAAAGACACATGTAATCTGTAATGTCATACACGAACGTTAGTTTTAGTTAAGATACATTTAAGGCTTTTTGGCGGGAATCCGAAGAAGGACGTCATGTTTTTTGTAAAATTTTCGTTTTGCCGTATATTTTGGGCTTTAGTTCATAATAGTGATAGTATATTATGTGGTAAATGTCCGTGATAGTGTGCAGTGAATTGAAAATTCGATAAAATACGTGCGATCTTTGAGTATTAAACCAACAGGAGACGTCACGCGGACTAGTTTCTTTACAAAAAAGTCTGCCAATTTCTGCGGGGGGGACGAGGAAACAATCACAAATAATGTTAAAACAAACGCATTTTTTGATAAAACAATTAAACACTAGCTTGAACTAGGTGCACACAAATACATTCACCAATACAAGCACTCCGTGAACTCAAACAAACTAGTTGTATTTAACCGGTGTGCTCAAAGACCGACACGTTTTTTTGGCAGAGGGGAACGCCTGTCAGTGGCGTCTCCGGTTGGTTTAATACTCAAAGCGTGCGATGGACTTTTTCGAATTACCTCAAGAAGCCTTTTTAAAATCTTCAGTAAAAGTGCACTATCGCTTTACTGTCGATAACCAAGTGACATTTCAATAAGTTTCGAAGAAACTTATGTATTTTTGTGCATAGCTCTGAAGCAGAGCTGAAACTCTTGAATTTCGTATCGTGTTTAGTGCTGATGGCTCAAAATGCCAATGCCTTATAATAAGATAAAAAAAAAAAAAGATACATTAAAATTTAATTTAGGCTATTCGTACTCTGAACTATTGAGAAAAAATTACTATGACGGGTTCGTGCGCAACTGAAGTAATTTCCGGCAATTGCCATATTTTATATTGCCATATCTTGAGCATACTAGACCTTAGTTTATATAAAATATTATTGTGTTATTTGATGTTGTACCGCAGTTCCCTGTAAATGGCGATGCATTTCTGCTTAAGTTCAAGCCAAGAACCGTAATCGGCCCGACATCGGCTCGATAGATTTATTTAATTGCTACATTTAAGCCCTTGTCATTATGCGAAGCACCCCACCAAACAGTAAACATTGGTACCGCAATCCTGAGGCAAAGAGAACGTTTTACGTCTCTTTGAAGATAAGTCCTTCCTACAGGAATAATTTAGAGATGCAAATTAGCTAGTTATCGGTGGCGTGGTTTCTTGTATGAATTGTGTTAAATTAAAATAAAACATGAAGACTTACAATAAACACGTTCAGAGGCAGCCAGGATATCGTGAATACTGCTACCACGGTCACCATCATTTTAATCATCTGCAAATTACAATGCTACTCTATAATCACGGGTGTAGCTGCAGGCTGCACTATTAAGAATAAAATTTACATTTTCGTGCACTAAGAAGGTGGAGCCCTCCCCTCCACGCCCCCTCTATGATATTTAGTACAAAAGCCAAATTTTTTCATCATCATCATCATCACATATAGCATTTCTAAGTTGATATTGACAGCACCTGGAACGGGCTATTCCACTAGTCCCTACCAGCTGTCCCTCCTGGTAGGGACAAGTGGAATTATTTTTCCACTCTTCCCTACCACGCCGTCAGTGGTTGGGATAAGTGGAATTTCATTTCCACTCTTTCCAATCAGACCCATAGCACCGCCGTCATTACATCAAATGGGATGGATGCATGCCGATTAACTAATATTTTTGCACGTACGAGTATATTATCATTATTGTGTTTAATGGAGTAATTGTCTAACACCATCGCATTGCTCTTGTTATTGGAACGTTTCAAAAATATGTAATGTACTTAATTATTATTTTAATTTTCAGTGAACAAACAAGCAAAATGTTTCTAATTTTATCGCCTGAATCATAAGCTTCCTATATAGTCTGGTGTGCAAATAAAAGTATCTTCTTCACACAGAGATTTAAATATAATACCTAGGGCATAGAGGGGACAAAGCAAAGAGATTTAAATATAATAAGGCATAGAGGGGGCATTGGGAATATTTTCATACAAAATTTTGAAGCCTAAGCGTCATGTCCTTGTCATGTCAGTTAGTATGAACGCAAGCTGTCATTCGGTCGAAATTGTACTAGACTTATTCCACTTAGAATAACTTTTGACTTCAAATTTTCCTCGCTTTGTCCCCTCTATGCCCTATTATATTTTAATCTCTTTGGGACAAAGCGAGGAAAATTTGAAGTCAAAAGTTATTTCAAGTGGAATAAGTCTAGTACAATTTCGACCGAATGACAGCTCGCGTTTATACTAACTGACATGACAAGGACATGACGCTTAGGCTTCAAAGTTTTGTATGAAAATATTCCCAATGCCTATGCCCTATTATATTTAAATCTCTTTGCTTCTTCATAAAAGCACAGCTCATGAAAGTAACGAATTCTAGCAATTTTTGCCGCGGCGTGCGTGTTGGCGACACAGGTCACACAGGCTATGTTAATTTGCGTCAATTACAGCCAATTAGAACACTTCAGTTTAGTTCCATGCGTCATAACAACTATAATAGGTTTCTTCGCAACTTCTCTAAGGTGCGGCGGCGAATATCGTAGCTCTCAGCATGGGTGGATTGAGGAGGTAAATGTGTTATTCCATCTTAAGTGACTATATTATGTGATTCTTAGAATTTTGGACCTAATGGTTTCATACAAAAAAGAACTAAGTATGTACATTTGTTTGACATATACTCATTACGCTCTTGACTGCGCTTTAAATGGATGTTGTTATTCAAATTTGACATACCTCCTGTTTGATCGTGTAGAAAGTTATGAGATTTGCCTACCAATATATTTCTAGAAAGGCACTTGGCAATTTGCTCCGGTCGCTACACGCACACTTCACCTTTGGCCCGTCAACGAGTGGGACTCACCTTCCTCTTGGAGTTCTGCATGCGCGAGTCCCTGGCGGACTGCGCCTCGCCCGGCGGCCGGCCTCCCCACACGACGTACGCGATGCGAGCGTACGTGCACACCAGCGCGGCCAGAGGCAGCGCGAACTGCAGCGCAAGCAGCGCGCATGTGTACTGCTCGCTCTGCTCCGGACGCTCCCACTGCTCGCCGCAAATGTCACTAGACCAACCAGTTGTTCTCAACTGTATTTATGTTATAAATTGGTGTACAAATTGAATACAACTCTATATCCAATAAGTTACTATACAGACAATCAAAAACGTTTGTAGAAAAATAATCTTTCCAATTATTTCATTCCAACGGTGACAACAAGATGTACATCTTTGAACACAAAGTTTAGGCTGACTTTAACTAACTTTTACGGATATGAGAACATAACTTCTCTTATAATATTTTCATCATCACAAATACCGCAAGAAGTCTTCAAGTCCCTTCATTATTTTTAATGAATTGCACAAGAGTCTCGACTTTACTCAACCAAAGTTTGGCTTGCGTACAGTTTCTTTTGTCTGTCGGTTAGGAATTCTCTCTTTGAAATTAAAATTTTGAATTTTTTAATTAATGTTCTAAAATTTTTGAAGTGAAAACTTCTTTAGCGGCGTTGAGCAGTTTTGTGGGATGGGTAAAAACTGTGAAACTCGCGTCAGGTCACGTGTGCTGATCGAAAAACCGTAAGACGGTTGGAGAGTAGTGTTGTAACACCGAAATCGATAATCAAGTTTTCACTTCTGCCGGCACTCCCAGAGTGCAACCCGTGTTTTTTTTTAACCTTAAATAACTAACCTTAGAAAATATATAGGTATAATATGTACCTATATTCATTTACTTTGTCAACTTTCCACAAAATTCTCGAGAATATTCTAGAAAATATTATTACACTTTTTTAAAACCTAAAGCTGAAACTGAAAGCTTTATGTTATGAGCCAAACAAAAATTTGGTATAGGTATTTCGACCGACTGCACTTTCAGAATCTGTTGATATCATGAAAGCAGATTTGGAATTGAGAAACTTTGCTATCCGAACTCACACTTCACATGCCTCATGCCACGGCGAGGGCCTGTGCAGCCGGGAGACGATGGATATCGGCGCTGCAGTTGCGAGCGCGCCGGCCCAGACGGCGGCGACAACCATCTTGGCGGCGGCGCGGCCGAGGCGCGGTTGCAGCGGCCTCATGATGGCCATGTAGCGGTCGATGGAGATGGCCAGCAACGTGTACGCGCTCACCAGCACCGACACCGCCTGCGAGTAGTTCACCACCTTGCACATGGCCGGGCCGAACGGCCAGTAGCGCAGCACCAGCGTCGACACGGACGAGAACGGCACGCAGAACAGCGTCATAAGGATGTCGCCCACCGCCAGGTTCACTATGAAGTAGTTCGTCACCGTCTTCATGCGTGGAGTTGTTTGCACAACGAAACACACTAGCCCATTGCCTAAAAGGGCAACTATGAACACTGCACTGTACATAAAGTATACGAAGGTGCGAAACAGACGTGATCCAATAAAGTTCTCCGAGGATGTCTCGGTGACGCAAGCCATCTCATGGTCAGGCCACGTGTAATTAAATGCGGTGTCATTGAGCTGGAGGGTTGTATTCGCATCGTAGAGCTTGTCGAGTATCGTGGATGTATGTGTGTCATTGTCATAGAGCGACTCGCTGGTGTACATCTTTCTTCAGACACATCTAACTGTCACATGGACCCTAAGATATTTTTGCCTTTCCAACATCGTGTTTACCTGAAAAAAAAGAGTAATTTTTGAAACAACGCTTAAAATGTAATAGAGGCTAAGTACCTAGCTGGATATAAAGCTCTATTGCATAGGTAGGATATTGCGCTTCAGCTGCAGCATCCTCAATTGAGCGTATGTAGGTATTATGTCTGTGTTAACCGTTACATTTCAAAAGTAAGTTTTGCAATGATTTGGAAGTTAGCATGGAGTGTACACATTCAGGGTATTAATACTTATTACATAATTACATTTACTTCCTCATATCGTCACTGTCGCAAAAGGGCGAACCTCTATTGTTTTAGCAATGTAAGGAAAGACAAAGGAAAGGAAGTTTTTGTTAGTAATACCAGAGGTAATACCTAAAATTAAAACTATTTAAAGTAAATTTTGCAACAATTATAACTAAGTAACTATTTTCAAGTTACATATTTAGTTATTAAATACGACTTGAGAATTTTACCAATATCGTGCAGACATACATTTATAAATACATTTTTTTTTTTACAATATCCATTCTATTAGTCTATTGAATAGAAGTGGTATTATTTTTACAATACATATAAAAAAAAATACAATACATATTATATTTTATTGAACACATGCAATGCATTATTAACTATTTATATAAGTACCTATTACATTTATAGCTTCATAACTGTTCCGATATTACATTACTGCAAAGTACATACATACCTAAGTATTTATTTATTATTGCTATGTTATTATACCTTATTAGTTATTTATTAAGTACAATCATTATTCTTATTACATACATATTATATTTGGTATTTTATATTTAATTTTATTGTAGACACGACTTAATAAACCCTGGATATTATATATATTAAATTTATTATATTCGAAACATGTTTAGGTACATTTTACAAATGCTTACTTTTTAAATAATTCTTCTAACTTAGAACGAGCAATAAGTGCCGCCTGTCTGTGCTCGGAACTAATATTTTTCTCTAATTGAACTTTGGGAGGATGAGGCAGCCCCTTATACTCTGTTTGTTCACCCGTCATTGCCGTGACAGAATCACTACCTTGGTTAGATAAACGCTCTTCATCAGTATTTTCTGCACTAGACCAGTCTTTACAATCACTGACTGACTGACTATCACAGCGTATTTGATCTATAGGCATAGCTTGTTCGACTACCACATCCGAGTGCGGCGGCGTTATGGATTCTACTTTGAGTAGACGGCGTCTGTTACGCCTGTAGCTTCTGCCCGATGAGTCAGCGACAAAGTAGGAACGCGGCGGTTCAGCCTTTTGTTGAACACGCGCATGTCGCCGCCTATTATTATTGTCCAGTATTATAACCGGTTCCCCAGGTTGCAATTCTGGCAATGCCGTTGCATGCCTATCGTAATATGATTTAGATATTATTGCTTGCGTTTCATATTGCTGATATCTTTAGAATAATCGGGTAAATTTTCAAACCGGCCTTTTTTACGTCATTGCGGTGGCAATTTTTTTTCTCATATTTCACTCAAACTAAATGCTTTAGATTATAGATTAAGATACTGTAAATCTAATAATTTGGGAGGCGCTCTTGGAAACACAGTACTTTCCGAGAAATATATTTTTTAAAATTTTTGCGCCACCGTTATGACGTTTTCTTAAATATTTCAAATAAAAAAGCCATATTATGTACACACATATTTTATTTTATATTAATCAACTTGTTTGGTACCCAAAACATTACTAACATTATTTATTTCTTTAATGT
Organism: Ethmia dodecea; assembly: GCA_963855545.1. Classification (NCBI taxonomy): domain Eukaryota; kingdom Metazoa; phylum Arthropoda; class Insecta; order Lepidoptera; family Depressariidae; genus Ethmia; species Ethmia dodecea. The sequence continues at coordinate 11,334,943 of OY979444.1, read as the reverse complement.
ATGTAGCCTTATAGGGTTACCAAAGTTATACCTAGATTGTAAGTAAATTTTAGTATTATGCTATTATCACGGTAAAATACTTACAACACAGTAATAATAAATGAAAAACAAATACTATGTCTTAATATATTATTAGTAATAGTATTGATAATACAGGCATTCGTCATTACGGTGGCCCACTGCGCCACTGCAATGACGCCACTGAAATGACGACCAAATGTATTTTTTCATGATAATTACCCAACTACCTAATTAATTTGGAAGATATTGGCAGGTCGTAATATCGAGGTAATTATCCACAACATACTAACTTAACGATACAATACATCACTCTGTTCATTATCTAAAACATGCCACCGAATTGGCCGTTCACGGTGATCAAAACATATTTCAAGAAAAAATTACCTCGGGAACATGTAAAAACCTGTGTATACGCCATCCTCTCCACACACAAGTTGGGGTCCGACAAACGCTTGGGTGGAACGATACAAAAATTTGGCGATAAATCACTTGAATAATATGATACAAGTAGTCAAATACGAGCATCAAAAGAGCAGTTTTACGAGGGACAAAAACATATTAGCTTCTCCGTTTTTTTATTTAATAGTTAGTAAAGTTTTTGTGATTTTGAATATGAAATGGAGTAAATATCTTTAAAATGAGATATATTGATAAAAGATACGTTAAAATGTCGTGTTATAGTGAGTCGTTTTCTGAGCGCAATTTGAAGTGGGACAAGCCTCCCAGGGGTAGGCCGCCATACAAGTCGGATTATTCAACGTGGAATTTCTTTTAAGTTTTTAATATTAATTCTAATTTGTTTATTGAAATAGTTAAGCTATTAGGTATATTTTCAAAAAAGCATGTGTTTAGTCTGTTTTGAATGATAGTTTCTCTATAAAGGGCATAGGACTAGGGCATGGATACCGGTATACCGGTATATCGAAATACCGGTATACCGGTAAATTTTTTCGGTATTTTGATACCGGTATTTGAGGATGAGGATGAAATACCGTTATTTCGGTATTTCGAAAAAAGTGCTCTTTTTTTGCAAGGGTTTTTAAAGACCATGCAGAACGCTCGATTTCTATGGTTCATACTGCAGATGAGTTTTCATGACACGAATAACCACGATTATAGAAAAAAATCACTACAAAACCAACTGCGCAAAACACTGCATGCACATATTATACTAGCTATACACTTCTGCTCTAGCTGGTTTCTTATGATATTGCTTTTAGTTGTTAATGTTTTACCCACACCACAAGCGTTGAATCAGAAATGGCCTTTTCAGCTGCAAGTGACATAATATGTAACAAAATAAGATCATCGCTCAACGACGCAAGTTTGAGCGCGTTGTGTTTCCTTCGTTCGATGTTCCAACAAACGCGATCTGCCTGGCGATGGCGAGTTAATCTGCGCCTGCGCCTACATTTTGGTTTATTTTAAAATAATTACTTTCGATGATACCTTCATTTTCAATTTTATTTGGTTTTAATAATACGTTCATATTCATAATATCGGCTATGGTTAAGAGAGATTTTCAAAATGTTTACTACAAGTTTTCATATCATTAGAGTACAACTGATTTTAATAACTATTTCACCATTTACTTGCCCTTTTCCCATTATTTGGGGTCGGTGCAGTATGTTTTTTCCTTCAATTTAGATCTAGCATACGTCATATCTACATTCAATTCCATCTTGCACATAACATTGTTTACACAATCCACCCATCTTTTCTTTGGTCTACCCCTCTTTCGATAGCCTTCCACATTCATAACAAGCACTCGCCTTACAAGATTACTCTCATCCCTCCTCATTATATATCCATACCAAGACAGACGATTACCTCGCAACTTTTCCATCACGGATGCTACTGTCAGACTTCCTCTTACGTATTCATTCCTAATGTTATCCATTCTGGTTAATCCACACATCCATCTCAACTTTCTGATCTCCGCTGCATGCAGTCTCCTTTCATCCTCCTTGTTAAGGGCCCAACATTCCGATCCATACATGACGACAGATCTTATCATGGCCTTTCATACTTTTCCCTTTAGTTTGAGGGGCACTCAGTCGCCATTTCATCCACCCTGAGTTAATACTGTGATTTTAATGCCTATTTGATTGTGATATTTGTGTCAATGAAACAATATACTTAAATATTTTTTTGTATCAAATAACATATTTTTTTTGGTATTCTTTAGGTATTACCTCTACTTTAATAACTCATTTTGTGGTTTCTAGGGAGTTGATAAGTAGTTTGTGTTTCTGACATATACAGCATAGTTCTTGTGATCATTTAAACAGTAACCAGCAGTATTTTAAAAAATACCGAAAAAATACCGAAATTTCGGTATACCGGTAATTGAAATTTCAATACCGGTATCAATACCGGTATGAAAATCATTCCGGTATTCCATGCCCTACATAGGACGCCTAAAAAAGTACGTTTGAAAATTTACCCAATCATACTTTGGACGCAAGAACTCACCATGCGAAGGCAGGCGTGTATTAAGTCTGCGTCCCATTAAAAGTTCAGACGGTGAACTGATACCGTCACGCGGCGTTGCCCGTAAATTTAATAAACCCAAATAAAAATCCGTGCCAGACAATCGACATTTTAATAACATATTTTTAATTGTTCGGACACTCCGCTCACTCCGTCCATTAGATTGTGCATAATTGGGTGAAGAAGTAGTATGCTCAAATCCCCATTCCTTGCTAAATTCATAAAATTCCTTTGATGCGTACGCTGGGCCATTATCAGACACTAAAATTTTTGGAATACCGTGTCTGGCAAATTGATCTTTCATTGCTAATATTACAGCTCTGCTGCCTATATTTGTTAGAGAACTAACTTCAATAAAATTAGAAAAGTAATCTACCAATATGACAAAGTAATCCTTCCCATGCTGAAATATGTCGGATCCCACTTTAGCCCAGGGAGTATCAGGTATGTCGTGCGGAATGAGCGGCTCACGGGATGGGTGCGTGGCGCGCTCACGGCACGCAGAACATCGGCGCACAGCGCGCTCAACGTCACGCGACATTCCCGGCCAGAAGATTACCTCCCTCGCATGCCTCTTGCATCTGTCTATGCCCATGTGCCCATCGTGCACCTTGCTTACCATTTCCGCACGTAAATCCCGTGGTATGAAAACGAGATTATCCTTAAATATTATGCCGTCTACGTACTCAAAAGATTCCCTATAAGACCAGAGAGATCTTATCGTGGTATCTACTTGATACTTATTTTGCGGCCATACATTTTGTATGCAATTAATTATAAGTAGACACTCTGTTAATCCCAAAAATAAAACAAATACTCAATTTGCTTTGGACGAAGATAAAAAATATTTATTAAGTAAATCACTTAAACTATCAAAGGCGACTCTCATTAGCGCGATGTAATAAACGTTGCAAAATCGTACAGCACCACCTATTGGCATAGTCAGACATTCCGCCCACCATGGACATATTCCATAAACCGCCCACCATGACAAGATATACCATGATGAGATATAACAATATAGGTACAATTATCCTTACATAAATGTTTGACCATTACATAAGTAAACAATTGCAAAACAATATCACTGTAATAGCACATACTATAAGAAAACAACAAAAAATCATTTAAGTACCACCACCTTTACCACAGAGTTTACTGTAAAGAGAAACAAGTGTAAAATAAAATTAATAAAAGTAAAATGTAAACAAAATTACTATAACATTTCTGTAATTCAACAATTCAAATGCAAAAATAGGTTATTGTTGATAAGTACCTCTTTTACGTAGCAATTGGTAAAATACATATTTTAAACACTGGTCTCCTAATTTTAGAATTTTTACATCTCAGTGTAACCACGCGAGTTATTTGATCTGGACCAGGGTGCTTTTCCTCTATTACACCAAATAACCACCGACAAGGAGGCAGACCATCCTCTTTAACGAGAACAATGTCTCCTACATTAGGTTCAGGTGTTACACGAGTCCATTTGTATCTCTGGTGAAGTGTAGTTAAATACTCTTGGGACCACTTGCGCCAAAACAATTGTACCATCTTTTGAGTTAGTTGCCACCTTTGCAAAATGCTTACATTACGATTTTCGTAATTACGTTCCGGAGATGTAATAAGCGGCTCTCCTACTAAAAAATGTCCCGGTGTAAGTGGAGTAGAATCTTCTAAACTAGAAGATATTCGATACATTGGTCTAGAATTTAGGCAAGCCTCCACCTGAGTCAGAACTGTCGATAGCTCTTCGTATGTCAAGGTAAAACCATTTAAAACTCTTCTTAAGTGATATTTAGTTGATTTAACTCCGGCTTCCCAGAGTCCACCGAAGTTAGGGGCACGAGAAGGTATAAAATGCCAATCTGTACCTTGATTTGCTAGACATTCAGCGACTTCATCGAGGACGCTTGACTTTTCTGCGTTGAACAAAATCTTTAATTCTTTGGCGGCACCAACAAAATTAGTGCCGTTGTCACTCCAAATTTCTGAACAGTGACCACGGCGAGCTACAAAACGCTTAAAGGCTGCGAGAAAGCCTTCTGTGGTCATATCACTGACTGCTTCTATGTGAATAGCTCGTGTGACCATGCATATAAAAAGACAAATGTAGCCTTTGTAAGAACGAATGCCACGACCCTTAGATACTCTGATATTGATAGGGCCAGCATAATCCACGCCACTGCGAGAAAAAGGACGGCTAACAGTCACTCTGGAACTAGGTAAATCACCCATCATGGGTTGATTACCTTTTGCACCATAACGAAAACACTGCACACAACGACTTATGTGATGTCTAATCAAACTCTTAGCCTGGATAATCCAGTACTTGGACCTTATGTAATTAAGTGTTAGCTGAGGTCCTCCATGAAGAGTATTCTCATGAGCATCCGCTACAATGAGATTTATAATATGATGACGAGAAGGCAAAATTATGGGATGTTTCATATCATAGTCTTCCTGACTCTGTTGAATGCGTCCACGAACTCTCATAATTTCATCTTGATCTAAGAATGGGCATAATGATGCTATCTTACTGGTTGAAGAAACCTTGCCAGTCTTTTTGAGTTGATTTATCTCTTCAGAGAACGTGTATCTTTGGCAATACCTAAAGCAAGTCTTCAATGCCTCGTCTTGTTCCTTGACTGTAAGATAACGAGGTAGACAAGGTTCCCCCTGCTTTATTTTACCGATAAACCTTTGACACCAGGCGATTACTCTTTTTAATTTATTTAATGCAGAAAACTTAGTCCAAACAGCGAATTCATCAGACATTGTATTTGAAGTAACCACGTGTGATTTTATAGATTTTTGTTCTAAATTGGTACTAACGTTCAGGTTTTGTGGAATTTTATACGACGATTCACGCAACCATTCAGGTCCATGTAACCATAATTCGTTTCTAATTAAATTTTCAGGTGCTAAGCCACGTGATGCACAATCTGCAGGGTTGTCAGCAGAATTCACATGAGACCACTGCTCATTATCAAGGATTTCCATCTCTGTTACCTTATTGGCAACAAAGGTCTTCCATCGGCTTGGTTGACCTCTCAGCCATGCTTAAACGACCGTGGAATCTGTCCATGCGTGTAGCTTGGATTTTGATATGTTCATCACACTTGAAATTTCGTCTAACAGTCCAGCTAGAAGCTGGGCGCCGAGAAGTTCAAGGCGAGGAATGGAAACGGTTGATGTAGGTGCAACCTTGGTTCTCGATGCGATTAAATTAACGAACACTTCATTGTCCTTGTTCGTGACTCTGAGATATAAGACTGCTGCATAAGCATATTGGACGCGTCACAGAAACCATGAATTTCCTGTGTGTCTTCTTTAAACATTTGTACCCAGCGAGGTACTGTGAATTCATTCAGTAATGTTAATTTTTTTCTAAATGTCACCCATTCGTTCATCAAGTTTTCAGGAACCTCCTCATCCCATTGTAGTCCCGATAACCAAAGTTTCTGCATATATATCTTTGCCTGGATTATAACAGGTGAGATCCATCCTAATGGATCAAATAGACGCGATATATCGGATAATATAACTCTCTTAGTAACGGGTTGTTTTTGTAGAGGAAGTTTTACTGTGTATTTAAATTCATCGTTATTCACATTCCACGAAAGTCCCAAAATTTTAATAATGTTATCTGTTTTAATATCCAGTTGTTTTGTCCCTTTTGTCCTTTCCTGAATCTCTTCATTCAACCTCTTGCTATTAGTTGCCCATTTTTGTAATTCAAATCCACCCTTTTGTAATAATTCTTTAACCTGATGATAAATTTCTAACGCTTCATTTTCTTCTTCACAGCCGGACATAAAATCGTCCATGTAAAAGTCATCAATGACTTTATCGGCAGCTAATGGATATTCTTCTCTATGGTCTTTAGCCACTTGTTGAAGACTTTTCACCGCCAAGTACGGAGCTGAAGATACACCAAATGTTACCCGTGACAATCTGTATTCTTTGATTTCATTATCAGAAGATCCCCTCCACAGTATTCGCTGATAATCAGTATCCTCTTGAGCGACCTTAATTTGGCGTTACATCTTTATTATATCAGCAATAAAACATATGGGAAATGTTCGCCATTTTAATATAATATGTCTTAAATCGGGCTGTAACCTTGGACCTACTAGTAAATCATCATTCAATGATCTTCCATTTACACCTTTGCAGGATCCATCAAATACCACTCGGACTTTAGTAGTGGTCTTATCTTCGCGTACTACGGCGTGGTGCGGTAAGTAGACACAGTTTGATTTCTTATCATCATCAGGAACGGGCTCTTTATGTTGTAAGTCAACATATTCTTCGATAACACCTGAGTATTCATTTTTTAGAGTAGAATCTTTGTTTAATCTTTTTTCTAACGATTGGAATCTTTTCAGGGCTATGGATCGAAGATCATCATACTGACATGCAGGATCTTCATCCCGGAAAGGCAGGCGTACTACGTAGCGACCGGTTTCGTCTCTAACTGTAGTGGATTCATAGAATTGTTCACATTTCTGATCTTCTAGTAACAGTAACCTTTTTGGAGGTTGATCTGTCTCTAGCTCCCAAAATTTACGAAGTAATTCGTTTACGGAGTGGTCTTCAATGTACAAGCTGAGAATGGTGTGATTACAATTGTGGTTATTAGTGTCGACACGACCTGAAAGTATCCAACCAAGTAATGTATTTTGAGCTGTTACAGTACCTGAGGGATTCCTGATTATTCCGTTCTCCAAAATTTGGCCGTATATCTCTGCACCTAATAACATATTTACCTTTTGAGGTACACCATAATCAGGATCAGCCAGGGTCAAGGTTGATAATTCTGGCTAATCTTGAATTTCTACCTTCTGACTCGGAAGAGTAGATGATAATGAGTTTAAAACATAGGCTTGGATAACACAACTAAACGAGCTACAAGTGGACTGTATTTTACATAACACCTTATGTTTTATTGACAAATTGAGTTGATCTCCGCCCAAGCCGGATACTATGCCAGTGACTGGTATTTTACGAAGTCCTAAGAGTTGAACAGCATAATCCGTGATGAAAGAGGCTGAGAACCCTGGTCCAGTAACGCTCGGATTGTATAATATTTCTTAGTTCCTACCTTAACTAAGGCAGTAGCTAACATTACATGACCAGGTGATATAACAGAACTATTAGCAAAATGAGTAGAAATACGATTATCGTCATTCTCTCCTTGCTGCATACCTGCTTGCTTATTAGGCTCAAGATCGTCAGTTGGATTAGTAACTAAATGAGATGACGAACTAGTGGATTCTTCAAGATGCAACAAAGAGTGATGACGTTTGTGACAACGTCTACAAGATGTATTTCTTTTACATTGGTTGACAGAATGGTTGTTTCCAAAACAATTGAAACATAGTTTGCTTTTCTGAATAAATTCGTGACGATTTTGAAAATTTTCTTTGCTGAATTTCTTGCATTGGTAAAGTAGATGACTTTCAGTACAGAATGGACATGAAATGGATGATACCGCAAAACTATTCATTTTCATTTTCTCTACTTTTTCCTTTGGTTTTGCCTCTCTCTTCTCTTTCGGCTCTATAAATTCTAAAGCTCGAAATCTGTATTCCAAAAATTGCTTGAATTCAGAAAGTGTAGGTAATGTTTCAGTCTGATTACAAATTTTCTGCTCCCAATGTTTTCTCGACTCTGTATCTAACTTGTTAGCGATTAGATGGATAACTAATACATCCCACGTCGATACATTAATTCCTATGTTGAGAAGTGCATTGAGACAATCGCTTGTAGTATCAAGAAGCTGTTTGATGCCAGTAGATGATTCCCTGGATAATGTTTTTTGGCCTACTAATCTTGTGAGAATACAATTAGATATATATCGTTTATTGTTGTACCGATTTTTCAATAATAGCCAACAATGGTCATAATTCGCATCAGTTATAGCAACATTCCGTAGCAATTGTTCAGCTTCACCACTGAGATGACTCTTCAAATAATGTAACTTCTGTACATCCGCTAGACTGGCATTATTGTGGATAAGAGATTGAAATAAATCATAAAAGGTTGGCCATTCTACATATTTTCCAGTGAAGGTGGGTATAACTATTTTTGGTGATTTCACGTCTGATTTGTCGGCGGCACCAGAGTTTGGTGAACCTTTTCTACTCTCAGGCACAAATTTATCTAGTGCACCTCTCAATTCGCTGCAATAGTCTATGTAGTTTTCTTCTACTTTCTCATAAGTTTTACTTTTAAAATAGGGGTTGCTTTTTAAATCAAAATTCAAATTCAAATTCAAAAATCGTTTATTTTCTATTGGTATTAAAATATACACTTAGAAACGTCAATATTTTATAATAACAAGGCACTCTAAACTCGTCCATGAAGATTGGCTAAATGCAAACAGCAGCCCATCTCCACCGACGAGCTGCTGGTTCCGAATGCAGTACCCCGAGAAGAGCCAGCAAGAAACTCAAGGGCAGCTCTTTTTAATCTCATGTCTTACTAATAAATATCGTTTACAATAATAATTATAATTAATAGCCTTACATAGCGTCGAGTCGGTTAATCCCATGCATGTCGGTCTACTAAGTAGTCTGTAATTTTATAGTAGCCTTTTTTATGTAATTTTTGCTTAACTATTATTTTAAATTTGTCAAGAGGCAAATTTTGTAATTCAATGGGAATCTTATTGTAAAAACGTATACATTGACCCTTATAGGATTTGGTAACTTTAGATAATCGACTAACACAAGCAGCCAGTTCATTCTTATTTCTAGTGTTTATACAATGTCTGTCACAATTTTTTTTGTAAAGTGATATATTCTTTTTAACATACAATACGTTTTCGTAAATATACTGTGACGCCAGTGTCAGTATATTAATTTCCTTGAATTTTTCCTTTAGAGACATCCTAGACCCCATTTTATAAATTGCACGAATGGCTCGTTTCTGCAAAATAAATATTCTCTGGACATCAGCAGCATTCCCCCACAGTAGAATTCCATATGACATTAAGCTGTGGAAGTAGCTGAAATAGACAAGTCTAGCTGTTTCTACGCTTGACATATTACGTATTTTTTTTACGGCATATGCAGCAGAACTGAGCCTTTTTGCCAACGTATCAATGTGCGGTCCCCACTGTAACTTAGAGTCTAGAGTTATTCCTAAAAATACTGTAGTATTTACACATTCTAATTTTTCCTTTTTAACTGTAACTGAGTTTGAAGTTCGTTTAACATTTGATAAAGAAAAATGTACACATTTAGTTTTTTTCTCATTGAGAAGTAAATTATTAACGTTAAACCAACTGACAACATCATTAATTGCACTGTTCACTTCGTCATAAGACTTAATAGGTCGTTTAATTTTAAAAAGTAGAGATGTATCATCTGCGAACAGTACAATATCATGTTGCACTCGGTTGGGTAGGTCATTTATATAGACCAGAAATAGAAAGGGGCCTAAAATGGAGCCCTGCGGTACACCAATACAAACCGCCGATCCAGACGATCTTGAACCGTTTACATCAACACACTGTATCCGGCTTCTCAAGTAGGACTTTATTAAATCAAGAGCGCGGCCTTGTACTCCGTAATGACGTAGTTTTCTGATGAGAATTTCATGATGGACACAATCGAATGCCTTAGATAAATCACAGAAAACCCCAACAGCATCCTGCGACTCCTCCCAGGCATCAAACACATGATTTACTAGATCAACACTGGCATCGGTTGTCGAGCGACCCCTAGTAAATCCAAATTGCTTTACAGACATTATACTGTTGATAGAAAAATGTGCACTCAACTGATATAGAATAATTTTCTCAAAAATTTTACTAAGAGTCGGTAGAATTGATATGGGTCTGAAGTTAGAAGGGTCTAATCTACTACCGGCTTTGAATAATGGAATAATTTTACTATGTTTCATCAGATCAGGAAACACGCCATCATCAACGCATTTATTATATAAACAAGCTAGAGGTGAGGCAATTAAGTCTATTATGGATGATATGATTTTTACAGATAAGCCGTCGAGATCGGCAGTATTTTTCATTTGTATTGATTTGAATGCTTTCAGGATGTCCCAAGGATTTACATGATCGAATACGAAATTGCGTGTATTACATGCAGCGGTATGTTCTTGTAGTAGCGATTCAGCGAGTGCGGGTGACGAGTTAAGTGACTTGGTCGTCGAGACTGGAATATCAGAGAAAAAATTTACAAACACTTCAGATATATCTTTATCATTTCTTAAAATTCTATTGTTAACTTTCAACTGAAAGTCAAAATGTTGAGATTTTAATTTTCCAGTCTCGCTATTTATAATTTTCCATGTAGTTTTTACAATGTCTGTGCTATTTTTGATTTTGTTACTTACATGGTTAGCTTTAGCCGCGGTACAAATACGTTTAAAGACTTTTGAATATTGACGAACATAATTGCAAAAGGCATCACTAGTGTTATACGTCCTTTCCTCGTATAGTTCATATAATCTTTGTCTGCTTTTGTGAATTCCCACCGTCGCCCAATCACTGAACATTAGGTTGTTATTGATTTTTACACTTTTTGTTTTAAAAACATTATTACATTCGTTCTTAGCTAGTGTTAATACTGACTTGTACAAATCATTAGGGTCATCACAGTATGAAAAATCTAAAAGTTTATTTTCTATGTTATTTCTAAATTGCTGAAGGCGAGTACACGTTACTGGTCTGCATTTAATATCTTTCTTTAGTGCCTTTTCAGTACACATCTGATAAGTTACCATCAGGCCACAATGATCTGAGGATAATTTATTAATTACGGCTGTATCATCAGGCACGAGGTTTGTAAAAACATTATCGATGCATGTTGCTGTGGTCGCAGTAATTCTGGTAGGCACTGAAAAAAGATTTACAAGATTATGGCATTTGAAAAATGATACAAGCCTACTACCAATACTGGATGAAGTATCTAAAAGGTTAATGTTAAAATCTCCACAAACAACAATGTATTTATTTTTATTGCTAATTTTACATATGGCTTCATCCATGATTTTCTCAAAGTGTTCATAACAAGAACTGGGGGGTCTGTACACGCTCATTACAATAAGCCGCTCGAGCTCTGTGCAGGCTATCTCCACAGATCGCTCAACAGAGAGCCCAACAATGTCCGCGCGCTCTTTACACTTCAGACCGTTACGTACAAGTATTAGAGAGCCACCGCGTATCGAGGCCTCCCTGCTGAATGAGCTGCCAACCTGGTGGTGGTTAAAACCAAAAATGAACTGGTGTAATCATCATCATCGGCTTCCATCAAAATATTACGATGATTACGTTCAAACTCCGACCAGTTAGTCCTTAAAATTTCGAATCTGGTTTCTAGATATGGTTGAGTTATTCTAGCTTTAGGAGACTTTTTAAAATTAGTAAAACCATTATTTATATTGGTTGCTATATCAAATTGAAGTTTAATTAGTGTCTCCGTGATCACTATATTTATTTTGTACTAGCGGATGCCCAGCGGCGTTGCCCGCGCGGATTCCGTTTATTCCCGTTCCCGTGGGAATTTCCGAAAATCCCTTGATAGTGGTTGCCTACGATATATTTAAGACACCTACATACCATATTTCAAATAGCGGGTGCCCAGCGGCGTTTTCCCGCTTGGATTTAGTTTATTCCCATTCCCGTGGGAAATTCCGAAAATCCCTTCATAGTGGTTGCCTACGACATACTTAAGACACCTACATACCATATTTCAAATAGCGGGTGCCCAGCGGCGTTTTCCCGCATGGATTTAGTTTATTCCCGTTCCCATGGGAATTTCCAAAAATCCCTTCATACCAATTTAATGTGACATATCAGACACCTTCATACCATTTTTCAAGTTTCTAGGTGTTATCGTTTCGGAGTAGTACGTATTTCTCTTTTTAACCAGTTTTTTTATTTTCCCGTGGGAATGAGACATTTTCCTGGAATAAAAAGTACTCTAGATGTTGACCCGGGTACTCAGTTATCTCCATACCAAATTTCATCAAAATCCGTCCAGTAGTTTTTGAGTGATGCGTGCACAACCAGACAGACAGACAGACAGACAGACAGACAAAAATTCCAAAAATTGGTGTTTCGGTATCTATATCGATAACTATATACACTACCGTTAAAATTTTCAAAAAATATTTAATGTACAGACACGGCCCCGTTAGAGTTTTATTATATGTATAGATTAGTCCAAACAAATATAAAAGTCTGCACCAGTAAGTTTATCCACGACTTACGCTCGCTCACTCACACCACTATTATATAGCACTGTCACTTCTATCTAACTAAAACACTGTTACTTTTAAGCTAAAATAACCCTAAAGTATTATCCGGCTCGAAGAAACAATTTTGTTAATCCCAAATATAAAACAAATGCTCAATTTGCTTTGGACGAAGATAAAAAATATTTATTAAGTAAATCACTTAAACTATCAAAGGCGACTCTCATTAGCGCGATGTAATAAACGTTGCAAAATCGTACAGCGCCACCTATTGGCATAGTCAGACACACTCGCTGTCTTTATTCGTTGCTTCTTTAATTCGACATTGTGTGCTTTCGCTAAATCGGACATTGTTTATCAGAAAACATGACTGTTGGGCTATTTCTTCAGACACCCTGTCATGCAACTTCTCAGGTAGAGGGACACGTGATAGCGCATCAGCTACAAACATGTATTTACCAGGCGTGTAAACAACCTGGAACTGATATCCCTGTATGCGAAGCATCATTCTCTGTAAACGAGCGGGCACTGCATCAAGAGGTTTGTTAAATAATGCTTCCAACGGTTTATGATCCGTCTCAATAGTGATGTTTTTACTTCCAAAAATATATTGATGGAACCGTTCTAGAGCAAAAACTATAGCTAAAAGCTCCTTCTCTATCTGAGCGTACCTGCATTGAGTATCCGTGAGTGTGGATGACGCAAACTCGACGGGCCGACCCCCCTGCAGCAGCACAGCGCCAAGCGCACGCGCACTCGCATCTACTGAGAGCAAAACCGGTTCGCGCGGCGAGTACAGCGCCAGCACGGGAGCCGCACACACTAGCTCTTTCAACCGCCGAACCGCCCTCTCCTGAGCATCATCCCACAGCCATTCTGCTTCCTTTTTTAACAAACCCCGCAGTGGTGCAGCTATATCCGAATAATGCGGAATAAATTTTGACAAGTAATTTATCATACCTAAAAAATGTTCCAAGGATTGCCTGTCATTAGGCGTAGGCATATCTATGATCGCTTTTAATTTACTTTTGTCTATGTGCACTCCCACCTCACTGAAAGTATGACCCAGGTACGTGACTTGCCGTACCCGGAATTCGCATTTTTCTTTATTAAATTATCTGCCTACCGCTCGCGCCCTCTCTAACAATAATTTCAGCCTCGAGTCATGTTCCTCCAGAGAAAATCCCCACACAATAATGTCGTCTACAAAGGAATCCACCCCCTGTATATCTTCAAGGATTTGACGCACTCGGGCGTGAAATACTTCAGACGCACAGTTGACACCATATGGTAATCGCAAAAACTGATACCTGCCAAACGGTGTGCCGAAGGTACAGAGGTCAGCGCTACTCTCATCAAGCTCCACCATCCAGAAGCCAGACCTGGCATCAAGCTGGCTGAAGTACCGGGCGCCCTCCAGCTTGGTCGCGATCTCGGTGAGCGTCGGCAGTGGGTAGTGCGCACGCCGCACCGCGCGGTTCAGCGGCCGCGGGTCGAGGCACACGCGCAGGCTGCTATCCTTCTTGGCCGCTACTACAATCGCATTCACCCACGGAGTTGGGTGTGATACTTTGCGAATCACTCCCATTGTCTCCATACGTTCCAATTCTGTCAACAGCTTATCACGTACGCCTAGTGGAATTTTCCTTACCGGACAGACAGACGGTTGAATACCTTCATCAATGACAATCCTATACCTACCAGGCAATTTTCCCAGTCCGTGAAATAGATCATCGTACTGTTTTATATCTATAGAAAATATGCGGCTCACCATCCCTAAATCCTCACAAGCATGTTTTCCAAGAACACTTTGGCAGTCATGTTTTGTTATCATAAAATGCAAATTAAATACCCATTTTTTTTAATCCATTTTATATAAAATGGATTAAAAAAAATGGGTACTGCTATATAGCATGATCCTACCATAGGTATAGAATTACCACAAAAAGATTGTGCTCTTGTTTTATCTTCATTTAGATTACGGACATTAAAACCTAATTTTAAAAATGTATTTACTGACATAACATTGAAATCTGAGCCTGTATCTAATTTAAAATTTGTTACAGTCCTTAGCACCAGAAATCATCTATCGTCGACACATAATACAGTTCAGTACTATCACCGCCGTCACAGTCATAAAAGTCATCTTCTATTTGATACACTTGCTTTTGCGATTTACACGGACACACTTTTTTTAAATGTCCAAACTTCCCGCACAAATAACATTTTGCATTGCTAGCCGGACACCGCATATCATCACGGTGTATCCCCGCGCAGGCATCACAGGAGTACGCGCTGCCCGCGCCTCGCGCCCCTCGCCGCTCCGCCCCGGTCACTTGTCCCAGCCCTGCGCGTACTGTATACTGCATCTACTTCCGATCCTACATTTCCCTTCTTGGTCGCCTCGATCTGCCGTTTTTCCTCGGTCGACATCTCACTCGCTTGGCATATTTTAACAGCTTTTCCCAGCGTAAGCTCGTCGGTCCTTAGGAGTCGATCACGAATGTTGCTATCGATGACACCGCACACTATGCGTTCTCGAACGAGCCCATCCTCGAGGTGCTCGAACTCGCACGACTGACTGAGTAGTTTTAGGGCGGTGACATACTCATGTATCGTCGACCTCCTGTTGTCGCGTAAAAAATTTAAATCTGGCCATGGTAGTATTTTGTTTGGTCCCAAAATGTTCATTGAACTTTTTTACGATGGTGTCTAGATTTTCTTTGTTTTCGTCCAATTAAATTTACGAGTAAGCTCGCCTGCACGTCGGTTGCTTCTTTATAAACACCAGAAGCCTTTATAAAAACTGTAAACTGCTGGTACCACTTTCGCCACGCGTCAGCACGTGCGGCCGGGCCACCTTCCAGGCACAATTCTAATGGAGGTCGAGCGTGCTCCATTATTTTCTGCCTACTACAAACACAGAGGTGAAATGTTTTAACACTATTTGCACAGATTTCACTTTAAATATATTAAAATTCCAAGACCGCTGTCACCATGTTGCGAATGAAACGCAAGCTAGATCAAGACTGTCTTATTTTCTCCGGTTACCCACGTCATGCACATCATCATGTCATTTACATTATCTTTCACATAAAATACTACCTCATAACAACTTAGACTTTTTTAATTGAGGTTTCCTTTTTGGCGTCTTTGTAAAATTATTCCTTGGGATGATGAAATAGTTGATAAAAAGATAAGTCTATTTGTGTTGACACTAAGAAAACGGGCTAAAAATATTCAAAAGCATACGATTCTACATTCTATGACCATTCAACGAAACAAATAAGAAAGTTAAATCGAGAAACATTATAGAGAAAACTTGTCTTAGAAAATACTAGAGATTTTTTTAAAGATGATCTTTTTACAGCCTTTGTCGGTAAACGAATCAATGTGGTCTGTATCGTACTTTTAGTGGGTTGTTCCCAGTCCTCCGATCGGAACTCCGATTGGTAGGACGAGTGGGAATATTTTTTCCCACTGCTGTATCTATGAGCAACGTTTGATTGATAATCGCATTACTTTGCATACGTATTCATTCAGCAGACGTATTCACAGAGACTCGATACCGTTTCCGTTCGATTCGAGTCGAATTATCGACATCGGAATAGAATCTATCGAGATGGGCTGATGTTGGTATCAAAACTAATGTCATATGATATGACAGTTGGTGTCACATATGACATTAGTTTTCGATACCAACATCAGCCCATCTCGATAGATTCGTTTCCGATGTCGATAGATTCGACTCGAATCGAACGGAAACGGTATCGAGTCTCTGTGAATACGTCTGCTGGTCTCATTAGAGATAATGGATCAGAAGTTCCATTTCACAAATTAAACACTCCAAACAAGTAGGTGGCTTAAAATTGTTTGACAAAATAAATACTTTCAAGAAAAGCAAATGAAAACCGCTAAGGAGGTAGAACCTATCGTACTTAGGTACCTACCGTTTAAGTTGTTACGTTACTAATAAAAAAATCGCTTATTGTAGGTTCTTGTCCTTATTTGGGATATCATTTATATCCTTATTGTTTTAGTAGGCCATGTAAAGTAGAGAGGTAAAGATTTGATCATAAGAAAATAAATACTTTTGTATTGTAACTATTTATAAACGATAATTGAAAATATAGGGGCAGTGGCGTAGCTATCATAGGCCCAGGTGGTGCAGTGCACCAGGGCCCTCAAGCTCAGGGGGCCCTCTAGCCTCAGCTTGGAAAAAAATCATTGGTAATGTTGATTTAAATAAAAAAATATATAAATTGAAAAAAAAAATTCTTGTGAGCAGGCTCGAGCCTCGAGTCTCGAGGCCTGCTCACAAGAATTTTTTTTTCAATTTCAATTTTTTTTTATTTAAATCAACATCACCAATCATAAAACCACATGCGCCAAGCGTCCTCGATAAGCATGTGCTGTTTGTTTGTTATCATTATTTCAGTTATATTATGGTAGTTTGGATGAGTACCTACGCCCGTAGCAGTAGCAGTAGTATACGGTTAGCGTTGTGTTGCAACTTGCAGCACAACATCTTTGATAGCAAGGCGGGACCATAGACCTATTAACACACGGGAAACGAAACGTCGTCGTTCTCGCCTACAGTACTTTTTTCACGAACCAGGATCTGTTTACCTTGGCAGATGAAATTGTAACGTCACGTCAGTGTACTCAGTATGATTTGAGCGTCCGTAATAACAACAGCTTATTAAAATGACTAAATGCGGTGTATTGTTCTGCAAAAGCTACAGCAATCGAACAACTAATGTTTCTTTTCACCAATAAGTACAATTCTGTTTTATTTTAGTTGTTTTTTTTTGGCTAAAATCAATAAAATTCGGTATAAATTGCCAAATAAAACGCTAAATTTAAATATACTCATTAAAGAATACACTGTAATGAAAAATCTGTTCTCTTGGAACTAGTCGGATTATATCGGTCAATGTTTCATTCGTTCATTACATTTGACATCAATTATTGATTGCCGACATTGCCGTTATCAATAAAAAAAAAGATATCGACACGAACGAAAGAAGTATTATGGACTTATTATAAAAAAATATGTATCCTCTAAGAAAATGTATTAGATTTTTAAATACCGAAATTAGGTAATCTATTTTATCAATTAGTCCGGTCAATATACCTAGACATTTAAAATATAGAAAATTCCCAAAGAGCCTAATTTTGGAGGGAAAAATTTCATATCAATAAGTTCAAACTACGCGAAAGAGGGGAGGAGGGCCCGATTCTCTCCCTATGCACCAGGGCCCTTGCCCCCCTAGCTACGCCACTGGATAGGGGTCTTTCTTAAAAAGAAAATCTACGTTTTAGAAATTTCTTAGAAATTCACCCTTTCTAACGGAAAGATCCTTTCTATATCCTTATATAACCAGATCCTCTTATAATATAATAACTAGCTTCTCTTCGTTTTATCGAAATAAAATTAGAATATTTTAGTCTTGCGCTTATTAGCTTCACAGTTCCTGTCTAAAGCAGTCAAAAATATTAAAAATTATTACATAAACGATAAGAACTTAGACTATATTCTGGAATAAGCATTGATATTGTGCATGTACCTACTTACTTTATAAGTGCCGGACTATAATTCCGGACTCACTAGCTGTTCACAAGCCTTTGCTGGTTTTTACAGCTCTTAGTATAAGTTTCAAAACTGTGTTAGTATTTAGACCTTTAAAGTAAATAAAATAAATAAATGTTAGGAAAAATAAAAGATTTTTTAAATTGGTTTTATAGTTCCCGATATTATCCTCAGCATACAAACCGATCCACACAGAATTTTACTTCTTTATATACGTACTATAAATATATAATCCCACGCCTTCTATTCCCGAGGGGGTAGGCAGAGATAGTAAATTTCTAGATCTACCCACTTTTCACGAGATATCCTTTGGACCCTTAAACGTAAAGGTGGCGAGCCCATCGCCGGACCGGGTCTGTTTACACATGCCTCAGAATATATTCTGGGACCTGCGGGTTTCCTTACGATGTTTTCCTTCACCGTCGCGTCTAGCTAGTGATGGATTAGCATCATGTGAAGTAGGCTCTTTAACCGTATAAGGCTATCATTGCTGTCTTCTTCTTACTCTCTTTCTACTTCTTTATAATATACTACTAGGACTATGAGAAATACGGGAATAAAATATAGCTTATGTTACTCAAGAATCTTCTAGCTTTCCATCGGTGATATAACCAAAGAGGTTGGAAGAAAATCATTTTCTTTCTTTTTAGGAGAGAGAAACTTTTTCTTTAAACGTCTTGGATATAACATTAGTTTTTTAGTTTATACATAACAAACATACAAAAATACAAATCTTTCCTCTTTATAATATCGTAGATACCCTTAAAGGCAAAACCAACTAACTACAGTGTGCATAGTTTCGATTAAATTAGTTTTTAATATTTGATGAGAAGATTATATACCTAATTAAATAGTGCATTTTGTCTTCGTGAGTTGTTTTTTATATTACGCAATCTAATCAGCTATTGTATAGTGTAATAAAAAATTATAAAAAATATAACGATCGCAAAAAAAATTGCGAAATCTATGTCACTTAGTTGGTTTTACCTGAATAAAATTAAGACTGGTGTGCGGTTATCTACAGGTGCCGAATCTATTAGGGCTTCATTTTCTTTATTTTTGTATGTAGAGCTAGATTTTGCGTACCTCTACATACCCCTATCTTCCTATACATATAAAATCTGTAAAAATTTAATGTTTTTAGTAAAATTCACACATTTTTACAAAAAAAGATAGACAAAACAGTCCTCTAGAGCGTAATAATGAAAGTATTAAAAGGGTGCTGTGAATGGAGTGTCGGTAGTGGCTGTCCTAGGCCTACATGATCTTCAAAACTTCGATATACTGAAGACAGCTAGATACTAGCTTGAATGAGTCATTTGATGGAGTACATCATTTGGTTGAAGCGCAAAACATGTACAGGTTCATAGCAGGCAACGTTCTACTATCTCTACCTACCCTGTAACCTGAAGAAGGTTTTATGTCAATTAAAATATCAGAGGATCACATTACAAACGTTTATTATCACATCAATTAAAAATACTTAATTATAAAAAATATTTAATTTATAAAATTTATTACTAAAACTATTTATATTTTTTGTTACTTTATCTTTAGTACCCGCACCAAAAACTAACGTTGTTTTAGTACCTACCCCTACCACCCACCGGTCGTGCCTAGTTTGTGATTAAATAATCGTGTGTGAATTGTGTCCCACAGTTTATTTATAAGTGTATTAGTTTAGAAACGAAATTATTATGTTTAATAGAACTAGATTTTCATTTCTTATATGTATATAAATAAACAGATAGATATCTAGATTTGTATTGCATTGCCATCGATTAATTCCACCGCATTGACACTATTATTAGAGAATGAGTTCGAAATCAATTCAAATTGTAGAATCCACACTTATAATTTCACTGAGGGATAAAACAAATTGTGATCCTAGTAATGAGTTTTTAAAAATGTTAAAAACTATTCATAATAGTTACCTCGAGGAAAAAATCGTAAAGTCGCAGAATTGATTCTGAGGACCAGTGTAATGGAACCGTAGATTTAAATTGCTTATATTGTCATTTTGAAGTCAGAGTCCTTTGTTCGAAATACTCACTGCAAAAAGATTGAAAAAATCTCAGAAAGTTTTTTATTACAACGTCCTAAAAAATTCTACGTAAAATATTTCTCTAAGAAATAACAATTTTAATTTCATTTCATTTTCATAACAGATTCAAAATTTCTTCTCTAATCAAAAATCAGATGCCTGCGGGCTGACAAGGCAGATAGATAATCCTTATTGTGTCTTCATCTTGATAAATTGACTGGTAAGCTTTTCTAATAACAATTAATAACGTGAAGAATCTCTTAGTAAAATATTTATATAATAATATAATAATAATATAATCTCACGCCTTTTATCCCCGAGGGGGTAGGCAGAGGTATCCCATTACTGGATATACCCACATTTCACGAGATATATTGGACCCCTAAACGTGATAGGTGGTGAGCCCATCGCCGGACCGGGTCTGTTTACACATGTCTCAGAATTAATTCTGAAACCTGCGGGTTTCCTCACGATGTTTTCCTTCACCGTCGAGCTAGTGATAAATATGTACGTAAGTTTTTGAAAAACTCATTGGTACATGCCAGGATTCGAACCCGAGCCTCACTGATTTTAGGCAGGCTCTTTAAACGTCCGGGCTATCACCGCTAAATTGCCAATGCCTTAAAATAGATAAAAAAGTCCTGCCCCCCTAGCCGAGTGGGAAATTAAGATGTCATTCGTATAATGCGGCGTTCGCCTAATTGTAATACTAACTCTTAAGAACTACTTGCCAGTGAGCATACTTCTTTAGAGCGTTGCGTCAATTTCACTTGATCGCGCTATAAAGCCGCGCGCAAAGTCAATCCAATACATTTATCATTCTATTCGATCTTTACACTTTACAAAACCACTTGTGCAGGTTATTGACCTTTGTTATTTCATATCTCTAACTCAGTAGCGAAGAGTAGCATTGCGAGGACATTACACAGTTAAGATAACCAAAAATGGGAAACGCAATGGCAGTCCCTCCCATTATAACCTGATCCAGGAAATTATTTCGGGTTTCATTTCCAGGGATTAGATATCCGACCTCCATTAAGAGGCATCAGAATGGACGAAGAACTAATCAAGGCTAATAATAAATGTACTTAAACGGTTTAAGTTAAACCAGATGATAAGGTTGCCCTCTTAACGGCATTTTCTGTGAACTTACACTATTAATGTATAACAACTGCACAATGTTGTTTAATTGCAAAAAATAGATTGTAATGTAACTATAGTTACATTAACATAATATAAAAGAAAAAACCGACCAAGTGCGAGTCGGACTCGCGCACCGAGGGTTCCGTACAACCTTGCAAATTTATGGTTTTCGTAATTTTTCCTTTATCTATGCTATAAGACGTTGCTTCGTACCAAATTTCAAGATTCTGAGTTCACGGGAAGCACCCTGTAGGTTTTGATTCCCTTGCAAGTGTCGAAAATTTGCGGCATAAACGGCTGTATCTTTTGATTGCGTTGGCTTAGAAGTTTGATTTTTTCACAGCTTCAAGGGACAGTAGACCTGAGTAATTGATATAAATTTCAGCTTCATACCTCCACGCGTTCCTGAGAAAAAGGGTCTTGACAGACGGACGGACAGACGGACAACAAAGTGATCCTATAAGGGTTCCGTTTTTTCCTTTTGAGGTACGGAACCCTAAAAACTAACTGGCTTACTAAATGACTAATTGATCAATCAACGCACATCAGAAACCGCTGGGTCCGGAAGTATGAAATGTTGCACAAAGTTTCCTTAAATGACTTAGGTGAGCCAGAAGCCTAAGAAGGGATTTTTGGAAATTCCTACGGGAACGAGAAAGACGGATTCAACGCGGGCAAAGCGGCGGCTTAGTCGACTAATTCTACAAATGACTAATCGTCTATTAGTCGAGGTATAAAATACTTATATATCTGCATCAGAAATAAGTATTTTGCAGCTGTTTCTCAAAATATTAGATAAACTTGTTTCAACTCCGCAAGAATTTTATCAAGTATAAAATTACTTTTTATTCTGATGGACGTGATCTCCATTCGAAGCGATTCTTTCTGTAACTAATCGATTAGAATTCCCCACTTCACTTTGTACTTTACTGTCAGTATTTTTCAAGAGACGCGCAGCTCAGATAGATAATATCTACCTACTTAAATCTGATAATATTACAAGACTATCTCTTCTGTAATCTCTGATAAAAAAGCCTTTATCCCGTATCCGTGTTGTGCCCATCATATGCCTCAGAATGAACATGCGAGCATTAGCATAGCGAGTTTGTTAAAATTGAAAGAATTGATGCGGTAAGGTTTTAATTATTATCATTTATAGAACTTCTTTTGGAATGTTCATAATATCTATCTTACACGTAATTTCATATTGTTGTCGATTTAATTATCAAAACACCAATTTTTGAATTTTTTGTCTGTCTCTCTGTACATCTGTCTGTATATCTGTCTGTGCAAGCAAAAACTATTGGACGGACTTGGATAAAATTTGTCTGTAACTAGGTCAACATTTAGGGTACTTTTTCTAACAGGAAAATATCTCATTCCCACTGGAAAATATAAAAAAACTGGTTAAAAGAGAAATACACGTACGTACTAGGTACTCCGTAACGATAACACCTAAAAACTTGAAATATGCTCCTTTATATCGTAGGAAACGGGTATGAAAAGATTTTTATAAATTCCGACGGAAACCTAAATAAACTGGATCCACACGGGCAACTCAACTGGGGTGCCAGTACTTTAATCAAAGAGACTTATTATATTTAACTCTATTTCACTTTAATACATTGCACCCGTGCAAATAACCCGAGCATCATATAATTGAGAAAGTTAGTTGGTTGGTTTATCTTTTCAGTACAGTAATATAAACGAGTTTTATGAAACATCGAAATGCAAATGTTTCATAAAACTCGCTTCTATTGCTGTCAACTGCGTAAAGATGAATAATAAATAACTTAGATAAAGCCTCTGTGAATATCCCTTAAATTACAAATATAATAGTAGTATCTTTCATTAAAAAATTATATTAGTACATTATGGTACAAGTGAGTAAAGTTGGTGATTACCGCTGAGGCGCCATTGAGACCCGAGCCGTAGGCGAGGGTCATAAGAGAGCCGAGGACGGTAATCATCAATACACACGTGTATCATACGACGTTTTTCAACACACTTGTGAATAAATAATACTAAAAAATCATTTTAAAATAATCATTCGCAATGGCGGGGAAAATTAATTGGTTTTCCAATTTTTTATTTATATAATTTGGAAAAGGCAAAAGGATCTAGGCCCATACAGCCTCGTTTTCCTATGCGCTCGCATCTTACAATGGCGATCGGCCATGGACTAAAAAAATTAGGTTTCTTTTTCTTTGGTTTGTCGTGGATAGCGTTTTAGCCACGTACAAAATGGGGTATTTAAAGTTTTTACAGAGAAAACCAAAGTTATATTTGAGTGAAAGTTTTGTTTATTAAACACGTACAAGTTGAAATGATCTATTTAAATACGAAGTTGCATGAAATGAGCAAGCCATATTTGTGTATTAATTTATTAGTACGATTGAATACGATCTTTTTTGTATCGAAACTTTTTTAAGAACAAAGCAACTCTAGCAACAAAATTGAAAAAAAAAATCTATAACTCACTAGTGAATAATAGCAAACAAAAAGTCTCAGTTTGATTATAGGTGTCATTATGTGCCTAATTGCAGTGAAATTAGAGCCACTTTATGAGCAAGTGTGTTGAAAATTATATAACTCCTGAGACTAGGCCATAGCCCGACGAGTATAATCTTTAGTTATACCACAGATAATAGAATACTGTGTTATACCGTATTATTTCACGTTGTACGTACCGTATTAATATAGGGGTTACATTTTATTAGGGTTCCGTACCAAAATGGTAAAAAAAGGAATGCTTTAAAAAAAAGAAGAAAAAAAGAAATGCTTTTAATTAATTATAACACACAATTTAAAAAGAACCTTGCAAAAAGGTTACAAAATTCGAAATTTTGAAGTGGTATGACTAGACCGCGTAATGATGGGTTCTTATATACTACAACATATTATAAAATATAGAGATGAGGATCGGAGAAAAGTGTTTTTGTTACGTTTTTCTTTCTAATTCGAAAACTATGAGGCATAAAAACATATTGTAACTTCGATACGAAATTTAATTAATCAATTTATATGAAACCCCCACTTGCCGTGGCAAACCCCAAATTAAAATGTCAACCCCTTATTTCGGCCCCTTTGCTCCGAAAAATTAAATAAAATAAACCAAAATTATTAATCTCACTCCTTTTATCCCCGAGGGATAGGCAGAGGTATAACATTTCTGGAATTACCACATTTCACCATTATATTAATCTTTGAACCCTGAACGTGATATGTGCAATGGCGAACCCATATCGAAGGACCGGGTTTGTTATACATGTACCTATCAGAAATAATTCTGTGACCTGCGGGTTTCCTCACCATGTTTTCCGTCACCATCGAGCTAGTTTTAAATAAATAAACCTGTTTACTTTTTACAATATTTAACTTAAATAATTTAAGTACTCTGTAGGTAATTAGGTCCCTGCTTTAACTATGACATCACATTGAATTTTCTACTTCAAACAAAGACTTCAAACAGTTGCTTTTAGGGTGAGGCCAAACGAGCGTAATTTCGGTTTCAGAAATTCGTTTCATATAAAACTTCAACTCATCTTGCGTCGCCGTGTGAATCAAATAGGACTTTTATATGAAACCGAATGCAACAGAATTTCTGCAACCGAAATTCTGCAACCGAAATTACGCTCGTTTGGCCTCACCCTTACTGTGACCGACAGACATAATAATATACGTCTTAAACAGAGTTGAATCTACGTACATAAAAGTGTTCAGTGATTTTTTTTTAGACTGGCTCAGTATAGGTATGGTTCGTTCTCACGTTGGGGCTGAAGCTTAGAAGATTTGTGTAGACAACGTCAATGTCATTTACATGGCTTATTTTGATTGTCAATGCTTTACCAGATGTCTAATACTAATAAATATTATACTTTTTAATTTATTCGGCGTATTCTCTGAACGCTAAATCAAGTGTTTTCTGTTATGTATACTATATCCCAAGAGCCCAGGCTTGTCAGACCTTCGTCATTTTGTAAAACCTCAAAGTTTGTCTGTGTATGTCCCTACTACAGGTGTAAACGATCCCCGAATATGAAGTTTGGATAACGGTTCCTTTGGAAGTTATCAAGCAGCAAAGGTCCATAAAGTTGCACCTCAAATTCGTTAAAGTGTGAAGCCCAGTTTTTATATATATTTTATTCGGATTAATATTAGAAATCACGTCGTCCATTGTCAGACACTTGGTGCGGTGGAAACCCCCTGTCAGACACCCTTGAATCATGGTGAATTGATATACTTATTGATATTTTTTTTTACACTTCTATACTTTGACGATGTTATTGAAATAATACTTTTTATATTGTGCAATAAAGGAGCTATAAGGTAATATTTTTAATTTAGTCTTAATCGTTATAGTGTACTTCTGAGCGACGAAATTCTTAAAAAAATAGTTTCAACATTTTGGTTTTTTGTAAGTTACTCCGTTTTTTTCTATGGACTGATAAAAAGTTTATTCCAGAAATGAATTCCTCATCCTTGAATTATATGAAAATGACATCAAACTTGGCCTAGTAGCTATATGTGGGCAGAAATCATGTCATGAAAGTATACCCTCAATTCACCATGATTCAAGGGTCTGACAGGGGGTTTCCAAAGCACCAAAAGTCTGACAATGGACGACGTGATTTCTAATATTAATCCGAATAAAATATATAAAAACTGGGCTTTAAACTTTAACGAATTTGAGGTGCAACTTTATGGACCTTTGCTGCTTGATAACTTCCAAAGGAACCGTTATCCAAACTTCATATTCGGGGATCATTTACACTTGTAGTAGGGGCATACACAGACAAACTTTGAGGTTTTACAAAATGACGAAGGTCTGACAAGCCTGGGCTCTTGGGATATAGTATACATAACAGAAAACACTTGATTTAGCGTTCAGAGAATACGCCGAATAAATTAAAAAGTACTACTATGATCAATAAGTAACTAAACAATCATAAGTTACATACTTATACAAAAATCTACTAAAGTTAAATTAATCTATGTATAAAGAACACGAAAATTGTTCCTACCCGTCCGTTACAGACTGAAACCATCCACCCGATGATACCCAAACCACTTTCATTAGAAAGGCAATAATGCGAAGATGGTTTTGGACCATTAAAACAATACAATAGGCACATTCGGTCCTTTCATGAAGTAGATTTTCGACTTTTGTACTTACCTTTATGAGGTAAAATTTTTTCCGGAATTATGAAGAGTTTTTTTTTTAAATAAACAAAATATATTTCTGTTTTTAGCGTAGTAGCACAAACTGGGTAGCCGCTAGTTATGAGTACCTAGGTATAAAAACCACATCACAGTCCAAAGACTCCAAAGTAAACAGTAATAAAGGTGCGGTCACACTAACCCCATCAAATAGACATTAATATCGCATTAGGGCATTAAAGGTAGTACTAAAAAAAGGGCCCTTTTCTATGATTAGAAAATATGGATTAATCTATCCATACTTATAATTATATGAAACAAGAAAGTAACCATCTGCGATTATCTGACTAACTGATCGATTAACGCATAATTTAATTAAAACATTTTGCACTAAGGTTCCTTAAATAACCTACCTATAAGTGAGCTCGAACAAGGGATTTTTGGAAATTCCCCCGGGAACGGGAATAAACAGAATCCGCGCGAGCAACACCGCTGCACGCTGGGCACCCGCTAGTATACTTATTTGATTGCGAAATCACCGTTGAGATATAAAAATTAGGTGTCTCCATAACAATTTAAATGTGTGGCTTCTAACTCAGCAAAGAACCTAAGTCTTTTCAAATAACCATTACATATTATTTTCTCATCTGTATATATAATTGCTCTAGGTACCTACTTATTTAAGTTTTATTGTCTACTCACTTAAATGGCTGCAGAATGAATGCGTTGATGTTTTTTATAAGTAACGTTAATATTCTGTACAAAAAAGAACAATTTCAAGAAATGTAGGAATAAGGAGGCGCGGAGAGTTTAGCTCCCATTTTCGGAAGATTTTTAAAATTAATTTAGAGGACTTGCCTTTTACAACGTTCTATACTTTTCCTCATAACGAGTTCAATTTTTGGTTTCTGTAGTCAAACAAGGAACTCCTATAAAATCGTTATCTTCTCATGCGTCCGTTATGTCTGTGAATCTGTCCCATCACCATAGTGTATAGTTTTGAGCACACTCTTTAAGTACCTGTTCCTCACGGGCTATAGCTCCGGACGCCCGGCTTGTCCACTGATGCACCAAGAGTTCTAATCAAAGATTAATGTTTAACTGTTGTTTATTAATAGCGGTGTAGAATAATAACTGAAATAAAAGCAGATGAAGCGAAATACTGGAATCAGGAAGACAGGTATTTATGTCCCTTTTTTTGCTCATTTCACGGTATGAGTTCGATAGAGAATTTTACTGCTACTGCAAAATGTATTTTGAGATTATGTAAAATGCTTTTTAGTAAATACTTAAAATCTACCTATTTATTTATCTTCACTTACCAAATTCAATTAATCCATAAAGCACATTGTCATAACAATGTTCACACTTACATCAAAAGCAATAAATATGCTGCAACATTTATAGCCAGCCAAACTTAACTATAACATTCACCACTAAAATTATCAATTCTAATTTTCCAGTTGAACTAAGATAGAATACTTGACGAACTTTTCGAATTTCCGCGTCACGAAGTCCGGGCGTGAGGCGTGCGACCGTTCGTCGCGGCCTCGGGTAGACATAGGCGGTTCTGGCTCCTGGCGAAGACAGCCGCCCGGCATCAGCCGCGGCGCATGCCCGCCCAAACTCAACGCATCGCACCTACACAACGCACATAGGTATTTTCATTTTATTTTTCTACTACCAGCGACCCGCCGATTTCACGTTCCCGTGGGAATACAGGGATAAAATATAGCCTAGGTGTTATTCTGAAGCGCTCGTAGCCCCGCGGTGCCAGTGTGTTTGTAGCGATCACACTGGTTAAGCAAAGTTGGGTGCGGTCAGTCAGTGGATGGGTGACCGCCTAGTGGTATTTCTATTACGAGCGCTTCCGTGTTTCGGAAGGCACGTTAAATTGTTGGTACCTGTTTTCGTTGTGTTTACGCACAATGGAAGTCGTTAAGCCATGTCAGATACCCTTAGGTGTGGCTTGAAAAATTCTGACTATTAAGTGGCCACTAGCTTAACACCAATCTCCCAATCCGCGGTGGGCTCGCGTGGGAGGTTAATAGCCCATACTTCCTCATGTGTGAGGAAAGACCCTTAGCTCAGCAGTGGGCTGTTACGGGTTGATGATGATGTTATTCTGATGTATAAGCTAGATAACAAAATCATCAAAATCCGTTTAGTAGTTTTTGCGTGAAAGAGGAACAAACATCCATCCATACAAACTTTCGCATTAATAATATTAGAAGGATACTAATATTATATAGAGCAGATTTGTAATGTTGTATGTTTAAGAATTATTAAAATCAGTCTTGTGGTTTTTAGTTTATTCGTTATAAAACTTATAAACTAAAAACCACAAGTCTGTATTTATAAAAGCTAGTAATTGATAAAAGGAGAGGTATCGTGGAACATCGATAATGGTTTGAACAAAGTTCCTTTCGCTATATTATATTAAAATAAATATAACAAGCACAACGAAATAAACTACTGAGTTAAAACTAAACTTAGGGTATTTTACCATCTAAGGTAAACGCAGCTATTAACGACCCATCGAAAATCTGCAGGTATTGCCGACCCATTCTGCTTATTCTTATTTTTATCGGTTTGGAACGATTTGAGTCACAAGAGAGTATAATATACACACATGTTTGTATGTTTCCTAATAAATTTACTGGTGTTAGTGTACAGGTTCACGGGAATGTGACCAAATAAGTTAGTTTCTGTGAACGTAGCGAGTGCGCCGATCGTGTCATACTAACCATTACTTCCTCAGGTAAGTACTCGAATTTTTTGCTTAAGATAATTTATATATAAATATTTACGTTTAGTTTATTCTGAATAACTCAACATATTCCTTTATTTGTATATTCCACATTTCGCAACTAAATTATTATGTTTAAAGGAATTTTATAAAGTATTTTTGAAATTAAAATAGAACGGCAATAGCTGCAGTGCATTTTAGTAGTGCAGTCATTGCCGACCCATGGATCGGCAATGGCTAAGAGGTTATGCTTTATTTTTTAAATTTTTCGTTAATGCTTATAATAATTAAACAAGTTTTTATAACACCATTTCAATCTTAAGTATTCTAAAATTATAAGCATCTATTAGCGACATACACCATGTTATATTATAAACTTGTTTTTCCGCGATAAACTGCCACGCATTATTAAACATTTAGACGTGGGATATGAAAGAAACTACTTAGAGTTTTCTTGGTATTTATATGAAAATGGTGTATTTTTTTAAAATTTAGGACTAAATCAATAAATTATTGTATTAAAACGGATGGGGAAATATATTACAATTAATATCGATTATTTTTCGTGGCTCGGTAAAAGATTTGTTCATTTTTTTATTTAACACTAATTAACGATCCATATGAATCGGTAATTGCAACAAAGAGAAGCTATCACCGATTCTATACCGATTAATTGTTTTTTTTTTATTAACGGTATGTAATGTCTAAAAGTAAAGCTACTAATTTGTTTCAATATAATGATTTGATTCAATGAGTTAGGTTTAATTTAATGTAATGTCATTAAATTTCATTTTCATTTGATATCCATAAAAAAATCTACTGAAGACTTGGCTGTATGTATAGTTCCCTTTGCCTACCTAGAATGAGTGAAGAAAACAAAAAAAAACTCTGCTTTTACGGTTGGCGCGATTTTCCAAAAATGTTAGATAAGATAAGATAAGATAAATCTTTATTTGCGTAAAACATGGTACATGAAATGTTGGAAAATAGTTTAAAAATTCAGTGCGAGACATGTCTTGCTAAATTAATAATTAGCATGCAAATAGTAGTATAAACAAAATCAAAAAATAAAAGTGAATAGTACAATCAAAATAAAATGTCATAATAAAATCGATTATCAGGAATGTCAAGAAAGAAGAACAAAACAAGAAAAAGTATAAACAAAAATTAATTAACACAAAAGTTCCTTAACATCATAAAAATTCATTTTGTTCAACCATTTGAACAGTTCTTTCTTAAAAGAATTAATATTTAATTGTTTAAGCTCACATGGTATTTTATTATATATTTTCACACACATAGATAGGCTACTTTTATTATACTTTGCTGATCTCGGTTAGTTGAGTTTATTGTATTTTTATTATTTTATTAAATTGCTTCATTTTTTCGCAACTGTATTAAAAATAGTTATTAAGTATGTACTTAACAACTATTTTTAATACATGTGTGCGGAACCGTCATTGCAACTTGTTTCGACAGTCAACCCTCACCTTCGGCTGCGCTAAACTTGGGAAGTTCGAAAAAAAATTATAGGCTTTTTGGCAAATAAAAAAAGTATGCTTTATTTACTTACGGTCGGTGTTAGATTCATAAAAATCGGTAATAGCTTCAAAGCGTTTCGGGTGGGTCGGTAATAGAAACAATTAACTTCAACAATCCTTTGATTATTTTTTTCAATGAAAACATGATATTTATAAACAAATGAAATATAAATATAAAATATACAATCTATATTTAAATATAAAATAAAAAAATCTGGTATGTTTGCAACCACTACCCTTAATTCTAATAATCAATTTCAAAACTTGCTTAAGGGGGTCGGTAATAGCTGCGTTTACAGTCAAAAGAGTTACTTTTATCAAAACGAAAGAATTTACACAAAAACACATTTTTAGAATTCATTTGTTCTATTATTTAAAACTTTGCTATAATTGCAAAACGAAAATCAAAATATTTTTAAGGGTGTTCTGGGATAAGCTTTTTAATTATTGATTATCGCAATTAAATTTCGATAGTGAAATACCATGATATCGTAATGGTCGAAATCTTGCACTTTTTTCGTCTTAGTTCTCATTCACAAAGTGTTTGGAGTGTAAATTGCCGTAAGGAACTTCGTTCCAAACCTCAAAGTACACAATATTTCCGCAAAAAGCTTGGTCAAACAGTTAATTTATTTTATACACATACCCAACATAATTCGTGAATGATCATGTGATTATAGTAGAGATAAATATGTACATAAAGTATTTTAAAAATCTCATTGGTACATGCCAGGATTTGAACCCGAGTCTCACGAATAAGAAGAGGGTCCAATTTCTAAAAAGCAAACAAACTAAAATTTGTGGACAGACAGTTAAATTTCATGTTTTGCTGTTCTGATTGGTTGAATAAAATCATAACGCTTTTTAACAACCAATAGGAACACTTAACATGAGATTTAACAGTCTGACAGCTAATTATAGTCTGATACCACTTGGCTAGTCACGTATAAAACATCATGAATGGCATAAGAAAACTTTTTTTATACCAAATTGTGATGCCCCAACTGGGTCCATGTTTTATAGGCATCTTATCACCTTCACCTCTTATGGAACTAAAAAAAATATTGTTATATTATTATTACATTATCAGATCGTTAATCAAACTACTTATGCTCTAAAACATGAATTGAATCACTAGCTCCCAACTAGCAAAATAGCTTTATAAATAATCTTTTATAAGAATTAAGAGATTATGAAAGGTTTATTTCCATCCTGACTAGGAAGGCTTATCTTACAAAGGCATGTTAAAAGACATTTCGTGCTAAAAGAGCATATAAATTTACTAAGCACTTTTGTAGACGTTTGTAAGAAATATTTATAAAACATTTGTCAGAATGAAGGTTTTACAAGTGCATTTTAAAAGATTAATTGGTCTTCATTATAATTTGTACTTATTAAAGCATCTTATAAGTATATTCATTCTCAGTGGCATCTTTTTTTAGTGTGTCATTAGGCTTTTACTCTTACTAAAGCCTTGTATAATATAACTGTTGTAAAACCAAACGTCTTTAAGTACAATTTGTTTTATCTAAGTCACATTAAAGAAAAGAGATACGTTTGAAGGCTTTTGTAAGATCATGTTATCTTACAAGAGCCATAAGACATCTCTTTTAAATATTTGATATAACCTCAAATATTGTGTTGTTGCGAATCATTTCAAGAAAATAGACTTAAATAAATGGAAGCGATTCAAAAGAAGTGGAGCATATCGACGAAAAGTAAATAAAAATACTGTGAATTAGCACAAAAGTCACTGGAGTCGTTACAAGTTTTCACGGGATCGGATAAAGTTGGAACTAGCAATTCGTATGAAGATTCCTTACCACCAAAAAGCGATAGTAGTATCTACTGATAATTTTGAACAGACAGATTTTGTAAGTAATGTGGCTGAAAGCGAAGTGAATCAGAAGAGGAGAAAATGGATTATGAAAGAAATCTACAGTAAATACAAAATGCCATATATGAATATTTACCTACCCAGGGTCATAATGACTATTGGTATTTAATTTATTACGTGAAAAACTATTATAGTCTAATGTTAGTAGTTGCACACTTCACATTCATCCCACGGATAATGGTCGAAAATATCAAATTCATCGCAGTTTTTACACCAAAAGAAATTTGATTTCAATAAATTTGGTATATCATTTTGAAACATTATAAAATGATGTGGTTTTTGAGCCACGACTGCGTTGGTCGTACTCGAAGTATATCCACAAGTGACACATTTATCAGACAATATAAAATGTGTTATGTTCCAAGGCCACTTTCTGTTCCTGAGCGTTCGAATTTTTTTCTTATTAATGAAACAGTCGACATCCATTACAACAACCATATCTTCTCTAAAACAATAACATCACAAACACATATTTGTAAGTAAATTCACATTTATTTTAATGTGCAACATTCTACTCATACTCATATTATAATTATGTCACTAAATAATAAATATTTTGCTTCCCATCTATTTCATAAGGAACCCTATAAATTATAAACATGGCCACAGATACATTGTCTCAAGTCAGCGTTTTAAAAGAGCAAAAGACTTACGATTGACTAAACGAGTGTTAAATAAGATATATTACTCTTACAATAATCCTATTGGAAACGGACAATCGCCTGTTATGTTCTTACATTTGATTCAATTTAACTTAACAAATAATTAAGTATATTTATAATATTTTATTCACATTTTGGAAAGGGCCCGTGAAAATATTGTTATTTATTTGTAAATCTATGTAGGCAATCTACTCTGCCAGGTTGTTCAGCAATATAATATCAATATTGGCTGCGAAGAAATTATAAAGCAAGCGTTATAATTATACTGAGATTATTTAGTAGATAACACATAAGGAATTAGGCTTACATTATTTATTATTTTTAATCCACCTTGCACACTTTTTTTCGCTTCTTCAACAAGTTGTAATAATACACTTACAATGAGATCACAGAGAGTAATTCAAGGGCAATCACACTTAGAACGACATTAAGAAGACCATTTGTTGTATCTTCAATTAAACACCGTAAATTAATTAATTAGGTTTATTTCGTATGACTGAGATGGTAACAGTACAAGAGGTATGAATGAAGAGAGAGCGAGATGAGGAACGAGTGAGTGAGCTGAATTTAAAGCTGCGTTCAATATCTCACACTCTCCCACACTTATGCTAGAAACTATACTCCATTAAACTAGAATTTTAAACATTTTTATGAAAATTTTAAACTTAACTAATTACAAAATTTCTATGGACTCAGAACATGTTATCATTTGATTAACATGTCGTTTCCATTTTAATCCTTCAACATCGACTAAATATGTCACACCCGGCATAGATTCCTCTATTACTAAACCCTGTACCCATGGCTTGCCATCCTTCCGATAATCCTTGACCATTACTTTCTGTCCAACCTCAAATTTAATTTTTCTATTTCCTTGCTCCCAGCTATTTATTTTATCATATACTTCTTCCCTTAGCGGTGGTGGGCGTAACAAGCTAAATCTGTTCCTTAGTTCCCTTCCCAACATTAATCGGGCGGGTGACACACCAGTTGTACATTGTGGGGTGCTTCTATAATCAAATAAAAACAAATTTATTGCATCCAACCAATTATGACCGCTCTCTCTTATTTTAGTTATTGAGGATTTAAATGTTTCCACAAATCTTTCTGCAGCCCCATTTGTTGGTGGGTACGGTGCGGAAAAGGTATGTTTAATTTGAGCTGTCTTACAAAAATCTTGGAACTCAGAACTTACAAATGTACGGCCATTGTCAGTGACTAAGTGTACTGGAAACCCAAATCGTGAAAATAAAATTTTTAATACTTCTATGGTGCGTTTTGATGTTATGTTATTCATTTCAAATATTTCGGGCCATTTTGAGTAGCTGTCAACTAGGACTAAAAACATTTTATTGTGAAATGGTCCTAAAAAATCTGCGTGAATTCTGTGCCAGGCGGAAGGGGGTACAGGCCATGGTTTCTGGATTTTAGTAGGACTTTTACTATTCTGTAAACATATAATACAGTTTTTTGTTACACTTTCTATATCTGAGTCCAAATTAGGCCACCAAAAATATGATCTTGCAATTTCTTTCATTCTAACAATACCAAAATGGCTCTGGTGTAATTCTGCCAGCACTAATTGGCGTAATACTGATGGAATTAATATGCGGTATCCCCAGAATACGCA
Organism: Ethmia dodecea; assembly: GCA_963855545.1. Lineage (NCBI taxonomy): Eukaryota > Metazoa > Arthropoda > Insecta > Lepidoptera > Depressariidae > Ethmia > Ethmia dodecea. The sequence continues at coordinate 11,299,783 of OY979444.1, read as the reverse complement.
ACCTCTATCTATTGACAATTCATTCAGCCGATTATAAAACGGCAGCATTTCTTTGGATAAATTATTTTTTGTTGGCCAACCATCAGACATGAATCTTATTATATTTGAGAAAGTTAAATCTTTTTTTGATTCACTTTGTATGGTTTTCCAATTTATTGTTTCTAATTCAGCATCATAGACATGGCACAAATTACTTGAGTTTCCGTCTACAAACAATGAATGAATATTGATCTCATTATTGTCTAACTCGGTGACAGTTCTAGATAAATAATCTGCTGGATTTGCAGTTGTTTTAATATGCCTCACTTTATAGTTAAAAGCGGACAGAAATATTGCATAATGCTGCAATCTTTTGGCAGCCATTTTAGGAATACTTTTGGTGGGTCCAAAAATCCTCACCAATGCAGCATTGTCTGTTTCTAGTTCGAAGAATCGACCATAAATGTAATTATAAAATTTAGTTATTCCAAAAATGACTGCCATTGCTTCTTTATCAATAGCTGAATACTTTTGTTCTACATCATTCAATTTTTTACTAGCATATGCAATTGGTTTAACTACACCCTTCCTATCTCTATTAGACAATACGGCTCCTAGACCTGTATTCGAAGCATCACAACTTAAAATTAAAGGTAATTCCGGGTCATAATGCTTTAAGTTATCCGCTGAAATCAATTTTTGCTTAATAGCATCAAAGGCTATGTCGCACTCAGGGGTCCAATTAAATTGGTTTTTTTTGTACACTCATACAGTGGTGTAATAGTTGTTGCCATATCTTTTAGAAAACGGGAATAATAATTAATTTTGCCCAAAAAAGATTTTAATAAACTCAAATTGGTAGGTCTTTTGGCATTTATCAAAGGTTGTATATTGGACTCAATTATACTAATTCCATTTTTGTCCACCCTAAACCCAAATACTTCAAGACTTGTCACAAAGAATTTACATTTCTCAGGTTTTAATTTAAATTCACATTTATTTAGTTCAGCTAAAACTTTACATAGTGTTTCAAAAGTATCTTTTATATTTTTACCTTTAATGTAAATATTGTCTATGAACACAATAGTGTTTGGAATTTTCTCCAACTTTCTAGACATTAAACGTTGAAACGAGCCAGGCCCTGAGCTCACACCATATGGTAAGTAATTATATTTATAAGTCCCACATTCGGTAACAATTGTGGTACAATCCTTACTTTCTGCACTTAGAGGCGCTTGTAAATAGGCCTCTTTAAGATCCAGTTCGCAGTAATATTCGCCATTTTTTAGTGTATTTAATATTTCTTCAATGTGAGGAAGTGGGAAATGGTCAATTTCCAGACCTGGATTTACAGTTAGCTTGTAATCACCGCAAAGTCTAACTGAACCATCTGCTTTCAAAATTGGAACTACAGGAGTGCCCCATTCACTTTGTTCAACAGGCGAAATTCGGCCATTGTTGAGTAATCTAGTAATTTCATTATTTACCTTATCACGCAGAGCAAATGGTACCCGGCGTACCGGCATACATTTTGGTTTTGCATCGGATTTTAGTTTCAAAGTTATTACTTCACCTTTAAAATTTCCCCATCCTGGGCTGAAAACTTCTGCGAACTGGTTCTTTATATGTTGTAGTGCATCTGAAACAGTTTTTATTTCATTAAAATCGATTTTTAAACAATTAAGGAAATTTGGTGGCCACAAATTAAACTCATTAAGCCAATCTCGGCCTAAAACTCTAGGGGCGTCATTTCGAACTACAAAGATATTTAATTTTTTATTGAAATTATTTAATTTGACTGGTATATTTGTTAAAACACCTAATGGTTGTGTTATGCTTTGATCAAAGTTTTTAAATAATATATTACATTCTTGTAGCTTAAAAGAATTCAAATACTTGACTTTATCTTTCATCGGAATGACTGTCACTTCTGAACCTGTGTCTAACTGAAAAGAAATGTCATGATCATTTATTTTTGCTGTAATATAATGAGGAGGTATCCTACTTACAGTGTTCAGTGCATAGGTTTCAACCTTTTCATCTAAATTTTTATTTGTATTTATGCTATCGTCACCACTGTCCTTATCTGATGATTGCAATTGCAACGAGTTCGTTTGACGCTGTTTCTTTGAGCACATCCGAAAAATATGTCCCTGTTGACCACATTCCGAACAGAATTTCTTGATTAAAGAGCATTCAGTCTTGTAATGATTAGTTTTTCCACAGCAATAACATTGAATGTTCCTCTGCTTATTAAATTTTGTTTGTTTTTGTATATTTTGCTTTGGTTTAGTTTGGTTATAGAATAATTCTGTCACTCCACTTGGATTATCTGTACATAACAGGGCAGCTTCCACAGTCCGTGCTATTTCAATGCATTGATCCAAAGTCAAATCTGATGAACTTTTCATTAACTCAAATTTTATTACTTTTGAAGTTACTCCATCCATGAATTTTTTCTTTATTTGGTCATCTGTGTCCTTAAAGTTACATTTTCCAGCTAATTTTCTCAACTCCAACACATAGTCTTCTATTTTTTCCATTGGTAGTTGATGTCGTCGTCTAAATTCTGCCCTTTCTAAGACTGTTGATATTGGTTTGACATATTTGTTTTTTAGTTTTTGGCACAATTCCTCATATGTCAATTTGTAGGGTTTCACTGGAGCACATAAATATGATAGGGTTTCGAAAACTTTTGTGGATAGTTTTGTTATTAACAGAGGTACCCTTTTATCATCTTTAATGTTATTCACGATCATAAAACACTCAAATTGTTGTTCGAAAACTTCCCATTTTTCACCATCGAATGGTTTTAGATCATTGCAAATAGACATTTTTGAAATAGTTTCGTCTTCTTGATCGTTCCTTGGAACTTTATTTTTGAAATGATCACTTAAAAGTTTTCTTAACTCGTCAACTTTTGCTTCTTTAGAGTACGGTAACTTTTCATCGTCCAAAATTTGTTGTAGTTGATATTTGGTACACTGGTATATGTAAGATCGTTTCCCAGACTTAACTTCCTTTATGATGTCTACAGTATTTTCCGACATAACATGTTAAGAACTGATGAATACAGAAAATTCCATTAAAGACTGTACGTAAATAATAGTGAAGTTGCTCGTCAATCAAAATGGCGAAAACGCGGCTCGAGAGCGACGCCACGCGCCCGTTGGTTCGTTACTAACTTCGCACTGAATGCCGGCTTATTTGATTGCACAAAAATACATTAATTTGTGATATTTTGCTCTGATTATTATATAACTTTGCACTATTGGTTCTAAACCTCGTCGCCAATTGTTGTATCTTCAATTAAACACCGTAAATTAATTAATTAGGTTTATTTCGTATGACTGAGATGGTAACAGTACAAGAGGTATGAATGAAGAGAGAGCGAGATGAGGAACGAGTGAGTGAGCTGAATTTAAAGCTGCGTTCAATATCTCACACCATTCAAAGGCTTTTTAACCTTACAGTATGCCAGTGTAAGACACTTGTAAGGTATTTGTCTTTGCAATTGCATTAGCAAGATGATTGTAAGAGAAAAAATTAACTCAAAAAGACCTTAATATAATACAACTGTAAGAGCAAATATTCTTACAAAGTGCGCCCAATTCCACACTTACAAACGTTTGTAAGTATGCTATAAGGGTAAAGAAATGGTAGTCTTAGGATACCTTTACGATTAAATTTTGCTAGTTGCGTATATAAGCTTTGACGTAATAGACTAATTGAATTGCTGTAGTCAACAGCAATTCAATTAGTCAAAATACGGAATGATAAATTACTCTGTAGCACTGACTGAAGTGGCTTCAACGAGTTATAATTATGTATACTTGTATACAGTGGGCGTATGCCACTTTAACTAGAGCTTAAAAGTTTCGAGTATGCAATTGATAAATTGATGATGAGAAGCGCTCCTAGACCTGTGGTACCAGTGTGTTTGAAATGATCACACTCGTTAAGCAAAATTGGTTGTGGTCAGTCAGTAAATGTGTGCCCACCTCCGTTTTTCGGAAGGCACGTTAAACTTTCGTCGGTGTCTTTGTTGTGTATACGCACAATTCAAGTCATTAAGCCATGTCAGATACCCTTGGGTAGCCTTAGATTATACTAGCCTAACACTATCTCTCAATCCGCGGTGGGCTCGCATGAGAGATTAAGTATATCCCATACTTCCCCTTAAAAAATACCCTAGCTCAGCAGTAGGCTATTACGGGGAGCTGATGATGATGTATTGACAAATAAAATTTTCATACCTATTTAGAGCTAGTTCGGCTGTGCATGTAAAATATCGTGATGAAACCTGTAGGTCCTAGAATTGTTTCTTAGGCATGTGTCCGTAAGATTCGGTCCGGCCTTGGGCTCACCGTGTATTACGTTTAGGGGTCCAAGAAATATACTGGTGAAAATTGGGTATTTCTAGGAATGGAAAAACCTCTGCCTACCCCCTCGAAAATAAAAGGGGTGACCATTTTTTATATTTTTTAATTTCACTGTAAATACTTGTAACAAGGTAGGTAGTGGATCCATCCTCCTTCCTTTTCGTACTGGCCACCTTTCAAAATTACTATATCACGCCATCTTTCGCCGCGAAAATTCATACTTCACTCAAAACGCAGTTTGACAAAGAAACATATTTATTTTACAAATTGATCTGAAGCAACTAAATATTACCCAAATATCACCATATCCGTAAAAATCTGCAATTCCATCATCACCAGCTTCAAACCGTATCCAAGATCTGTATGAAAACTGTTCAGGCACCGGCACCGTCCGGTGTCAGCGTCACATACTCGTACTTGTTAAATACTGGGGCTTTTTTGACGTATCCTTCAACCTGGCATAATGGCCAAGTCTCAAATTGAATTGAATGGGTTTCTTTATTGCTTTGGCAGTTTTGCACTCTTCGAAATCTATTTTTAAGTTCTTAACAATTTCCAGACCAGTCAATCACTGCTCTGAATGCTGGATCATCATTACTCACCATTAGGTTAGTAGCGTAAATAACTGAGTTTCCCTGTGTAAAAATAGCAGCCAAATTGACAGCGGCTTCGTGAGTTTTTCACTTGTGGCGAGTAATACGCAAATTGGGCATTACGCCATTTGATATATTAATCTTTGTACAGTCAAGAGCACGCTAAGCTTGACACTTTGGACTTTGACCCGGCCCTGTGTTCTATGGCGCGCAGTATAAATCAGAGCTCAGCTTATACTGGTAGTGTCAAGCTTGACTTGCTCTTGACTGTACTCAATTAACAAATGACAAAACGCAAATAATATACATTTGCTTTACTGAATGGAGTTCCATTAAGCGCGTCACACACGGTGAGGATAATATAAAATATATATTATCTTAGAGCATATTTTAGAATATCGCTCACCATACAAATCCTATGAACCATCACACACGACGAAGTTAATTATATATTTTATCTTCAGTACGTTTATACGCAAATATGGAAATATATATTTCGTATCTTAAGATAAAATATTATAGCATCTGCACCGTGTGTGACGCGCTTTAGGCTTATCACTATCACTGCATATCATTGCATAGTATAAAACAAAGTCACTTTTTCTGTCCCTATATCCCTATGTCCCTATGTATGCTTAAATCTTTAAAGCTACGCAACGGATTTTGATGCGGTTTTTTTTTAATAGATAGAGTGATTCAAGAGGAAGGTTTTAGTATTAGCATAGCACCCGTGCGAAGCCGGGGCAAGTCACTAGTTATTAATATAGCAAAAAGAGAAATGAACAACCTCAATCGCGGGGTTTAGGTCGCTGAAATGCTTTTAGGGCGTACGCACCCACTTAGAAAGGGTTTTACGAAATTCCCATGGGAACGGGAACAAAAGGGGTCGAAGCGGGAGATGCCCAGTGCTCCCCCTAAAAATATTGCTTTACCTGCATTCATTTTATGAATAAAATTCCATTGTCGCTTAATATTTTTTTATTTAGCTTGTAATTTATTTGTAGAATAAGGTTTTTTCTAAATTTCAATATACTTAATTTCAATATCAATAAATACTTTTATGATAATGTAATAAATAACTATACATTTTCATTACAAGATTTACAAGCATCATAGTTGGGAAAGACGATTGTTACGAATAAACTCAAAAACTACTGGACCGATTCTAAAAACTTTCACTAATGGAAAGCTAGAAGATCCCTGAGTAACATAGGGATTTTTTTAGTCCCGTAATCCCACGGGAACGGGAACAAAGCGGGTGAACCCGCGCAGCACCGCTAGTATCTTATAAATAAATTTACTAATTAGCACTGTGAACTAAATCTTCTTGGGTAGTTTCATAGCCACAGTCTTCACTTCGAGGTAGGCATCTAAGCAGTCCTTGCCACTAAAAAAAAAAAAAATATTATATTATCTTTGCAAAATATACTTACCTACCCCTGGTTTCCGAAAGTCAAATTAAACCAAAATTTACTGACAGACTGTTAGCTGATCTGGTTGGATGAAATTATTAGATTCTTCAACAAACAATCAGAACAGTTAACATGCGATGTAACAGTCCTTCAACTGATTTTAGTTCGATACCGTACGCGTACTGAGTTTCCGACAAAATTATATATTTGGTCTTCATTGTAGCAGCGAATGTTTTCATTTTTTGCATAGTCATATTTCAGGCTCAAATCTTGACGGACACCTGTCTCTTTCTTTATCTTTCGTTCCGTATTCTTTCACCGTCATTGTTGTATCATATAAATATGGTAAGAGGCAGTCCGGGGCAGTGGTCCAACTGCTCTGTCCAACTAGGTGGACCATGGGTCTTTACTAGGGGCAGTTGTCCAAATGGGCCATTTACACGAGGCCATTCCACTAAAACAATCCACTAAGGCAATGGATTGGCTTAGTGGAATGGCCTCGTGTAAATGGCCCACTATAGTATGTACATGTTTGTAGCCTTTACTCAAGTGTTTTACTCATGTGTTGTAGCCACTCGTATCAATCTCTCCAAATAAAACGAGCGCCATATGAATACAAGTCATATTTACTAGACCATCACATACATGTAACATAAATTCTATTGCGTTCAGGCCTACAAGTAGTAAACAGACAAGACAGTATGTAGTGTAAGTAGTCATCACCGGACTAATGCTAATCAATAATAACTAATGACAATGCCATCCATGAGTTAGGTTTTATTTATATATAATAAGTCCAGTTTTATATACCTATAATAAATTTGTTAGACACAACTAAAGCATGAATTCGAGGTGTATGAGGTATTGCGCTTATCCTGTTACGCGTTGTGTAGTTATTACATCCGTCACTAACAGAAAGTAAAGCTGATAGCGCAATTTTTTAAGCATAATTTTATGTTCATTCTATTTTATATACCTATTTTATATACCTAATTTACGGGTGTTTGTTTCTTTTACAGTCAATTAATTAGACATTTTGCATCTCCTACTCGCACTGAAAGTACCTAACCTTGCTTTATCTATTTATGGCAAGGTATATATAAATATATACTAGTGTGGAAAAAAATGGGCAGTGGAGAAACTGTTATTTTACTAGGAAACATTCCTTTATTTGTTAACCGACTTAAAAAAAGAAGGAGGTTATCAAATTCGTAGCATACGCTTTCTTTTAAGAAAAACCACATTCTAAGATTTCCTAAATTCAACTAAAAATTCAAAACTAAACATTCGTTATTTTATTATACCAATCGATGGGATTATTGTTGAGGATAAAACATCTCTAACAAACATCATGTAAAAAATTATATTTATAAAACGTGTTATGAGACCGTACAAGAGCTACTTAAGGGTTACGGTAGAAAATTTTATTAGGGGCATACTGTTGGGGCGGTATGCAGTGCTCCAACGTGTGGAGAATAAGAAAGGCGTTAGCCAAAGTCGTATATTATCAATAGACGTGTTTACATGATGAAAGGCAAATTTGAAGTCAATACTGTTCTTTTTAAATACAAATATCTATAGAACGTCAATATATCTATTTCGTCAAGCACGTTCTATATGCTAGTCTTACATATGCTATGCATATTATAAACCTATTTCAACAGATACACCACAACCGTTTGCTGAAGTCGAGAAATTTGTGTATCCGGAACGAAAGGGATAAGCGCTTCATACAATTTAAGTATCAGTTAAGTTATTAAAGTGTAAAAAATTGGTAAGACAGAATAAATTAATGTAAAGATTTCAAGTTCTTTTTATTTTAAAGATCAAATGTTTGTTAGGGAAATTTTACCCTGAACAATAATCCTATCGATTAGTATAATAAAATAACAACTTTAATCTTGAATTTTTAGCTGATTCGAGTCCCAGGTGAGACAAAGTAAATGAAGTAAATGTAATTTCAATTTATAAACAAAGGGATGTTTCCCTAAAGTAAAATGTGATAACTGATAACTAAAGGATGTAAAGCAGTTTCCCTCCAGGGCCCATATTTTTTTCCAAACTGTATATGATTAAGGCAAAGACGTTTAAAGAAAAAAAATATGAATAAGGCAAAGACGTTTAAAGAATAAAATTTCTCCCTCTTAGGAAAGAGAATGTTTTCCTTCCAACCTCTTTGACTAAAGCATACTTACTTTTCCCGGCCAATCCCGGAGTCCTTGAAACCGCCGAATGGTAATTGTGGTCCACCTTGCATATAGCCGTTAACCCTGTCAACAACAACTATTATAAAACCAAAACTTATTAAGTATCACTACCTCGTATAACCCGCTGATGGATCTGTTGTCTGTCTGTCCCTATGTATGTATGCTTGGATTTTGATGCGGTTTATCTATTAGGTAGAGTTATTCAAGAGGAAGGTTTACTTATAGCGAAGCGAGGGTCGCTGGTTATACATAAATGCTAGGTAGATTATTTGCAGTAGGTATATCATTATTAAAATAAACTAGGTATATGTTTAATAAAATAATAATATATTATCTATAGACCTTTTCACTTCTCATGCTCTAAAAGTACGCCAACATAGCCCTACGAAGCGGGACTAAAGTGAACACTTCAGTCTATAGGGAGTCAAAAGTAATTCGTTTTGATAATTTCCTTAATGAGACATAGATACCTAAACTCAAACAGCCAGTAAATATCTGTGGAGTGTGGACCATCTTCATTGCGAAAATGTTGAGAGTTTTATGATAGTTCCATGGTTTTTCCGAAAAGAAAGTGGAGCCATGTGTTTTGTAGTACAGACTACAGTCAAGAGCAAGTCAAGCTTTACACTACCAATTTAAGTTGAGCTCTCATTTATACTGCGCGCCGTAGAATACAGGACCTGGTCAAAGTCCAAAGTGTTAAGCTTAGCGTGCTCTTGACTGTAAATATATTATTTTATATCGAGGGACTAAACGAAGTCATTATATGCCAGAGGTGGTTTGACTCGACCCGAGCTTGCAGAGGTGGTTTGAGTCAATGAAAGCGATTATATATTAAGTTGCCGTTTATATAGTCTCGAGGTGCAAACTGTACTTTTGAGTGGTGTAGTTTCAAACCACCTCTGGTATATTATAATGGCTTCGTTTAGTCCCTCTATATAAAATATAAGTACTAAAGTATACTACCTACGAAGATAATTATTCTTTTCTTTTTTAGATGCATCATGTAATGTAATCTTCCATAAAAAGTTCATAGCTAATTTAGGGATTCCATTTATTAACAAAGAACATACATTTATTTACAATATTTTCAGACAAAAAAAACTCCAGAAATGAGGAACCATATCTTACAGTACCCAGAAGACTCGCTGCATTTAGAGGTGGAGCCAGGAGTACCATAGCACAGATTATCAGGAATGAATAGCACTGAGGAAAAAAGGGTGAGAATATGGAGTTCCCGGCGGCGGCGAATAGTAAGCCACTTGAATTCGGAGACATCATAATATTTGCATATTTGCATATTTTGCATATTTGCGAAGACCGAATATGAACCTTACTCAAATGTTTTATACGTAGGTACCTAGTTGAAATACGTGTTCTTACCAAACATTGCCAGCCTCGACGTGCTTGCTGAACTGGAGTGCGTTGTTGAGGTTCTGGGTGAAGATGCCCGCTGCGAGGCCGTAGTTGGTGTCGTTGGCGCGGTCGATGACCTCCTCCAGAGTGTCAAACTTAAGGATGCTCTGTACGGGACCGAAGATCTGAAACAAAAACATAGTCCAATGACGTGCGATCTACTGTAGTCCTGTGCTGTTTCGCATATGGTTTTAAAGTTATTTGCTTCAAGACTTTATAAATTCTTATTACCTATCCATTTACAAATTGCAGGTAGATCGTAATTAGATAGATCTACAAACATGTGATCTGAGGCTTTATTATTTACTTCCATAGGAACTTCCACTTCCATACTTATATTCTTTTCGACGGAGGCGGAAAGCGGCAACTTCGTTTAGCGTAGCGGGCCGAAATTTGTCGCTTTACATCCGGAAAAATGAAAAATTACATTTTAAACTTCTTACTGTGAATCTGATGACTATATACGAAAATTACTTTACTAATCATCAACTTACGGTATCTTACACAATAGGATAATCTAATATTCTTGAGCGCTCGTGGGCTGCTAATGCTTGATTAGTTTATTACTGAAGTAGCATAGTAAGTAGAGCTTATTTATTTATGGAGAGCCTAAGAAAATAGATCACCTCTTCCTTGGCTATGGTCATGCTGTCGGTGACGTCAGCAAAGACAGTCGGCTCGATGTAGTAGCCGGAGGTCCCAATGCGGCAGCCGCCTGTCATCAGCCGCGCGCCCTCTTTGCTGCCAACCTTGATGTATTCTAGCGCTTTGGTCATTGTCGCTTCATCCGCCTGTAAAAAAAAATTACACTTCGAAATAAAAACTTGCCAAGTGCGAGTTGGACTCGCACACAAAGGGGTTCGTACAATAATGGGGACCATATAAGAAAGGTGTTTTTATTTATTTATTTATAAGGGATAACAACAGCTGTATATAATGTTAATGTGCATATTATTTTATACAAACATTAAAAGCCAATAACAGTCCCCTATCATTCAATAGTTAAGTTGAGAGCACTAGGTACCTAAATCAAATTACCCAAAAAAAAGCTTATAGTCTATTTCACATAGCATGGGTTCGGTCACATTTTTCTATTTTACGCTTACTACTTTCGAATAATATTTTTGTCATCCTCTGGGTACGGAACCCTAAAAAGCACTATTTTGAATTGTACCTAATTTGTAATGAGAAGTAATTAAATGGGCAGCAATAATAAAATTTGGTTAGCCACAAAAAATCAGCATTTAAATCATTTGGTCGGCATACAAAGAAAAAAATCAGGCAGCAATCCTTGTTCGGCAAATAATTTTGATAATGGTCAAAAATTAAATCAGAAATAGGCAGCTTACAATAACATGGGTTTGCATAATAAACATTCAGTCTGCAAAATAGTTACTTGGTCCGCAAAATAACTACTTGGTCAGCAAGACTTCATGATTGAACAGCAGAGAAAACATGTCGTAAAAAATTATACTATAGCCACTCCCACTCCCACTCTCATTCCCACCTACCCTTCTCCTACCCTCTCATACCTCCTCCAGGTGGTAGGAGGAGGTAGGAGGATGTAGTAGGAGGTAGGAGGAGGTAGGAGTAGGTAGGAGGTAGTAGGAGGATGTAGTAGGAAGTAGTAGGAGGTAGGAGGAGGTAGGAAGAGGTAGGAGGAGGTAGGAGGCAGTCGGAGGAGGTGGTAGGAGGAGGTAGGAGGATGTAGTAGGAGGTAGGAGCTACTACCTCCTACTACATCCTACTACCTCCTCCTACCACCTGGAGGAGGTAGGAGTAGGTAGGAGGGTAGGGGGTAGTAGGAAGTAGTAGGAAGTAGTAGGATGTAGTAAGAGGTAGTAGGTGGTTGGAGGAGGTAGGTAGTAGGAGGTAGCTACTACCTCCTACTACATCCTACTACCTCCTACTACATTTCCTACCTCCTCCTACCACCTCCTCCAACCTCCTCCTACCTACTCCTACCCCCTCCTACCTCCTCCTACCCCCTCCTACCTCCTCCTACATCCTCCTACCTCCTCCTAGCTCCTCCTAGCTCCTCCTCTTACCTGCTCCTCCTACCTTCTACCTCCTCCTACCTCCTGCTACCTCCCACTACCTCCTACTACCTTCTACTACCTCCCACTACCTCCTACACCTTCCTACACCGAACTCCTACACCCCATTCCTACCCCCAACTCCCACGCCCACTCCCACTACCACAACCACCACAAAATAATAATCATAATCATAAAAGTTGCATAATTTAAAGTCCTTCCTAATCTATGTAAGGAATGCGCCCATTTTGCGCATGACAAGTTTGCTAAGATTATTTTTGCTACTTTTATATGAAGCTCAAAACATATTTTTCATATCTCATACTCGGAAAGTAGTGTATGTTTGATCTGAGTACCGGGCCGGAAGCGATGATTCCCACCACAGAGAGATTCAGGGCTGTGATTCCCGCCCTCGGTCGGGAAAGACTCATAGTAATTGCTTCCGGCCTTAGGGCGGGAATGAATTAAAAAAATAGTACTATATTTGGCAAAGACGTTTAAAGAAAAAGTTTCTCTAGGAAAGAGAATGACTTTCTTCCAACCTCTTTGGGTACTTAGTAGGGATACGAAACTTTTTACATCAATTAGAATAAGAAAAAAAGTAGTGTGAGTGTAGGTATAAACAACAGAAAATAGCCCGTGCGCGGGGCGGTACTCGTTCCATATATAAAATTAAAAAAAGAGTAATAATTTGGTAAGCTGTTCCGAAATTCAAAATCTTGTTTTTCATCGACACTAATAAGCACAGAACACTATTACTCGGCTAAAAGTACATAATATTATTTTAAAGAGGAAGGATTTGTATATTATTTTTGTAAAGTTATTTAGGTTATGTACTCTATGATGTAGTATTCAAAGACGTTTAAAAGAAAAAGTTTCTCTTTCTTCCAACCTCTTTGGTTGTATTGTTGACAATTTTGTTTTTTTTTTGTAGGTATCATTGCGGTTTTGCATGTTTGAATTTTTGTAAAATTGTATTTTTTTTTGTTTACTTTTCCTTGAATTCGAAATGAAAAGTAGAGTGTTTAACGCGGGTGGAAGTTATCAATTTCTACTCGGACTATATCCGCCCTCGCTGCGCTCGGGCGTCTAAATACCTTGTATGGGAATTGATTCCTTCCGACCCTTGTATAACAATCTACTATTTTGGCTTCCCCTCTGAGTGCTTACCAAAATTTTATTAAACAGTAGCAGCTCATTGCAGCTCAAAAATAATTACAGCTATTCAGAATGACATAAATTGCTGATAGGTTTTGTAATGTTTGCTGGCCATGAGTTGCTGACCAATTAGCTATTTCTGCTTACAGATTATATTTTTCTGCTTACAAAAATACGAATACTCTGCTAACCATTTAAATAACACCCATTTGTTATTATTTCCATAATTTTCAGAACATTGTTAAGGCCCTTTCTAAACCTCCAAGCTAGACAGCCAAGGAATCGGAGAAGTGGGGCTAAAGCCCTCTAACAAGGTCAATTTTATTGTTTCAGTGCTTTGATTTTATTAGAATGTTTATTAGTATTCCTAAAAAACTGCACAAGCAAGTCTTAGAAGCAAGTTTATATTTTTTGTGTAATCACAAAATCTTTGAAGTTTTAACTGGTTTTACCTGAGGGCCTTGCTGTGTGTCGAAAGCGGCCGGGTTCCCAATTTTAATTAACTTTGCAGCCTGAACCGCTTGCTTCACGAATTCATCGTAAATTCCAGACTGGACGAATAAACGGGACGCGGCAACGCACACTTGCCCTGACAGGAAAAACACGGCCTTTGCGGCGGCTGGAACTGCTATGTTCACTGCAACAGGACGCGGAAGGGATTAAACAACATTTCCTTATCATATTATATCATTTACATATCAACAACCACTTAGTAATACATCTACCTCTTACCTATAACTTTTCTACTTAACTACAAGTTTTTCCCATTTGTTTTTGTTGCCAGTCAGTTTGTTCTTGATTGATGGGAGATTGAAAATGCTTATTGTCTTTTTATTTATTATTGTTATTTATTTAACTGATAAGCACACAAATATTCTTAATGCTACATATATTGCTCCACAAAACTGTGTTAACAGTTTGACTGTGGGGTCTTGTTTTTTATTTCTCGGTTTAAATAAATCCGACGATAGAACAAATGAGAATAAAAATTCTCACTAGTCCGACGATCGAACTAATGAATCGAACTAGTGAGAACAAAGGTCATCTGTGACGTTAGCTATTACGCCCCCTCCTTTCTATGGTTAACCGATAGTTCAAGTGTACTTCTAGTCGAGCATTGAACGAATTTCGACTAAGGTATTGCTTACATAAATCTTGTTTAAAAACGGATCTTTACATAATAATGACACAAACCTACAACCCGGGACATCAGAGTGGAGAGTAGACACTGTGCAAAATTGTATTCTTCACTAGTATAAATTATTAGCTGTTTCCTATGATATTACCTACGTAGGTTCCATTCCGTGGGAAAATTATAGACACATGTTACTGATTACATATTAAAAATACCTAAACGTCCCAAAGGCGCAAGAACTTGCTAAAAAATTATCTTTTCTGCTTATAAAATTAGCTTTACATCTGTTTACCTGTAAAAAATAAAAATAATGAAACTTAAACACTTACAGTCAGCATCGTCCATAATGACGAGGGGGCTCTTGCCGCCGAGCTCCAGCGTGACTCGCTTCAGGTTGGTGGCTCCAGCAGCCTGCTGGATTAGCTTGCCCACCTTTTGTGAACAAAAAATATTTAATTATAAAACTAAAGAAAAGGAAAGAAGTCTTTACCTATAACACTGGCGTTTTGTATAGAAAATTTGAAGATGACAGAATTCTCACAACTACCATTTTATTTATTTGTCTGGATTTAAACATCTATCACAAGTGTGTGTTGCGTAGACAATTCTCACAAAATTTACCAATAATCTAGTCAACCTTACAATTAAGTAATAATAATGATGTTCATCGGAAAATTTTTGAAAACTTTCCAACATAAATATTTATGGAATTATTCTGGAAACTTTATATTCGTCCAGTATCAAAGACCCTTTTCCAACCAGGGCATAGGGACCAGTCGGTCAAAACTAAATTATATTATTTCTAATATAACCATTGAATCCTTACAACGCAGCTTTTTATTTTTTTCTAACGAGAACTTTCAAATGTAACTACATAATTTTCACATTTTTCTGCTGATATTTTTCTTTCGTCAAAACAAACAATCAAGCATCTTCCCATAAACGCTGTCTTCATAAATCTTTTAGTTATTGTGTGTTTTGGCAATTACTCAAACCATTCGTCAAAATTGCAAACTTATTTAATAATAAATCATCATTTCTCCAGAAATTTTAGAGGTTTTGAATAGAATGGAATGATAAACATATTAAGCTCTAGACAAGTCACGTGATGTTTATCGATTTTTGTTGAAAACTCACATTCATCACTGCAAATAACTACTACGTTTTCAGACATTTCGAAAAGTTATGCTCAAAATGGTAAATAAAAAGGTTTCGTTAGCCATTTGGCTAATCAGATTTACTTTTGTTTCTGAAGATGCTTACGTGTTTTAAAAATTGAATATTTTCTTTTTAAGACGTATCTTTTCAGACAGCCTTTATATTAATAATGTCATGTTCAAATATAGAAAAAACAGTGTCAGCATTATTTCAAACCTCCTATTGCCATTATCAAACTCAAACAAAAAAATAATTTTGTATGAGGTCGCCTTTTACTGTTTAATTTTATTCTTTTGTGTTTTAGCGGCAACAGAAGTCCTACACATCCCACCATAAATATTTTAATGTAAAATGTTGCCAAGCCGAGATCATAGGCCTCGCACTGTCAACTGTGTCTAACTCTACTTGGCCTAACTTCTTCGAAACTCTACATCTTAATCAAAATATTGGGCTTTTCCCTGGTGCCCTTGCGCTTTGCTTGGCTGATCTTGGCAGGTCACTACGGTGACCTGAGCTTCTGTGAAAAATTCAACTGTCTACCTATAACGGTTCACGAGATTCAACTCACTGAGATACAGACGGACGGACGAACGGACGGACTGACAGCGGAGGCTTAGTATTTGAATAACAATGATGTTTGGTGTAAATTTTCTCCATCTCAGCAAAGCACTAAAACTATGCAGCTTGTACTTTGTATTATATCGATTGTTTAAAAGGATAATGTGTTGAGGAGTTTCTTGCCACGCTTCTTCTCCTCAACTATACATACCGTAGCGGTGGAGTCGCAATGATTTTCAATAAGATAAGCGTAAGGGCTTATAAGTCCTCTTATTGTATAAAAAGATTTGATTTGAGTGTTATAGAGAATTTATATAAGGTGTTAGACCTATAAAAGTAAAGGGACCCTACTTCAATGGATCCAGTGAAAGAAATCTTGGCGACGTCTGGGTGGTGCGTGAGAGCGGAGCCCGCGCCGGGGCCGAAGCCCGGCACCACGTTGACCACGCCGGGGGGCACGCCCGCCTCCGCTAGCAGCGCTGCCAGCGCCAGCGCCGTCAGCGGCGTCTGCTCCGCTGGTTTTACCACCACCGTGCAACCTGATAGAGACACAGAATCATCGTCATCTTCAACCCGTAACAGCCCACCTCTGAGCTACGGGTCTTTCCTCACACATGAGGAAGTATGAGCTATATTCTCCCACGCTTGTTCATGGATGGGATATGGTGTTGGGCTAGTGGCACATAATATGGAATAGTAGTAAAGTGAACACATCATTGTAAAAATGTTCAAACATTTAGGTATCTGACATGGCATAACCTCGTCCGAGGGGACTGCTCCGCCGGCTTCACCACCTCCGTACTACCAGTTTTAATGTAATACATACCTACACATGTAGCCTTGTAGTCCACTCAAAAAATAACCCAACAGTAGATGTAGAGTGCGTGAGTTAGGACCTAAGCGATTTCTTCAGAAAGTTGTTCAGGGTGCTTAGGGAGTAAACACCTAAGAATCCCGGCGTCTACGAGGTCCGCCGGAGTGTGTGTGTGGGGGGGGGGGGGGGACTAAAGTTCGAACTTTTGAGTTTTTCGCTAATAGCTTTAAGGCGGTGTGTCGCAGAGACTTTTTTTAAATTTCTACCCGTTTTCGAACTACACGTTCCGGAAGAGTAAATATTTTCTAAAAAAGTATTTGTTCATACAAAAGTGTGCATTTTGGTGACTGGAGGTACTTATAAGTAATATTAGTAGGATTTTTGTTTTGTAAAAAAAGGAGTATGACTCATATCAATTGTATAAAACTTCCAACGCTGACTTTGGTAACAAATATTTAATAATTTTATTATTCTCAAACAGTAAACTAGAACTTGATTCACAAACCACATCGATAGAACTCTTGAACCATGTTTATATGCACGTTGGTGCAATTACTAGCGCAACTTTCCCTTAAATAAGAAGCACAGGTACCCAGTTTATGGGAAAAACCTTTAGTAATTGAATATGTAAAAACCAGTTTTATTCAAAGCAAAAGTTGAGGGCAATCCCAACTTCTTGAGCCCATAAGGAAAAACAGCACCGTAAACTACCAAAACAAGACATCTGTGTTTACTTGGATTGAATAATTAGTTACGCAGCATACCTTGAAATTTTTACAACACTTCGAATTCCACATTGATTTTTGGGTATAAAATCGTGTTTTATAAGGCTTTATTTATGTAATTTTAATGGGTAATCTCCCTTTGAAAATCAAATTATAATCTGTTTCCGAAAGTAAATTTCACTAATGGCATTATGCTCTTTTTAAATTAGGAAAGTTGTATTAGGCTGACTTGTATTTTGGAATTGTAATACTTTACCTGCAGCCAGAGCAGTACTGACTTTATTTACGAACATGAGTATGGGCACGTTCCACGGCAGAATAAGCCCACACACTCCCACGGGCTGTTTCAGGGTATACCCGAAGGTGTCGCCGTCTGTAACAACATATAATTACATGATTGCCTCTCAAGTTTCAATGTTAAATGTAAATTTACAGATACTAAGAAGTACAAATGTATTATGAAGTTAGTAAATCAATCCCGTTACCGGACGTCCGGTATTTATTTAGTATCTAAGAATAGCTGAATATCGGTTGCAAACTGATACCGGATGGTAACTCAGTATTAACGTGAAACTATTAAAAAAGTAAATAACAAAGTATGAGTTTCATACTTCAATAAAATGACTAGGTACTCAAGGATTATCCTACATGTCCAAAGCAAATATTTCCTCTGTTTCGTAAATGTTGTATACCTAGTACATCATTCAGCTGTTGATTTCTGTGTGGACGGCACCATTTTGGTACGTCAGAACACGACATGGTAACAATTTTTCAATTCCATATAATATGTATTCTTAGTATTCTAATACTTATTAGTTAAATATTCAATATCTTAGAATATAATTTCTTGTAATTATTACCTGTCTGAGTAGTGTCGCCGTGATACTTGTCAGCTAAGCTGGCTATATAACGAATCTTTCCAATGGTATTGTCCAACATTCCCTTTGCTATGGTCAGCACCATGCCGTTGTTGTAGGACTCCAGCTCTGCCAGGTAGTCGGAGTCGCGCTTGATGAGGTCCGCGAATTTGTTGAGTACCAGACTTCGCTGCGAAGCGTCGAGCTGTCTCCATTGCGAGTTGCGGTGAAAGGCGCGGCGCGCTGAGCTCACTGCTAAGTCTATGTCAGCCTAGAAAAAAACAGAGCCTGTACTATAGATACTAAGCAACACATTTTTTTTTGTATGATAAAAACGGGGGCAAACGAGCAGACGGGTCAGTGACGTCCGTCGCCCATGGACACCTGCAACTCAAGAGTCACAACTGCGTTGCCGACCTTTGAGGTGGGAGTAGGGGGAGGGGACTACTGCCCCTATTGTCCCCAGTCCCCCACTCATTCAACGAAACGCAATGCATTGCTTTACGCTGGTTTTCTGTGAGGCCGTGGTATCACTCCGGTCGAGCCGGCCCAAGCGTGCCAAAGCATGGCTCTCCCACGGTTAGGTTACATTAACATATTTAAATCAATATAAACCTGGACATGAAACCCATAGACATGCCAATGCACACAAACGTTGGCTTCGGGCAATCGCATCCGCGACCAATCATACGGCAGGGTTTCTACCAGCTGAGTCAATAGACCCGTCCATTTATACACAGTGCTATTTAAATAAAACGTGGCGTTAAGATATTATTATTGTATAGATAGAAAGAAAGTATTGAAACCTCTCACCGTTCCTTACGGTCTTGTTGTGGTGTTTCTAAGTCTATTAAATATCTAAAATTCACAGTAAACACGTTATAAAAAAACTTGCTGCTTTAATAAATTCTGGAGGCTTTCTATAATCTTTACCCACAAATGAATTATACCTAGGATGTTCTAAAATCTTTTAAACGTTAACATGTAACATCTTTTTAATTACAAGTAGATAAGTACATAATTATTATTCTTTATGACATGATCATATTATGGTTTAAAAAAGAGATGCATTTTTCATGGATTCTTTGTAATTAATTTGATTAATAACCATAAAGCAAGATATCACTGCATACTCATATAGCTCTCTGAATGCAGGGTATATGTACAAGCTTTAAAAATAATAGAAAAACAAATTTGTATCGTTTTTTTCATACCTTGTCTCCTTCAGCGACCTTGGCCAATACTGATCCATCATGAGGGTAGAAAGTTTCGAAGGTTTTACCGCTTTGAGCATCTACCCATTGATTATCGATGAAGATCTGAGATAAAGTATAATCAACATATATTTAAAACAGTTCAAGAGAATTTTCATTTCTAAGAGTTACCTAGGCACCTACTTATTAAAGGTACTAAGGGTTACAATCTATGCAAGCGTTGTTTTACAATAGCTTAATAAATTACGTTATATTATTCAGATAACATACCTTAGTATACTTTATTTGAGGAGCCATTGTAAACTTTACGACGATAACCAAAAATAATTGACATACAATAGCGATCGGAACGGCGACCGCGCGTTGTTTGAAAGATAACACTCTTCAACCGTCTTTTATATGGTACGGCGGGAGTGATAAATCCTGTTTTTATCAATACTTCTTCCTCATAAGTGGAGGAAAGACCCACCAGTAGACTCAACATTGGGCTTTTACGGTGAGATTATTAAAATTTCCCTCGGCTTGCGTCTAACCGACCACCAACACAAACCGACCGTTCAAATAATAAAATCAGGTAATAATAATAATAACCGCCACCACTCACATCCCATAAGTGTAACTATTAGATATAATTTTAAACATCTTTAGAGATAAGCAATGGTATGGTTTTTCACCTGATTATAGTTTTAACGGTCGTTTAGTAGTGCTGAAATTGGGTAGTTGACAGCATCGAAATTAAATTGCGATTAATTAGAGATAAGCAATGGTATGGTTTTTCACCTGATTATAGTTTTAACGGTCGTTTAGTAGTGCTGAAATTGGGTAGTTGACAGCATCGAAATTAAATTGCGATTAATTAGAGATAAGCAATGGTATGGTTTTTCACCTGATTATAGTTTTAACGGTCGTTTAGTAGTGCTGAAATTGGGTAGTTGACAGCATCGAAATTAAATTGCGATTAATTAGAGATAAGCAATGGTATGGTTTTTCACCTGATTATAGTTTTAACGGTCGTTTAGTAGTGCTGAAATTGGGTAGTTGACAGCATCGAAATTAAATTGCGATTAATTAGAGATAAGCAATGGTATGGTTTTTCACCTGATTATAGTTTTAACGGTCGTTTAGTAGTGCTGAAATTGGGTAGTTGACAGCATCGAAATTAAATTGCGATTAATTAGAGATAAGCAATGGTATGGTTTTTCACCTGATTATAGTTTTAACGGTCGTTTAGTAGTGCTGAAATTGGGTAGTTGACAGCATCGAAATTAAATTGCGATTAATTAGAGATAAGCAATGGTATGGTTTTTCACCTGATTATAGTTTTAACGGTCGTTTAGTAGTGCTGAAATTGGGTAGTTGACAGCATCGAAATTAAATTGCGATTAATTAGAGATAAGCAATGGTATGGTTTTTCACCTGATTATAGTTTTAACGGTCGTTTAGTAGTGCTGAAATTGGGTAGTTGACAGCATCGAAATTAAATTGCGATTAATTAGAGATAAGCAATGGTATGGTTTTTCACCTGATTATAGTTTTAACGGTCGTTTAGTAGTGCTGAAATTGGGTAGTTGACAGCATCGAAATTAAATTGCGATTAATTAGAGATAAGCAATGGTATGGTTTTTCACCTGATTATAGTTTTAACGGTCGTTTAGTAGTGCTGAAATTGGGTAGTTGACAGCATCGAAATTAAATTGCGAGTAGTCATACATTAAAAAGATTATCCCAAAACACCTCAAAATATGTATTTCGATTTTCAATTTACAATTATAGCAAATTTAAAAATAAAAAATAATCAAAGAAAGTGCTGCAATTGAATACTACAAACTATGACGTCACAGTTTGCTATTTCAGTACATTTTCCATAGTAAAATTTCGTTTTGACAGATCGTAAAAAGTAACTGATTTGACTAGGTAGGACACAACCCTATTGTACTTAGTGTTATTTTATGTGTTGATGACTGGCCACAGGCCAGCAAAATAGCTTTTTTCTTTTTTATGATTTATGTAACTTTTTTGCAATTGTCAGTTTTTACATGTACGGTTGTTTCCTTATTTCGCATTTCTTTCATTATTATCTAGTTATCTCCAGCCCAGGCGTCCGCTCCTTTATCTCCTCTCTTCTCGGGGTACTACATTTGGAACCAGCAACTCGTCGGTGGAGATGGGCGTTTACATTTAGCCAATCTTCATGGACGAGTTTAGAGTACCTCGTTATTAGACTATTGACTTTTTTTAAGTGTATTTTATATACCTACGTAAAAAAAAAAGTGATTTTGTATTGTATTTGTACTTATTGGTTGTATGAAATACAGAAATAAAAGGTAGTTCATTCATATCATCGTGAGGAAACCTGCAGACCTAAGTAACAGCACCCCCGTCTGGCAAAGGCCCCACTACCCCTCATGTTTAGGCATTCGAATATTACTAAGTTAAAAATTCTTCCTGGAATAGTACCTATACCTCTACGAACACTTTGTGGGACAAGGCGTGAGTGTATTTCATGAGCTATAAACGCCAATAAAAGTGAATCGAACTCTCACTTTCACTATAAAACTATTTTTTAAAACGGCTCTTTCATAATATATATGTTACGGCTAATAGCCGAAGTGCGGCTACACCTAGTTTTAGCCGGCTTCAACTAGGTGTAGCCCGCCACATGCGGTTAAACTTAGGTGTATCCTACTTATCTTCGGTTACAACTAGGCTTAGCCTTCATTATAGTGGCTAGAACTAGGTACAGCCGCACACTGGTGGTTAAAATTAGGTACATCCTATTTATCATCGGCTATAACAAGCAAAGAGATTAAAATATAATAAGGCATAGAGGGGACAAAGCGAGGAAAATTTGAAGTCAAAAGTTATTCCAAGTGGAATAAGTCTAGTACAATTTCGACCGAATGACAGCTCGCGTTCATACTAACTGACATGATAAGGACATGATGCTTAGGCTTCAAAGTTTTGTATTAAAATATTCTCAATGCCCCCTCTATGCCCTATTATATTTAAATCTCTTTGAGAACAAGGTTTTCAGTTCAGTTGTTTTGAAATTCTAATTTTGCGTTTCCCGATTGATTCAATTACATGGAATAAATAAAAGATAGGGATGTGTAGGTGACATTTATTATTTATTATTTGACAGGCAAATATCTTTTTACAAAAAAAGGCGTTATTATAAGTAATTAAAACAGAAAATATTATAAAATTTATGAGAAGATAATCTTCTCTACATAAACTAACAGAACTAGACATAACAAAATAAACATAAAAAATAAAGTTTAACTTTTTAACTATAAAAAAAACAACTAAGTCTTTGTTCTCTTCTCTCATATTTTTATGTTAAAACAAATAGGATAATTTTTTTACTCAGTTTTAATTATACAAAAATCAACAAACTAGAACTACAAGACTAGAATCTATACTAATATTATAAAGAGGCAAGATTTGATTGTTTGTTTGTTTATTTGCAACGAATAAGCTCCGAAACTACTGAACCGATTTGAAAAATTCTTTCACCATTAGAATTCTGCATTATTTGCGATGGACATAGGCTATATTTCAATAACAATATTACACTAACAATGCCCACAGGAAACATATGTCGCGACGCCAACTCCTTCCCCGCGTCTATACCGCGCTGCCAACTTGACGAACTCTTTAGTGCCTAAGTACTTACTGTAGTTTTTACTACAGAGGGACTCTCCACATTAAAAGACGAAATTTCATTTCAGTTCATAATGTAATTCAACACAATTACGAGTATAAATCTTGTTTCGGACTGGCATGGTTTATGGCTTGTCTAGGATAAGATATCTTATCTACCGGGGTGATGATACAAAATCGAATCAATCAGGAAACGCAACGAATAGGCTCCGAAACTACTGAACCGATTTGAAAAATTCTTTCACTATTAGAATCCTGCATTATCTGCGATGGACATAGGCTATATTACAATAACAATATTACACTAACAATGCCTACAGGAAATCCTAAATTTACGTGACCGAAGTCGCGGGGGACCGCTACTCTCAAAATAAAACCAAAATCCTTAACTGAACTGAAAACCTTGTTCTAGCCGATGATAAATAGGATGCAACTAAGTTTAACCACCAGTGTGCGGCTGTACCTAGTTCTAGCCGCTATAATGAAGGCTAAACCTAGTTGTAACCGAAGATAAGTAGGATACACCTAAGTTTAACCGCATGTGGCGGGCTGCACCTAGTTGTAGCCGGCTAAAACTAGGTGTAGCCGCACTTCGGCTATTAGCCGTAACATATATATATAGAAGGCCCCAATATATTTTCTTTTAATAATTGTTGTTTTATACTATTTAGCGGTCGTAGTACAGTCAACAAAGTTGTTAGGGTTACATGGCCAGTAACTAAGAACTAATTTTTCTGGGGTAGTCATAACTAAATCTTATTCATTATTGTTTATTTCAAAAGGTATCTTTGATCCCTATAATTTACAAAAAAAAACTATAAACTAAGAGAAAACTGAATCTTAGTTTTTGGTCATGTAACACTAACATCTTTGTTGACTGTACATAATACACACTGAAAATATCAAATCTCTTCCTTATTACGTTTCAAAAGATACAGACCTGGAACAGACGGACGGACAGACAGCGAAGCATCCCCTTGAATCATTGAAAAAAAAATTTTTTAAGGATTCTTATTCGTTTCTGAAAGTCCTAGTTTTATTTATTTCCTTGCAAATATTTATAAAACGTCGTATGACATACGTGCGCTTTGATAATTACCTACAGCCTCTGCTTTCTTGGTAGCAATATCGCCTCGGCTGTAATTTTCAACTTAGTACCTGCCATTATCTTTGAACAAAATCAAAAGTCATCGCACTGAAGATATTATGCGGTATCTTATCTACGCTGCTGTTATCGTTGTGACAGTCAATATACTACCTGTCGAGGAATTGTCTTTATGGGACAACGAACACACACACTGAGTGTATATATTATATTAGGTATAACGGGTGCCTGGCGGCGTTGCAGCGCGAAATCCGATTATTGTTGATGTTTTATTAAGTAGTTGTTCAGAGCGGAGACAAATCGAACAAATCAAAGATCTTAAAAATCGGTCCAGCTATTCTCAGATAAAAATGGTGTCACACAGATATTACTAGCGGCTCTGCGAGGTTTCACCCGCGTTGTTCCCGTTACCGTGGGATTCCCATTGGTGAAAGAATGTTTTAAATCGGTCCTGTAGTTTTTGAGTTTATTCGTTACAAGAATACAAAACTTTCCTCTTTATAATATTATAGTGTAGGTAGACTAGTAAGCAGTGTAGTTATTCAATATACATAATATGTTTATGTTGGATGCATTTTAACATGCAGGTATCAAGTAATAAAACACAGTACCCATGCTTTTTAATTTTCCTAGGTATATATTTAATATTATTTATTTTAATATGTATGTATATACCTACTTTTGAAATATTTTAAGGTTGTCGTTGATGCATGATATCAACAACTGATATGAACTTTGAGGATATGAAAGATTACGTTGTCGACAATAAAATCATATTTTAACAGTTTGATGTGGTTTAAGCTTTGAGTATTAAACCAACAGGAGACGTCACGCGCACTAGTTTCTTTACAAAAAAGTCTGCCAATTTCTTCGGGGGGGACGAGGAAACAATCACAAATAATGTTAAAACAAACGCATTTTTTGATAAAACAATTAAACACTAGCTTGAACTAGGTGCACACAAATACATTCACCAATACAAGAACTCCGTAAACTCAAACAAACTAGTTGTATTTAACTGGTGTGCTCAAAGACCGACACGTTTTTTTGGCAGAGGGGAACGCCTGTTAGTGGCGTCTCCGGCGATTTAAGTCACCAGAGTAAAACTATGTTAGTCGGGGATAGTGATATTTATTTTGTTTACTAAACTTCATATTATTTTTCCTAAATGATTCCGCTTTTCCTGTGAACTTTTTTCTTTGGCTTCGTTAAAATTTCTTAGGTACATTCACTAGCACTGTCTTCACTTCTAGGTAAGCATCCAAACAGTCCTTTCCACTGCAAAAAGAAAGTTAGTGTTATAGGTACACTAAATTGCAGATAATGAAGTTTTTTAACCATTACTGTAAACAGAATACTTACTTTTCCCGCCCAATCCCGGATTCCTTGAAACCACCGAACGGAAGGTGCACGTCTCCCGCCATATAGGTGTTCACCCTGCCAAAAAACATGCATACAATAAAACTTTGTCTAGATACAAAAACACATTTGTTTTTATTTTTTGTCTGTCAGAGTTTGTACAAATTATAATAAAATCTATAGCGGTATTGACATTTTCCTTCCAAAAGTAAAAAACCTTGTGAGTGCCATTAAGCAAATTAAATAATAGTAGTATAATGTTAATTGTAATATTTTTGTTTCTTTTTTAATTTAAAAAAAAATATATTCAGGTCTCCTTTAAAGACTAGTGGATAGACTTTCTTTGTTTAGTAGCGCGTCCGTTGCAACTTTAGGTGCTAAACATTAGTGGAAACTATTTAGGAATACTGTAATATTTATATTTAATGTAATATCTATAAGTTTTTATTGTATAAGCTGTTTGTTTTCCTTAATAAAGAATTTTTTTTTTTAAAACCGTAAAAGTAGTAGATACCGTACAGCTAAAACACTATATACTTAGTACACACTAGTAATTTCCACGCCTAGTAGGTTGAATTCGTGTACCTACTGGTATAATTTGTATAATTGGTATAATATTTAAGATCTTTTGACACAGTAATTCCTGAAAATAAATGATTTCTGATTCTAATTCTTATAAAATACAAAACAGGAAAATAAGAGATAAATTTGAAGAGGAAAATACCCCTTTAGACCAAGTGTTTAATTCGGAGACGTGCGTTTATATTTGCGAAGAACCTCATACAAAAGTTTTATAGATAACTGAAATGCGTGTTCTTACCAAACATAGCCAGCCTCGACGTGCTTGCTGAACTGGAGTGCGTTGTTGAGGTTCTGGGTGAAGATGCCCGCAGCGAGGCCGTAGTTGGTGTCGTTGGCGCGGTGGATGACCTCCTCCAGAGTGTCAAACTTGAGGATGCTCTGTACGGGACCGAAGATCTGTAACAATGGGGTCAAATGGTAATAATAGTTCTACTTACACATTTCTTGTGAGAATATTGATAGCGCGTTTAGAACTTTTGAAATCACGATCTCGACGTCTGTGGCGCTTGCGTTCTATGTAAGACCATAAAATAATAATAATATAATCTCACGCCTTTTTTTTTTATCCCCGAGGGGGTAGGCAGAGGTATTCCATTACTGGACATACCCACATTTCACGAGATATATTGGACCCCTAAACGTGATAGGTGGTGAGCCCATCGCCGGACCGGGTCTGTTTACACATGTCTCAGAATTAATTCTGAGACCTGCGGGTGTCCTCACGATGTTTTCCTTCACCGTCGAGCTAGTGATGAATACATACGTAAGTTTTTGAAAAACTCATTGGTACATGCCAGGATTCGAACCCGAGCCTCACTGATTTTCGGCCGTCCGGGCTATCACTGCTCTATGTCCATATCTCAACAAAATCTATTTGCTATGACACGAGCTCGATTTTACAGTTATAATATGTGGATACGGAAGTAATGAGCCAATCTAAACTAATATCATAAAGAGAAAAGATTTGTATTTTTGTATGTTTGTAATGAATAAATTCAAAAATTACTAAACCGGTTTTAAAAACTGTTTCAGCGATTGAAATCCACAATATCCCTGAGTAACATAGGCTATATTTTATCCCAGTATTCTCACCGAAACGGGAACTACACTGAGAAAACTGGTAATCATAAAAGACGTGAAATCAGGATAAGTAAGATGAATTCACCTCAAGGACGGAGAATACTGATATCACCAAAAAGAAAGATGATAACACGTCTGATGATGATAACTGCATTTAAGATGACGTGTCACCATGGCTTTAGTCGGACGAGCATACATAATGTGATTATGTTTACTACTATTTATGTTTGCTTTCATCATATCTCGAGTTACATACTATTATATTTCCTACTATTTATCGATGACTTCCTCGTACCTCCAGTTATTATGTCCTATTATTTTTTTTACTATTTATCGAGGACTTCATCATATTTCCAGTTTTGTAAAATTGTAACACGCTAGGCTCGGTGGGGGAGACTGTCAAGTTAGAAGCCTCACCATGGAATTCAGCTGTTCTGATAATGTCAAACAACTCTTCCTAAATAGTGCCCGAAATTCCCTGATCCAGATATTGCAAAGGTGTCCAAAAGAGACGGGGAACCTCTCTCTCTACTAATGAAACCTTGCACCTAACCCCGGAGTGGATACAATGTCAAATGCATCTTAACTACTTATATCTAAACCCTGAGTCAAACGATAGTGCGTTTTAATTCGACCATGGCGCCATCTATCGAGAACGTATGACAACACTTGTTTGCGTTACGTGTGCGTTAACACTAATGTGTTCCACTATTATTTTTCTACTATTTGCCGATGATCATATATCCAGTTAGGTCTAGTCCAGGTGTCGAGGGTCAGAGGAGTATGGAGGAGTGGAGGTGGAATCTCCATCGTGAAAAGGGAAGATCTTCCGCCAGGCGAAGTGATCGTGCCTGGGGACCGCGGTCCAACGGTTGATGTTGGACAGTTGTATTTATACAAACTCATTAGAAAACTTCGATAGCGCGGTTTAGAACTCGGCCGTCTATTGGCGCGTTCTATGTAGTGTCACTTATATTAATATGCTTAGCGCATAAAATAATATGACTGTAATATTAAATAATATGATGCTGGTATTTCATGGTATTTTCGGTGATACTTCTTTATATTCGACTAGGAAATCTATATAAGTACGGTGACGGTGTCATTGTGTTTTATGTTTATAATCTTACTTATAAATATCAGACAAATTTATAGTACAGTGAGATATTATTTAAAAAGAGAATATTCCAACTTAACTTATTATTTCGATTATAGCGTAATATTAACCTATTTTTTCCTTATTGTACGACAATTCTCCAGTTTTAGACAAACGTCACGTTATTTTATGATTACGAAGAATTAAAAAATATCATGTCTTTGTTATAATTATGTGAGCGGAATGGAGCGATTGGAGCTAGCGCCGAAAGTGCTGTCATCATATTATTTTTAAGGAATCACACAGAATGTTATGCATACTCATAGATGAGATTCTGTAGTCGTATTTTAGTAATCATCACTATATTAATATGATGCTTACTCTAAAAATAAGATTCTGTAATAAATTTTAGTAGGATTCACATTATTCTATAAAATTAAATGTGGTGCTAGGACTTCATCGTATTTTCGGTGATACTTCTTCATATTCAACTAGGAAATCTATCAAAATACGGCGACGGTGTCATTGTGTTTTATAATTATAATCTTACTTTATCAATATCATACAAATTTATAGTACAGTGAGTTATTATTTGAAGAAGAGAATATTATATTGTGTGACAAATTTTTACGATGCTAAGAATCATAATATCGCATTACTTACTCAAACAATTCGATTCCAACTAATATATTTCGATTATAGCATAGTATTAACCTATTATTTGCTTATTTTACGATAATGCACCTGTTTAAGACCAACGTCACGTTATTTTATGATTACGCCGAAATGACATTTTTTTCAGTGTACGCGGGTGAAACTGCTCAGAACCAGTAGGTACAGTAGACAGTATAGGTACAATAAATCAGTAGATTTCTCTAAATTATATAACGCCCTAAATCTGAATTAATCTTCAATTGCTAATATTATAAACATTTTGTTGTATGTTTTATTGTAATCAATATGCTCCGGAACCACTGGATCGATTTTAAAAACTTTCACCAAATGGAAAGCTTACTTTTCTAGGAGCATGGACTATAATTATCTTCTGGTGTCAAATATATTACTAACTAGCGATCCGCCCCGGCATCGCACGGGTGCAATGCTAATACCAAAACCTTCCTCTTGAATCACTCTGTCTAAAACCGCATCAAAATCCGTTGCGTAGTTTTAAAGATACATAGGGATATAGGGACAGAGAAAGTGACTTTGTTATATACTATTTAGTAATAATCACCTCTTCCTTGGCAATGGTCATGTTGTCGGTGACGTCAGCGAAGACTGTGGGCTGAATGTAGTAGCCGGAAGTGCCGATGCGTTTCCCGCCGGCCATCAGCCGCGCGCCCTCCTTTTTGCCAATCTCAATGTATTCCAACGCCTTGGTCATAGTAGCTTCATCCGTCTGTAATATCATAACACAAATAATAAATTGATATAATAAATAAAAATGGTGGGACACAATTCACACACCGATATTTAGTCCCAAATTAGGCAGAGCCTGCACTATGGGTACTAAACAACTGATAACCATACTTAGATAATTATTAAACGACCAGACACGAAGAAAACAGACATATTTATGCACACAAATGTTGGCCCCGAGCAGGAATCGAACCCGCGACCTCCGACTCAGAAGGCAGAGTCACTACCAACTGAACCAAAAGGCCTGTCTAAAAATTGTGGAACACAATCACGGTTATCTAGTCCCAACTAAACAGAAACTGTACTTTGGGTATTAAACAACTGATAAACATATTTAAATGAGAAGTAATTAAATGGGCAGCAATTATAAAATTTGGTTAGCCACAAAAAATCTGCATTTAAATCATTTGGTCGGCATAAAAAGTATTGTTTGCAAATAAAAAAATCAGGCAGCAATTCTTGTTCGGCAAATAATTTTGATAATGGTCAAAAATTAAATCAGAAATAGGCAGCTTACAATAACATGGGTTTGCATAATAAACATTCAGTCCGCAAAATAGTTACTTGGTCCGCAAAATAACTACTTGGTCAGCAAGACTTCATGATTGAACAGCAGAGAAAACATGTCCCACCCCCACCCCCACCCCTACCTCCTGATACCTCCTACTACCTCCTACCACCTCCTACTACCTCCTACAACATCCTACCACCTCCTACCACCTCCTACTACCTCCTACTCCTTCCTACACCGAACTCCTACACCCCATTCCTACCCCCCACTCCCACGCCCACTCCCACGCCCACTCCCACTTCCACTAGGACTACCACAACCACCACTGCCACTGCCACTACCACTTACACCACCACCACCACTACCACAACCACCACCACCACTTGTAGGTAATCGTAATAATAATCATAATCATAAAAGTTGCATAATCCAAAGTCCTTCCTAATCTATGTAAGGAATGCGCCCATTTTGCGCATGACAAGTTTGCTGAGATTATTTTTGCTACTTTTATATGAAGCTCAAAAAATATTTTTTGGCTTCCCCTCTGAGTGCTTACCAAAATTTTATTAAACAGTAGCAGCTCATTGCAGCTCAAAAGTAATTACAGCCATCCAGAATGACATAAATTGCTGATAGGTTTTGTAATGTTTGCTGGCCATGAGTTGCTGACCAATTAGCTATTTCTGCTTACAGATTATATTTTTCTGCTTACAAAAATACGAATACTTTGCTAACCATTTAAATAACACCCTATTTAAATACAGATGGCTAGCAAACACCCAAAGAGAAGGCCAATAAATGTATATATATGTTGGCTGTAAATGTTGTCATGCACACAAACCTTGGCCTAGAGCGGGACACGAACGCGTGACCTCTGACTCAGAAACACCAACTGAGCCAACAGGACCATCACCGTCAACACCATATTTTTATGTAAGTTTTCCAAATTACATACACTTCGGAGAATTAAATAAGACAGGAATCATCATTTATGTACACTGGTCTGAAAGTTAACCTAAAGTTCTTTATAACTTGGTGAAAGAGCTCCATACCAGAGCTTGTGGCGCTACGAGTATCTCTCTCGCTAGGGCATAGTGGGCACATAAACTTCGATTTGCGAGTAGGTACCTAATTAAAGGTAAAGTTTAAACATTACTAAATGCAACGTTACTAAATTTGGCTAATTATCAACATTCTTTATTTCTTGTAAATGTAAAAACACAACTTTTCTAATGTGAACTTTTAAATAACAAGATATACTTATAGAAATATACAACGCGTTACAGAAAAAGCGCAATTCCTCATACACCCCAATTAGAATATTAATATAAAAAAAATATGATGCAATCGAACTTTAGTTGTGTCTAACCAATTCTCATAAATATCGATTAATAATAGCACGATTTCCATAGAAAGCACTAAATTCAGCTACGATAATTCATTTTTTTTGAAAAATTTAACACATATTAAAAATAGCTGAAATCGAATAAGTAGTCGATACTTAACAAACTGATTTCAGGAATCTGTTACATGTTGTATAAAACGTACCTATAGTGTAGGTGAACTATAAAATGTGATTGTCAGGTATATTAGAGGTACTGAAAATTTTAACATAATATAAACAGATTTTCTCAATAAATATAGGATTAAGAATGAGTACCTACATAATAATGAAATAGGCAGATTGATTTCCAATCTCAAAATGCGCGCTTTTGAGGAATGTGCGCAGGTGGGTAGAGGTATAACTATTCTTAGAAACAAACGTATAACGACTGTCATTTAGACCTATAAAAACGAAGCCAATGACAGGTCTTCACAGATAACCAGTTTACCTGAGGTCCTTGTTGTGTGTCGGGAGCGGCCGGGTCGCCAACTTTGAGGGCCTGCGCAGCCTGAACCGCTAGCTTTACGAACTCATCGTAAATTCCAGATTGGACGAATAAACGGGACGCGGCGACGCACACTTGACCCGACAATAGGAAAATAGCTTGCGCTGCATACGGTACTGCTACGTTTACTGTAAGAAACATTTTCTCTGTATATTTTTACAATAAAGCGCTCAGCTTGACACTTTGGACTTTGAACCGGCCCTGTATTCTACGGCGCGCAGTATAAATCAGAGCTCAGCTTAAATAAATAAAATAATAAATAATAATCTTACTCCTTTTATCCCCGAAGGTGTAGGCAGATATATTAGATTTCTGGATATACCTTTTCACGAGATATTCTTTGGACCCCTCAATGTGATAGGTGGTGATCCCATCGCCGGACGGGGTCTGTTACACATGTCTCAGAATTAATTGTGGGACCTGCGGGTTTCCTCACGATGTTTTCCTTCACCGTCGAGCTAGTGATGAATATGTAATGTACGTAAGTTTTGAAAAACTCATTGGTACTTGCCAGAATTCGAACCCGAGCCTCACTGATTATCATCATGTAGCTCAGCTTAAACTGGAAGTGTAAAGCTTGACTTGCTCTTGACTGTACCTACTATTCCCCGCGATTTCACTCGACTAACAGTTCCCTTGAAAAAATATTCCTAAAAAACTGAAAGAATTTTCAAACTGGTAATTTCGGAGCATATTCATTACAAACAAACATACAAATAAATGAAACATACAAGAAAAACAAATCTTTTGTCTTTATTCTATTAGTGTAAATATTAGTGTATAGAAATGTAAAGTATGAAGTAGGTATAAAATACGTACCTATCAAAACAGACAAATCTTGGAGATTTTTGGTTTGTTTCGTAAATGTTTTGTGTATGTATATTATATATAAAAAAGGTATATTTATTATAATTGACTTTGTATCGAACGCAGAAGACATTGCCGCTACGAACTGAGTTGGGCTTGTTATTTGTTATTAGTCAACGGACAGCTGTATACCAACTACCTACTTAAGTATTGTTTGATTAATTACGTTGGAGCCCATTTACATAGTGAATAAATAATCATTATTAGTATCATACCTAAGACATAAATGGATTTACTCTCACTTATCTCGTGCTGTAGTTAAACATGACGCCACCCGATGGCGTAATACATCAGGGCATTTTCGCCAACTTCACTGTTTTGGGAGAACGAGAAAAAAAGTTCAAAATTAGAAGTAAAAAGGGTCAAAGTGCATAAAGGATCATTTGAACATCAAAAATATGTTGGATTGCACCGAATCTGTATCTTAATTTACGAGATATTTAGCAATAAAGTTTTGGTAAGGACATTTTTGGACCGGTAATGACAACTTTTCAAAACTCTGAAGATGTTTTGAAGGGTTTGTATCCACGGATATTAGCCATGGATAACGACGAGTTGTATGAGTTGGGCTAGCCTGAATACATACTACATATACATTTTAAGAACATTCGAAAATAAAATTAGTAAAATTTTGGTAGCCATCAACATTCCGCATACATTAAGGTGGTGTTTTTTTATACAAATGCTAAAGGTATCGGCTTTTTATTTACCTTCTTGAAGAATTCCCTTGATTTTCCAGTCACATTGTATAGGGTTTTAGAATCAGTCTTTATACTAACGATTTATGTAAATAACTA
Organism: Ethmia dodecea; assembly: GCA_963855545.1. Taxonomy (NCBI): domain Eukaryota; kingdom Metazoa; phylum Arthropoda; class Insecta; order Lepidoptera; family Depressariidae; genus Ethmia; species Ethmia dodecea. The sequence goes on along the minus strand of OY979444.1, from coordinate 11,265,771 downwards.
AAAACATATAAACTCTCCACAATTTATATGATTAGGTTACAATCAAATTTAAAATAACAAAACTTTTTAAAAAACATTTAAAAAAAACAAATCACTTTTCGCCAAACTGTAAATCTGTCGTAACTTAGGTAAGCACTTTATTTTATACAACAGTCAAAAACAAACAATATAATTTGAACATTCTTATGAAATAAGAAATAATAATAGACTTTTACTTGAATTAACTAAAACGTATTTTCTCCAAAATGTAAAAGAAAGATACAAAACAAAAACACTCTTGCTTCAAATGCTAATAGTTTTTTATAACATTTAATGCTTATGTATATTTATGTTCTAAATAACAAACAATAATTCTTTAGTTTTTAGTTTTAAATAATACCCTTAAAATAAATAAAAAAATAATGTTCATTTAGTACTTTAATATTCATATTATAACTTGCTATTATTTATAGCCCAGTCATATTAGGGGTGAAAATTGGTTTTTCGCAAATATATTTGTTCCTATTGCTTAAATGAGATTTACACTTATTATAAAAGTTGTAGAGTATATAATTTTTTACAACTTTTGTTTGAAATTTTATACTTTACAACTTTTATAATAGGTGCAAATCTCATTTAAGCAATAAGAACCGATATATTAACGAAAAACCGATTTTTATTACCTTTGACCTTCAATATCTTAAGACGCGAACACGATAGCATTTGTGACTTTTGAGACAATATTTAGGACGACAAAACAAAGTTTTTACCAATTTACAGCTTATTTTCTTTCATTCCGAGGTTGAGGTCCCTTTTTTACCTAATATGACTGGGCTATTGGGATAATTCTTTCTATAAAAAAATTAAATGTCATCCATCCCAAAACTGTCCTTACCGCTCTACTTAACAGGACCCGGCGAGGACAGTCGTGGTAAGGACATTCGACGGTTTTTGTGACTTCATTCTAAAACTTTCCAATATTACACCGGTTTTTTAGACGTATTGCGCACAAAAAAGCTGTTTTTATAATATATCTAGGACTCAGACATATATAAATAGTACTTACCTTAAATCTGGATGTGGTGCCGGTGTGGACATATTTTCAAATTTTTAGAAGGAACGCTTGTACAGCAAAAACAAAGGCGCGCTATCTAACATTTCTACGCTCAACGGACGAATGACGAGCTTGCCTATGCACAGTGATGCGCTTGTATGTGTGCGGTGCACAGTTTACTTATGCTTTAACATTTTGTTACGAAAACCGGTAAGGACAAAAATTGCTACCAGAAGTTGTAACGTTGTAAATAACATGTTTATGAGGCACCTACAAATTTATTTTCTATTTTTACTTAATGCTAAAACTATATTCTAATGTATAAAATCATAAGTAAGTGTAAATTTGCTAGTAATTTTTTTGTACACCGAGTCAAAGTTTTAAAAGTAGAAATGCAGCATACGTTACACCCCGATTTTTTTGTTTCAGTCCAGTATTACTTCCAATTTAAATGAGTTGTTTGAAAGACAATCTTATAAAAAGTAAGTTAATAAGGCATTAATTGGTATCGTAACAGAAATTTCACATTTATTATAGTAATTTTTAAAAAATCAGGTTGCAACCAGTTTTTGGCCCTTTGGCGAAAAGTCCCATCAGTCTTGTCAAGAAAAAGTTGGATCAAAACCTTTATCCTGCCTGTAGTCTCGTGCGTTTACCTACTCAGATATTGTATTCATACTACTTACATTTGAAACAACGGCAAGGTGTGAGTCTGACTCGGACGAAGGGTTCCGTACTCCGTAAGTATCTATGGAAACGGCAAACAAGCACGTTTGTGGTATGGGAGCCACTTTAGGTATTTATTTTATTCTGTTTTTAAGTATTTGTTGTTATAGCGGCGACATAAATACCTACATTATCTGTAAAAATTTCAACTGTCTAACTATCACGGTTCATGAGATACAACCTGGTGACAGACGGACAGACGGACGGACGGACAGGCGAGTTTTAGCAATAGGGTCCGTTGTACCCTTTGGGTACGGAACCCTATAAATGCGGAAGTTTCTTGGAAGACTGAAGTAGTAATTATCTATTTATTACCTACCTACTTCATTTCATTAGGCATTTAAATAACTCACTACCAAATAATGAATCTACCGTTTCGTGTGCATCAGCAAAAAAAAATACACATCTATAATATTTTCTAAAATATCTCAAGATAAACAATATTTTTTAAGATAATAAAATAATTGTCGACACTTACAGTCGGCATCGTCCATAATGATGAGGGGGCTCTTGCCGCCGAGCTCCAGCGTGACTCGCTTCAGGTTGTTGGCCCCGGCAGCCTGTTGGATAAGCTTGCCAACCTGAATCCAGAACAAGCATTCGAATTAAACACATAAACACACGTATATCGAAGATACTAAGGGGAACTCGTTTTTGAAATTTCGAAAAACCGATTGCCTACAAGTAGGTACTTACATAGGTTATAGGTATAGATTCGGAGAATCTGAGTCTATGACTGTGTTTTATGAAATTACCTATCATTATTATCTATTGCGCTCTGTTTATTTACTTACTACGAAGTTTTTAAAAGCTATAAATAAGTAAATATTCATTCACACCCTGATTTGGCAGAGGTTATCAGGATGTTCCACTTTTCACCAGGGTATTTTTAGGGCCCCTATCAATTCTAGGCTTGCTGGTTTCCTCAAGATTTTTAGCAACCCAATGATAAATATCCGGCATGCATGAGATGCGGGAAATGGGAAACGGGAAAAATGCGATGACAAAGATCGTCCGAAAAATAAAACACACTCGACACTTACAATTAACATAAAAAGCGATGTTGCATAAGATTGTAAATAAAGAGGTCAGAAGAAAAAAAAACTGTTGGAAAGAGAAACTTTTTCTTCGAACGTCTTCAATCGTATAGTTTATCTCATACTGCAAGGGATCCGGTGAAAGAAATCTTGGCGACGTCTGGGTGGTGCGTGAGAGCGGAGCCCGCGCCGGGGCCGAAGCCCGGCACCACGTTGACCACGCCGGGGGGCACGCCCGCCTCCGCCAGCAGCGCTGCCAGCGCCAGTGCCGTTAGCGGCGTCTGCTCCGCCGGCTTCACCACCACCGTGCAACCTGATAGGGACACAGAATCATCTTCAACCCACAAAAACTGCTGAGCTACGGGTGTTTTCTCACACATGAAGAAGATGAACCTTAATCTCCCATGCGAGTTCACGTTAGGGAACGGCGTTATAGGCTAGTCACATAACTGTCAACATTTTTGAGCCTCCCAAGGGTAGCTAACATCCATTGTCAGTAAACACAACGAAAACCAGCACAAACGGTTTAAAGTGCCTTTCAAAACATACACTGAATGCTTCGGAAACAATGATAATAGTTAATTACAAGGCAACAACGAGAATGTCCTTTAGATTAAATTTAAATATCACTTGTTTATAGGTGCAATTGGCACGTATGTAATCGATAGAGAGGCTACTTCATCATCATCATCAGCCTATATTTGTCCCCTGCTGGACATAGGCCTCCCCTAATTAGCGCCATCGCACCCTGTCTTCAGCCTGTCGCATCCAGCTTCTGCCTGCAGTCTTTCCCAGATCGTCATCCGATCTAGTCTACGTCAAAGAATTTTAGCAATCTGAAGCGGCAGTGGGCCGGCGATATCTCGCGAAGAACCGACAACCACTGGGGTAAACGTGTTCTGGTGAAGACCACGACTCGGCAAACGTAGTGTATACAGGCTACTACTGCGCAGTGACTATATACTAATAATAATATAATCTCACGCCTTTTATCCCCGAGGGGGTAGGCAGAGGTATTCCATTACTGGATATACCTACATTTCACGAGATATATTGGACCCCTAAACGTGATAGGTGGTGAGCCCATCGCCGGACCGGGTCTGTTTACACATGTCTCAGAATTAATTTCGAGACCTGCGGGTTTCCTCACGATGTTTTCCTTCACCGTCGAGCTAGTGATAAATATGTAAGTAAGTTTTTGAAAATCTCATCGGTATATGCCAGGATTCGAACCCGAGCCTCACTGATTTTCGGCCGGCTCTTTAACCGTTCGGGCTATCACTGCTCTATATATATATATATATATATGTGTCGCAGTCGGATTGTATAATCCGCCGTATGACATTTCGGCTAGCTGTTATCAAAAATAGGGCCGTTTTGGAATGCGGCGGTTCAACGATTAGCCGGATTGAATGCAGCTAAATAAAAAACCGCCGCAATGTATTCGCCGCCATACGTTATTCAACACGGATATAGACTATATATCAGGTCTAAAAAGGAATTATTATGTTGATGGAATGTACTTATGTATGTTTCGGTTAGATTACATTACTTGTTTGTTAGATACTTACAAGAATCAACACACAAAAGTGAATAGACATTTTTACAACATGAACCTTTCTCTTTCATCAACAACAAATTGTACGAAAGTAACATAAAAAATATTTACAAAATAATGTTGCAACGTTGCATTCGCTGTTACATTGCATATTATAATAAGTAGGTCATTCCCTGTAAAGTTGCCGATGAAATCCGACTAAGTAGATAATGTTTTTCTATCCAATTTCTAGAATTTGTGGATTAACCCCACTATTATTTTTTTAATAACAAAATAGTGTGTAAATTGATAAAACTTTGTTACGCTTTCAACAACTTTACAACTGCGGAAAACGTAACGTAAAGTATTTAATTTTAATAAATACTTATTTAATTTATTAAAGTTAAATATTTTCTGTAACATAACACACACAGTTTTGCAGGATGTGGCCGCTTAAATGCCTAAACAAGTAAACCATTCTGTTGAAAAATTCTCTACACAAAACGGGAATTCCATTGGTATAGTCTCTACTCTACCTGCAGCCAAAGCAGTGGTAACTTTATTCAAGAACATGAGTAAAGGCACGTTCCACGGCAGAATAAGCCCACACACTCCCACGGGCTGTTTCAGGGTATACCCGAACGTGTCACCGTCTGAAACAACATACGACGTGCTGAATTTCACTATCCTCGTTTCTCTGCGCCTACTTCACTAGGATTATCACATTGTTTTTCCAAGTAAAACCTACTTGGAATATCAGGTATTAACTTTGCGGAAGTCCATAATTATTTTGCCCCACTATACGGGAAACGTAGTACTGACTATCTAAGTGAGTAGGTATAAATCGGAACAAGCAACCGTTTTGCCTGACCACAATAGAAGGTGGGTTATTTTAGGTGTATGTATGATACGTAAAGTGAGCATAATTTCTTTGGCGCAGCCTGTAGCCTCAACGGTTTGTCGATAGATTTTTCTTTATCGGCAAAGTGTTGACTACATTTTTCCCGGATGCACCAGTAGGAAGGTAATGTTTCAATCTTTCCAGTTCTTTTTACACTCTTTTTTATTTTTATAATTAGCTATTTTCTGATTATCGTGATTACCGTTCCCGTAGAAAATTCAAAAATCCCTTCTTAGCCCATGTATACTCTTGTCATATACGTACCTATGTGTAAAATTTCATGCTTCTAGTCTTAGAGGTTTCGGTCAGTCAGTCAGACAGTTTCTTCTTTTATATTAAACATGTACCATATTTACAAAAATATCATAAAATACGTTATTTTTTATATCGGTAGTTACCTGCCTGAGTAGTTTCACCGTGATATTTATCAGCCAAGCTGGCCATATAGCGAGTACTTCCTACGCCTAAGCTCACGAAGCTTTTAGCAATTGACAGCACCATGCCGTTGTTGTATGACTCCAGCTGTGCCAGGTAGTCTACGTCGCGCTCTATGAGGTCTGCGAATTTGTTGAGTACCAGACTTCGCTGCGAAGCGTCGAGCTGTCGCCATTCCGAGTTGCGGTGGAACGAGCGGCGCGCTGCGCTCACGGCTAAGTCTATGTCTGCCTATAACGGGTAGAAGGTTAATTATTACACAGATTTGAATCAAGATAAAGAAAACTACAAGATTACCCTCCAAGAGGTGGCAGAGTTATTCTTTTCTGGAATTTACATTTTTTTTTTGTCCCCGTACCATCACAGCTGGTGGTTAGCCTTTGTTATACCAAAAGATGTTCCATTTTAGGCCAGGTACATGTACATTATACACTACCTAACTCAAAAAATCTAGATAAATTGATAGCTTCAGGCAAGAATAAAAATTATTCGATTACGTCAAACTCTTCAGTCGAATAAGCGGATATCTGGCGATGGAAGCGGCAAATAGATTTATTCCTCAGGTAGTGGAGTTATTCGAAAAATAAGTCCTATCCGACTATTGAAAAATTCAATATCCAGCTATCTGTCGAATAAACCCTATCTGTCTGTTTATCTAGCTATTGAAAAATCGGCCCTAAATGTCTCACTTTGTGGTAAATAAAAATTTCATTGACATTCAATACGGCGACTCTTCCAAACATAGGAGTTGGAGAAAAATCAGTCTCTTACTTTTTCTTTCTTTACTTCCAACCATAGTGGATAACATATTATGTTTGAATTGCAATAATTATTAATTTTAAATATAAGTTCTCTATTACTTATTCTGTGGTTCTGGTCCTACAGTCATTTTTTATCCAAAAAAAGTAAGTAAGAAAAAAAGAAAGATTTTTTTTTATTTTTGACACAGATATAGGTACAAGTAATAAAAAATATTTTAAAGTTTTATTCCTTTAGGCGGAGTACGTCATTTTCTTTACCAGTCACTTTCTGGTTAGGTCACGTTCTGAAGACGCCACTTTCTGTGGACGTCACGTTCTAAGGAGGCCACTTTCTTAGAGCGTCACGTTCTGAGAATGTCACTTTCTTAGATTGCCACTTTCTGACTTTGTCACTTTCTGATTTCGTCACTTTAAGGTACCTTTTAGGTACAAGAAGTTTATTTTATTTCTCTTAAGGCTGCGTCAACCTTTTATGGTGTTTATAAAAAGTTGCTAAGATATTTGGAATTGCACATAACTATTTGGAACAGAACAGAACCTTTATTTTGTCAACTCGAAAACGTATTGATTTTTTTGGCAACCTAACCTCTGACGTGCCACCAATCCGCCCGCTGTAGTGCGACGTATGCTTATGATGAATAAATAAAAACTGTTATAAATTGGAAAATTATGCGTTTATATTTTCTATGCATACAATCTTCTTTATGCTTGTTTTTTAACTTATATTTAAATTCACAAAAAAAAGTATTAAATCACTCTTACATAACTACCCTTACAACACTCTTACATAAAAGCAAATAAAACAATTAATCTTTTAAATGAAATAAGGTTTTACTTAAATAGTAATAATTAAGCACATAAATTCAACCTACAATGTGAAGATAATAAAATAATGCGTAATATTTTTAGTTAGTAACATTTAGGAAGCGATCGCACGACGTACTCGTAGTAGTGTGCGTGTCTATTACGCATACATACAGCGAACCAAGCCACGCCGCTCCAAATATCTAACTGTACAAGCTAAAAGGTTGACGCAGCCTTAAGAGAAATAAAATAAACTTCTTGTAGGTACCCAAAAGTGACGAAATCAGAAAGTGACAAAGTCAGAAAGTGGCAATCTAAGAAAGTGACATTCTCAGAACGTGACGCTCTAAGAAAGTGGCCTCCTTAGAACGTGACGTCCACAGAAAGTGGCGTCTTCAGAACGTGACCTAACCAGAAAGTGACTGGTAAAGAAAATGACGTACTCCGCCTAAAGGGTTTTATTGATATTTTTGCGTATATGTACAATACAAGAATCTAAGTTAATACTAGGTATTCTTTATTCTGTGTTCTGACCTAACCCCCTTTGTTATGGAATAATCATAAATTTAAAATAAGTTATTACTTAACATATGGCTACATACCTTGTCTCCTTCGGCGACCTTGGCAATGACAGATCCATCATGGGGATAGTAAGTTTCGAAGGTTTTACCGCTCTGAGAATCCACCCATTGATTATCGATGAAGATCTAAGATATAAATAAATGGAATGGAATTTTAGTAGATCACCAAATAGCCAATAAAATATCGGATCTGTTCACGATGATAATCTACTATATAAAAATAAGTCGGGTTTTTACTTCCTGGCATCTGGTCGAAAAACAATTAAAACAATTTTTAATAATTAAAAGAGCGGTAAACGAGGAAGGTTTTTGTATATCTACTATATAAAAATAAGTCGGGTTTTCCTTCCTGACGATTTAACTCGAGAACGGCCGGACCGATTTCGATGAAACTTTTTGTGTGGGTTCGGGTGGGTCCAGGGATGGTTTATAGCAAAGAAAATTTAGCATTGCACCCGTGCGAAGCCGGGGCGGGTCGCTAGTGAGTGTAGATAAATCTAGTGAATGGCGGAAACTTTGTCGTTATCGAAGAATATTTTCCTTTTATTTAATCTGGGGTCCGATAAGGATATTTTAATTTCTTTGCACAAGAGACACTGGAAAAGTGTATGATTAGACATATAGAGGATAGAAAAGTGTGTCTTGTGTGCACTTGCGTGACCAATAGATTTCGGATACACAAAGAATTATCCAATATAATTCTGTTTTTCTTTCTACAACTTTGTGTTCTATGAAGATTGAAAAGCCATTTCATTCACGGTTAAATCACCTATAGGTAACTATTAAAATTTATAGACAACAAATTATTTACTGGTGAAAAGTAAGTATTTCCAGAAATGCAAAACCTCTTCAAAACCCCGAGGATAATAGGCATATTTATTTTAATTTATTTATTGAATAACTAGCAGCGCCCTGCGGTTTCACCCGCGTAGTTCCCGTTCCCGTGGGAATACGGGGATAAAATATATACTGTGTTATTCTGATGTATAAGCTATATAACTGTAAAGTATCATCAAAATCCGAAGGCAGTGACAGACTGCAATATCGTGATTGGAGACGAACAAATTGAACAGGTGAATGAGTTTGTGTATCTGGGTTCAAAGTTTACAAGAGATGGAAAGTGTGAGAGTGATATTGAAAGAAGAGTGAATGCAGGAAACATGGTGAATGGAGCTCTGCACTCCTTTATGAGCAGTCGGAAGGTGTCTAACAAGGCTCGTTTGGCTGTGCATATACGGAAGTGAAAGTTGGGTATGGCAGAAGAAACATGAAAGCAGAATAAATGCAGTTGAGATGAGAGCGTTAAGAAGTATGATAGGAGTAAACTGAGTGACAGGATAAGAAATAGTGAGATAAGGAAACGTTGTGGTCTGAAAGAAGATGAAGTGACAAAAATTGAGAAAGGTATGCTGAGATGGTTTGGCCATGTCGAGAGAATGAATGAAGAACGGTTGACGAAAAAAGTGTATAAAGCGAGTGTGAATGAAAGTGTTGGAAGGGGTAGACCTAGGCGGACGTTTCGAGATCAAATGGGGGACGTCTTGAAAAAAGGCCAAGTCAAGAGTACCCTAAACCGAAGAGCATGTATGAAAGGAACAATGAAAGTTGACGAAGCGAAAGAAGTTTGTAAGGATCATAGCAAGTGGAAAGAAGTGGTCTCTGCCTACCTCTAGAGGCGTGATTATATGTATGTATGTATGTAAAATGCGAACGCAATTTTTTGCGTGAAAGAGGAACAAACATCCATCCAGACATCCAGCCATCCATACAAACTTTCGCGTTTATAATATTAGTAGGACAACCACTGTTTATAAGTAGGTAGGTACCTGAGTAACAGAACTCTACTCATAAAAACTCAAAGAAAATTAATTTTCCCAGACTGAGCTGGATGTATTTTTCGCGACCGCGACTCTAACAACATTGAAAATTTTATCAAATACGTTAGAGCTATTCTCGAGAACACGATTACCAACGAATAGATATACCTACTTATCAATAAAATATTGCATCTAATAGTAAAACATAGTTAGAATTCGGAATACCTATCAGCTCGATTTATCTATCAATTAAAGTAATTAAAATGATTAGAAATATCTTCATATTGTTACATACGTAACGTGTATACTCCGTAAAACTAAGTTCTACCCAAGATAGGGTAGGTAGCACCAACTAAATCAATTGTTAAAACAAATTTTTGTCTCTCAAATATTGCACACTGATCTGATTGCCAGTTTTTTTATTTGTAAGCGACCAGTCTCTTTACGTGTGTGTTGTCTCGTTATCTCAGATACCCAGTATGCGGAATATAATTTTATACATTTTATCAATATTACATTATAGTTTATTGATCAACTAGCGACCTGCCCCGGCTTCGCACGGGTGCAATGATAACACTAAAAGCTTCCTCTTGAATCACTCTATCTATTCAAAAAAACCGCATCAAAATCCATTGCGTAGTTTTGAAGATTTAAGCATACAAAGGGACATAGGGATATAGGGACAGAGAAAGCGACTTTGTTTTATACTATGTAGTGATCTAGTGATAAATGTTACCCGAAAGACTATGTCCTCATGAAATTAAGGTTATAGCGTCCCCTAGGAATGGTTTTTCAGGTTAAAAAAAAGTTTATAAATGTTTTTCCCCAGATGTCGATATCCTGCCAAATTTTATCAAGATCAGTTCTCTAGTTTATCTATTAAAAGGTATCAGAGTAAGCTACTTTTATTAGGTTACTATAACAGCGCCCCGAAGTTTCCGTTCCCGTGGAAATAAGAAAATAAAATTTAGCCTATGTTACTCCCTTAAAATGTAGCTTTGCATTGGTGAAAGAATTTTTATAATCGGTTTTGTGGTTTAGGCCTATTCCTGTAGGAAAATTATAGCACATGTTACTCCCAGAAAAGAAAGCTTTCCATTGAAAAAAAATTGCCTATCCGTCCGATAGTATTGGAGCCTATTCAATACAAACTAACGAACAAAAAATCCAATCCAGTTTATTCCCGTTGCCGTGGCGTTTGCGGAGAAGTACGATTTGTCCCTATAACGAGTTTTTTAATTTACCCTTGGAAATGTTTTTTTTTCCGCGGTAAAAAGTACCCTAGACTCTCAGCTCCACACCAAATATCATGCATCAAAATTCGCCCAGTAGTTTTTGCGTGATGCGTGCACAGACAGAAATTTAAAAAAAATTGGTGTTTTGATATCTACATGGATAATCGACACGGCCTCGTTACAGTTTTATTGTATGTACAGATTTAACCGTAATTTGTTTTAACCGACTTCAAAAAAAGGGAGGTTTTCAATTCGTCGTGTAAGTAAGTATGTTTTTTTTATATTAATCCATAATTCAGTAAAATTTGAACCGATTTCGAGAAGAATTATTTTTTGTTGTTTTATAATCTTTTAATTTTATTTGGATACAATTATTAATAATTAGGTATACACACATGCTTTGTCCCCGGAGGGGTTAATTCTGGAAGTTTCACCAGTATATTTTTTGGAATGCTAAAGTGGTAGATCATGGGTCGGTCGCGGGATGAAAACCGCAGAAATAAATTGTTCATATTTATATGCTTATATTTACACTTTATTAAGTGGAAATAGTAGTTTACATACCTTAGTGTACTTAATTTCAGGAGCCATTATATTCACAACACTAAATTATTATTGTAAAAAATATGTTGTAACACCGTGAACCCCGAACGAATACCGCTCGCGCTTTGGAAAGAGGCGATTCAGTCATAATATATAATATCAGCTCCGTTTATCTGCTCATTAAAACTCAAAGTCATCGTACTTAAAATTGTTACTATTTGACCAGCTATATCTTTTTAAGGCAATCTAATCTAGCCACTGACGAAACATTCTGGTTTTTGTACATTCTCCGTATATCCAAGAATATAAGACAATATTAAATTAAATTTGTTACACATAACTTAATTTTCAGTTAACAAGTTGATATACAATTGACACGAATATATGAAATTTATATGTTCAATTTTAGTACTCTCACAAATGGAAACTTTGATCATTAATTAGACATAGCCTGTCTCGTAGAAACCACCACTTACCAATTTCGATATGCGTTTAGACAAGAGGATGAGGATTCATATAGGTACATGGTCATTTTACAAGAAACTATTTTCGGCATTGACTTTTATTTTTTATACACTACTTTTCTATTTTATAACACACTGTACATAATAGTAGATTATACAACAAGGGAATAAAGCACTGTTTTATGTCACGGGCGCGACATTGAATCCTGACCGTAACGAAGGCCTCCCAGTTTTACTCCCGAGCGCAGCGAGGGAGTTATGATTTAATTCCCGAGCAAAGCGAGGGAATTTAGACTGAGCCCTGAGTTTAGTGAGGGATTTAAGCGCCCAAGACAAAAATAGTTTTATTCCCGAGTTATATACTCTACTTTTCTCATCTTATGCGAGACCATAAAATGCAATTGCATGGTAGTAGATTATTGACAATGCCTATGGCATCTAGTATAATAGACTCTGAAGTCAAAGTACTTTCATCACTCGACATTTTCGATATTCTTTATGAAATGTTAAAGCTATAAAATGGATATAGCAACTTGTCGTGAAGCGACAATTTAAAAGGAGAATTAAGACCTAATAAAAATGAAAAAAGGAAAATATGGAAAACAAGAATATATTTATATTTTAATAATATTTACAAGTTTATAAAAAGGAATTGGTAGAGTGGGGTGTAGGTGAATTGTGATTAGTAGAAAAAGTGTAGGTGTGGGTGTAGATGTGATGGATGGGGTAGGAGGTAGACACGGAGAATGGGCGCACGACTTCGTCAGTGCGGCAGGGGCGAAGTAACCGCGTGCGCGAAGACAACACGACGTGGTCAGCGTGGCAGGGCTGAAGACAGCACGACAGCACGAAGGCAGCACGACAGCACGGTGTAGTCGGCACGGCAGGGATGAGTAGCTACCAGGCGGAGGGGCCTGCGTGCGTTTGGCAACAGCAAGGCGGAGAGGCCTGCGTGCGTCTGGCAACGGCAAGGCGGAGAGGCCTGCGTGCGTTTGGCAACGGCAAGGCGGAGAGGCCTGCGTGCGTCTGACAACGGCCAGGCGTAGGGGTCTGCGTGCGTCTGGCAACGGCCAGGCGTAGAAGGACGCACGGGAACTTGATGTGGCTCCTCGCACAATGAGGGATTCACACGATGAAGACTTTAGAAGGAGGCTCTGCAGGGTCCCGGGGTCACTCGACCCCGGGATAAGGCCTTTAATTAGTACTGTCGCTCTGAAAGCTGGAGTAATCCTCTGCCTTTTATAGAATTTTGGCAGAGGATTCGTAATTTTGAATATAGAAGTAAATTTTTATGAATGGCCAGGCCAAAAATAAAACGAGAAAGAAATTGCCATAACAACCGTTATAAACAATAATGTCAGAAGTGTCAGCAAAATAAACAGCAAACCAATCAAAAAATCAAGAAATAATAGTGAATTGGAATAGAAAAAAGTAACGCGCATCTGTGCGCTCGAAGCCCCAAGCTCTAGGAGTATAGTGAACACGTGAAAACTGCGCTGTAAGTAATTGGAGCAAAGACCGATTTATAAAGGTGCTTGTAACGTGAAGATACGATGTGGTAGCGCAGTGAAGATGTGTATTTATAACGTTAACACGTTTCAGGGATCTACAGAAATGAATGCAGCGAAAAAGAATTATATTAAGAGAAATGCGTCGATAGACATATGAGATGATGTGAAGAAGATGGGAGAGCAAAGGTAACCGTGAGTAGTAATAATACTACATTTTCCCCCCGACCCTAGAAAATTTTCGACTCAGAGAAAATTTTGAGAACTGTTCGAGAATAAACCATAAAAACACAGCTTCGCAGAAACAGACTTCACCAGACAAAACAGATAAACAATCCCTTTCATTCATCATCTTCATACTGGTAGGGGTGGAGTTCACATTCAATGACTACCACTCCAGGAGTGTGTTTTAAAAATGACAATTAAGGCTTATTTATGGAGTATATAGTCATCCGCTCCTGAGTAGAAAAAAAAAAGATGGACCTAATGCTTATTTAGGGAGTAGTCAGCCGCTCCTAATTAGAGATAAAGATGGACCTAAGGCTTATTTAGGGAGTAGTCAGCCGCTCCTAATTGAAGATAAATAAAGAGAAGAGTTAACTTCATAAGAAGTTCGACATTTAAGGTGAAGAAAGCCCTGAGCAGTAGAGCTCAAAGCCAGGCCCTGAGCGGTAGAGCTCAAAGCCAGTGAAGAAAGCCCTGAGCGGTAGAGCTCAAAGTCAGATATCAGCAACAGCGCTATGGAGTTGCGTTTAGAATATAAAAAAGATAAAAGAGAAGACATTCTGCAACTAAACGAAGATAAGGTGTGTTGAAGAACACGAGTTTAATTAAGAACACAAAAGAAGAACAAGAAAGAAGAATGAGGTGAAAATCTGAAATTGATGATGATTTATACATATATACAGTTAGTAAATGGTATCTAAAAATTTAGCATTGTATATCTTTAATGTGCCACTTGCCTCTAATTCCATAAGTGTCTTCGAGTATGTACACCAATGGTGATAATTTAGTTATCACTTTGCATTTTATGAATTTAGGGGCAAGTTTGGCACTGAAGTATGCACCAGCATTGCTTAAGACATGGTTTTTACGCCAAACAGTATCTCCCACGTTAAATTCTTTAAAAGACCGGCGAAGATCATAGCGAGCGCTATTTCTAGCGTGAGCTATGTGTAGTTTAGTTTGAACTTTGTGAAAAATAGATGAGAGGAGACCAGCATTAGTCGCGTAAATGTCACGAGGCAAGAATACTAATTCATCGAGGTTTTGAGTTGGAGTATAGAAGGAACCGCAAGGAATTATTTCCCTACCGTAGACTAAGAATGCTGGAGAGAAACCAGTTGCTACATTTGTAGCACTGTTCATTGCAAACTGAATCTTAGAGAGATGATTATCCCACGATCTATGGTCTTCTCCTACTAGAGACGCCAAAGCTGTAATAATAGTATTATTAAATTTTTCACTAAGATTGACTTGAGGGCTGTATAACGCCGTATGAAAAATACAAGGAACGTTATACGTATGTAAGAATGTATGGAATTCTCGTGACTGGAACTGGACAGCATTGTCAACTATGACCGTTTGAGGGACGCCATGAACTAGGAATACAGAATTTTCCAAAGCATTAATTATATTAGTTGCAGTAGCACGTTTTAAAGGGCTAATTATAGTATATTTAGTAAAATTGCAGTTAATTACTAGAATATATTGATTTCGTCTTCGAGTCATTGGCAATGGACCCATAAGATCTAAAGATATAGTTTGGAAAGGTCTGGAGCAAAGTTTAGGTTTGCCCATTAAACCATAGGGAGAATGATTAGGGTGTTTATAAGATAAGCAGGTTTCACAAGTTGAGATGAAATTAGCAATGTCCTTGAACATACCGGACCAATAGAATTTTAATGATATTTTCTTAAATGTTTTGAAGATACCAAGATGAAGTTCTGAAGTAGTACCATGATTGGCTTCAATAAGTGCATGTCTTTCTTGAGGTAGTGGAACTTCTTTCCAAATGAAGTCGTCGTTCAAACGATCTGGAGAATAAATACAGCGATAAAGTTTAGAGTCTCTGATTGTATAGTTCGGATAGTTATCTGGGTGATTCATAGTACCGAGATAAATGTTATTGTAGTGTTCAAGTTCGCGATTAGGTGGATCATCTATCGTAATAGGATGAACACCTTGAGATAAAGTTTGCCGTGCATCGGGGCAATATTGAGTCTTATGTCGTGATAATAGATCTGGAACAACATTATCTTTTCCTTTTTTATGTTTCAGGACAAAGTTGAAGCATGATAAGCGTAGAGTCCATCGAGCTAGTCTTCCTGAGGGATTGGATAAGTTCTGAAACCATTTAAGTGCAGCATGATCAGTGTAAATAGTAAATTCTTTACCGTTATCCAAGTAACAACGCCAGTGTTCTAAGGCAGTTATTACAGCTAACGTTTCACGTTCAGTAGTTGAGTAGTTCTGTTGATTTTTGTTTAGTGCTTTACTCATGTAGGCAATCACTACTTCTTTATCATCTTGATGTTGAGTAAGCATAGCTCCTATGCCGTAGTTTGATGCATCACAATGTACAAAGAAAGGTAGTTCGAAATCTGGGCAGGCAAGGACTGGAGCGGTTACCAAAGCTTCTTTGAGTTTTTGGAAAGCAGCTGTAGCTTCAGAGTTCCATAAAAATTAAGGAGCGTTCTTACCAGAGCAGGTTAGCCGGTTGAGTGGAGAGGCAATAGTGCTGAAGTCTGGGATAAATCTTCTGAACCAGCTGCAGGTGCCAATAAATCTTCGGACTTCTTTTCTGCAGGTAGGTACAGGATATTCTAGGATAGCTTTTATTTTGTCTGGATCAGCTCGTAGACCATGTTCATCTACCATAAAACCGAGGTATTTCAGTTCTTTCCTGAAGAATTGACTTTTCTCAAAGTTAATAGTTAGGTTAGCATATGAAAGTTTTTCGTGAACTTTCATGAGAAGGGCTATATGTTCATCAAAGGTTTCGCTAATAATGACGATATCATCCAGGTAGCAAAACACCTTATTCTCGAATTCAGGAGTAAACAGCATATCCATCAATCTTTGTTGAGTTGCAGGTGAGTTAGTTAGACCGAAAGGCATGACCTTGAATCTAAACATACCTCTTCCAGGTACATAAAAAGCAGTTTTATCTTTATCAGCAGGATTCATAGGTATTTCCCAAAATGCTTTAGCAATATCAATGCTTGATAAGTATTTGGCATTTCTAAGATTGTCCAAAATTTCACTTATAAGTGGCAGACTATAAGCATCACGACGTGTAACAGAGTTAAGCTTTCTACTGTCTACGCAGAAACGCCATTCACCATTTTTCTTCGGAGTGATGAGCACTGGAGATTTGGAGATGGAGAGCCAAGGACTTTCGCATTGTTCAATAACGTTCCATCCCAGCATTTTGTCCACTTCGTTTATTAAAGCTTTCTGTTTTTCAGGACACAGTCTGTAACATCTTTGTTTGAGTGGAAGAGAATCACCAGTATCTATCTTGTGGGTGATAAGATGTGTGTTTCCCAGGACACCTTTTTCTTCAAAGGAAATCGTCATGAAGCGTTGGATGATGTGGTTTGCGATATTCTTCTGGTTTGAAGTTAAATGTTCATACGGTAATACTTTAATGTCCTTTGATTCGATAGTAGAACATTTGGGATCTGTCAAGATAAGTGGAGATAAAATGCTTGGTAAAAGATTAAACTTTTTCCAAAAGTCAATGCCAAGTATTAGAGAAGGAGATATTTCTGGAAAGACATAAGTTTTAATCAAGTGAGTTTGATTATTAAAATGTATAGGTAACTCAAAATATCCCAAAGAGTTTATTTTTTGATTACTAGCAGTAGAGATTGTAATAAAGTCTGACTTGAAAAGTTTGCAGCCCAGTTTAAGAATTTCCAAATAGGAATTTTGGCCAAGAATAGTAACTGAACTGCCAGAGTCAAGTAATCCAGATAAAGTTAAGTCATAAACCTTAATATTAACGAAAGGACGATTAAAATCTTGTTCTTTAGAGTAAAGTGTAGAAGAGATTTTGTAGCATTTATAGAAATTTTGAAGAGTTTTAATCCAATTAGTCCAATCGTCAATATCAAAGTGAGAGTGACTTTTCAAGTCAAAAGTTAGTTTTTTGAGCTAGTACTAGGTTTAGGACAGCAATTGGGACAATCTGGGGTTTTAAAGTTTTTAAGACCACATTTAAAGCAAATTAGGAATCTAGGTTGATTACAGGTGTACAAAGTGTGACCGTGTTTACGGCAACAAACACAAAAAGAAGATTCTTGAGAAGGTTCAGCTTGGGAAAGAGCATTAACTTGTCTAGGAGGGTATTTATAAGTTGGGTTGGATTTATTTATAAAGGGAGGAGGTCGAGAGTTAGGAGGGTCTACTGAACTTAAAGTCGAATGCTTGTAGTTGAATTCTGCAGTTAGAGGACTTTGTTGTGCATTTGGTTCTTTAAATTGCTTGTCTCTATCTAAAAATCGTTCATAGTTTTGGCAGGTAGCCAGAAGAGAATCGATAGAGTCAATATCTTTTAAAGCTACGAAGACTGAGTAACATGGTCAAATATTTCTCAAAATAATCTCCAATTGTTCCATTTCAGGGAGTTTCTTCGAAAGGCGAGAGAACATTCCAGACATGATCGAGATGTAGATGATGATAGGTTCATCACGACCTTGAGTATGATTCCTGATCGCTTCTAGAAGTTTGTGATCATAATCAAAACCACGAAAGTCTTTGATTAATAATAGAGAAATTTCATTCCAAGTTAAGTTTGGATTCTGGTTGTATTTAAACCTGAACCAATGAAGAGCATTATCAGTGAAGAGTTCAAATGCTTGGGAGATCAGTAAGTCTTTGGACAAGTTACGAGCTAAGCAGAATTCCTCAAGTTTTTGAAGAAATGACCTTGGACAACTTTTACCATTAAAGGTGTGCCTTTTAAGATCTTTGAAGATGTTAAGAGGTGAAGGAAGGGGTTGGATAGAAGTTTGAGGACACAGAGGAGGTTCCATAGCGATGGTTCTAGAAGAAGCAGGGAGAGAGGACTCGTTTCTAGCTGAAGGAGTAGTCAGTAGTTCATATTGTTTCACAATAGCGTCAAATTTAACTTTTAAGGTATCAAAAATGCTTTTATAGTCAGGATATAAGTCGGTGTCTATGCGTTCTAATCTGTAAAAGATATGGTTAATATATGTTTCAATTAAATGTAAGTATTTAGATTCACCTTGTAAATATTTTTCAATCTTACTTTCTAAGTAAGTTATGGTGAAGTCAACATTAGATAGATCATCTTCAATAGGAATTGGAGAGGTGATGATATCCTCAGATGGAGAATTTGTTACCAGGCGTAAAACCTGTTTCTTTAGAAGTAAAACGGTATTTGCTGGCTCCTCACCTCTAATTTTCACCTCATATTCGAGCTCGGTCTTGTTAAGAAATTCGTACTTAATTACTCTATGCATTGTTAAATAGTAATTAAAAAGTTTTTTTAAAAAGTTTTACCTTTGTTTTTCTATAAGAAAAGAAAGGTTAGGATTAGAGAGTGTGTAAGTAGGAGAGTGTATAGTTTAGTATAGATGAAGTATGGTTGTCCAAATGAATAGCCAAAAATTTAGTTGTAGTGGAGCACTAGACAAAGTGTTATTTTAGAATTTAGAAAAATGCAAAAAGGTTGAATGTAGAGAGATGGCAAAGAAAGAAACAGAAAAGAAAGAGCAAGTGAGGGGAAAAGACAGGCGCAGATGGATCAGAAGGAGAGAGAGAGAGAGAGAGCTTATTTCCGTTGGGCGCCAAATGTCGTGAAGCGACAATTTCAAAGAAGAATTAAGACCTAATAAAAATGAAAAAAGGAAAATATGGAAAACAAGAATATATTTATATTTTAATAATATTTACAAGTTTATAAAAAGGAATTGGTAGAGTGGGGTGTAGGTGAATTGTGATTAGTAGAAAAAGTGTAGGTGTGGGTGTAGATGTGATGGATGGGGTAGGAGGTAGACACGGAGAATGGGCGCACGACTTCGTCAGTGCGGCAGGGGCGAAGAAACCGCGTGCGCGAAGACAGCACGACGTGGTCAGCGTGGCAGGGGTGAAGACAGCACGACAACACGAAGGCAGCACGACAGCACGGTGTAGTCGGCACGGCAGGGATGAGTAGCTACCAGGCGGAGGGGCCTGCGTGCGTTTGGCAACAGCAAGGCGGAGAGGCCTGCGTGCGTCTGGCAGCGGCAAGGCGGAGAGGCCTGCGTGCGTTTGGCAACGGCAAGGCGGAGAGGCCTGCGTGCGTCTGACAACGGCCAGGCGTAGGGGTCTGCGTGCGTCTGGCAACGGCCAGGCGTAGAAGGACGCACGGGAACTTGATGTGGCTCCTCGCACAATGAGGGATTCACACGATGAAGACTTTAGAAGGAGGCTCTGCAGGGTCCCAGAGTCACTCGACCCCGGGATAAGGCCTTTAATTAGTACTGTCGCTCTGAAAGCTGGAGTAAGACTTGCTTTGCTCTTCCGAATCCTCTGCCTTTTATAGAATTTTGGCAGAGGATTCGTAATTTTGAATATAGAAGTAAATTTTTATGAATGGCCAGGCCAAAATTCACAATTTAGCGAAAGATCACATACAAAACATCAGGCCACTAATAAAACGAGAAAGAAATTGCCATAACAACCGTTATAAACAATAATGTCAGAAGTGTCAAAATTACCTTTTTAGCAAAATAAACAGCAAACCAATTCAAAAAATCAAGAAATAATAGTGAATTGGAATAGAAAAAAGTAACGCGCATCTGTGCGCTCGAAGCCCCAAGTTCTAGGAGTATAGTGAACACGTGAAAACTGCGCTGTAAGTAATTGGAGCCAAGACCGATTTATAAAGGTGCTTGTAACGTGAAGATACGATGTGGTAGCGCAGTGAAGATGTGTTTTTATAACGTTAACACGTTTCAGGGATCTACAGAAATGAATGCAGCGAAAAAGAATTATATTAAGAGAAATGCGTCGATAGACATATGAGATGATGTGAAGAAGATGGGAGAGCAAAGGTAACCGTGAGTAGTAATAATACTACAAACTTTTTTCTGCCGGCGTGACCTAGGTACTTGATTTAACAATTGAAGATCGTGCGAATCTACTTGGTCGCGGCTTCGGTTTTCGAAAATCGAGTTGGCCACGACTGCACCACATTTTGCTTAACAAAATTAGACTTTATCGTCATAGCAATAAGGATTATGAAAAGTGAAAATTACATTATTGACCTAGGGTTATAATGAAATTCCATACAACATTATAACCCGGTTAAAGCCAAGGGATATAATGTCTTGCTTTCGGTGACGTTTATATGATATATAATCCGGCTTTGTCGAGCATGTGGTGTGAAAACACTTATACACGCACACTACCCAATCAAAAAAGGCGCAAAAATAACAAATAAATAAAGAAAAGCCGACACAAGTGGCGTCTTAGTTCGGATTTATGCAAAGCATGTTTATAATAGTACATTATGATATAAGTGCGGTAGGTTGAAAATTACAGCCGAGGCGATATTGCTAGCCCGAGCCGTAGGTGAGGGCTACAAGTAAGCAGAGGCTCTAATTATCAAAGCGCACGTATGTCATACGACGTTTTATAACACATTTGCGAGGAAATAAAATAAAATTCCGACTATGGTAAACGAATAAAAACAATACAGCGTTAAGAAAAATCGCGGCGCGCGTCATCATTTTTTTTTTTTGGCAAAGGCACAAAAAACAGCCAGTATTACTAATAAAGTAAATTAATATTTTTGTTACAGATTAATTGGTTGTAATTTACTGTCAAAATTAATTAAATTAAATAATTATATATATATATATTAAATAAATATTTCTTTATTATATTTTATCTCCCAAAGTTAATTTTAATCATAAAATGTTGACAACTTTTTGACATAAAAACTCTTTGCTGAGATTTTAAAGCATCTTGATAAACCGTGCGTTTTACTTTACACTTACCGCACTTGGGCGTAATAATATACAATACGATATTGCAATTGGTGAAATAAGACACCTTTTACGAGCAAATGTGTTATAAAATATATTTTGTGTTAAAAAAGAACAAAACTAATATTTTTTTTTCTAAGTATGTTCATTCTATGTCTCTTATAATATATTTGAACCTACCTTTGAAATATTTACACTTGATTTACAGTAACCTTATTGGCTGGGTGCGCGACGACAGCGCCAACTAGTGGTAACAATTAGGGCGGACTTTGAAATGTCAAATGGCTGGCTGTCATTAGGAAAAGTAAGTAAACACAAAAACAATTTCAGTGAAACAACGTTATTTACTTAGGTCCTGTTAGATATTGTAAGTCTATAGCGTCGATAATAATGTTGACCTTTTTTATTTCCCGTCAAAAATGCCACAATCAGTAAATTTCAGGCATGTAGGTATACCTACACGGACTTTCTCTTGGCTTCACGGAAAATAAGTAAAGAAATGGTCGAAATTTATCGACTAGAGCGCTTCATGTATCTTGTAGACCATTATTTATAGCAGTACTGTCGATAATAATGCAGACTGTTGTGTAATTTCAGTTCAACATGGCCAAATTGATAATAAAAACTGGATTCCGGACAATAACGCACAATATAGTTTTTCAGTCACAAACCACCACAAAATGCAAACAGTTAGTTTTGTCTCAACGTGTGCAAGATGTAAAAGAAATAAAATGTGAAAATCAAATGAGCCACACCATTGAAGCTAGTGTAAATAGACAAACTTCAGTGACATCAACGCCCTACAAAAGATCATTGAAGTCGTTGATCTTGTTTTCAACTTGCTCTTGGAAATTTTTAGAATTTCCGATCACTATTTTTGCCATTATTCTTGCAGTTGATTACGCAGCAGGTTTCGTTACCCATGTTCAAGTATTTATTTTCACTAAGAATGCACGAATACGCAAATTTCTCTAGTAAAAAGTGACAGTTCGTCCGTCCCTAGTTCCTTTTTTAGCCACCATGGGCGCTGCGATCGATTCGTGGTTCCCCCACCACCTACTTCGCACCTAACCAATACGTACATTTAAAGAAATTTGTAAACAAACTTTTTCCGTATATATCGTTATCTTCACTACATAGTAGGTATAAAACAGTCGCTTTCTTTGTCCCTAGATATCCCTTTGTATGCTTAAATCTTTAAAACTACGCTACGGATTTTTAAGCGGTTTTTCAATAGATTGATTCAAGACAAAGGTTTTAGTATTAGCATTGCACCCGTGCGAAGCCGGGTCGGGTCGCTCGCTAGTAACGTTATATTTATTGGATTTCCATAGGTAGGTACCTACTTCCTTTTTTATACAAGTAAACGTGTCATTGATTTACGTTTATTATTTTTGGTCGCTTCTACTCCCAAAATTTTGTGTGCCTACCCCCTCGGGAAATAAAATTGCGTTTGATTTTTTAGAAAAAAATCGTCTACTCTGAATTACTATAAATAGCAAGTGTAGGTATTATTATAACATACTTACGTACCTAGTCAGTTACATGATTATTATCATAAATCGTGTGTAAAAAGCAAAGTCATGCAGAATGCAAAATTTAAAGAAATGTAGAGTCACGCATAACACATCATACGGAATTCATGTCACCGATCTTCATTCGCCAATTCGCCATGTAGTAATACTACCTTTAGCCCGCGTCTTCGTCTCCGTACTCACTCAATTAAAAAATACTACATATATGTATATAGGTATATAAATAACTCTACTTCTAGACGGCGCATCAAGATGAAACTCGTATCAGATTTTAAGTTAGAAGGGCAACAACGCAACTGTGCAATGCAACGCAAAATCGCATCCAAATTGGTGCAGTCGGTTTTGCTTGATGAAACTACAAACATACGGACACACAAACAGATGAAAATTCTATGGGTAAATTATTATTGTAGCTTCTATTGATGTTATACAGACCCCTCATATTATGTTCTCAATTGTCATGTAAGACATGTTACAATTTTATTATTTAACTACAGGATTTCCTTAGTGGGATATCCGGAAAATCCTGGAAAAACTGGAATTTCAAGGAAATTCCTGGAGCGTACCTAAAATCGTTATAAATAACGAATTTTTTTTACATACAAGACATCTGAGTTTTTAATTTTACTATCCAATACATTAAGTGTCAAAAAAACCTGGAAAACCTGGAACTGAAAGGAAAAAGTTAGGATTGGTTTCGATCAATGGCAGAACGCCGTTTTTAATCCTAAACGACTTTCTATTTTTCATAATAATGTTGACTTCAAATATTTTCTATTCCAGGGCACCTGGAAGTTACCTTGGAGCGAGATAGAAATAGTTGAAAAATAAGCTGCTTTAAAAACTTTTTTCATTGTTATGCATTTTTTGCGCTCTACGCAAACCATTGCCTCTACAAGTACAGGATTCCTGGAAATCCTTGTTTATCACGTTCATTAACTTTTCATATTATAGGTAAAAAAAAATATTATTTGTCTGAAATTCGTTCTGTCTGACAACGGAATCCATGAGAAAACCATATAATTCATAACATTCCTACTTTCCGAGATATGCATAAACATTAGACCTAATCCTCGCCACCCCAAAACATTTCTGTTAAATGTTTACAAAAATAACACCTCCTTCTATAACCCCCTCACTAGATTCTGTCGCCAGTATAATGAATTATCCTTAAAAAAACAGGAAATTGATATATTTAATCCTAAACAAAATTAATTTCAAAAGCATGTTACAGATATCCTCAACCTCAGATAATTTTATTTTAATATTATTGTAATCGTAATTATAACTTTTATTTACAAAGTAAATATACATTCATCTACAATATTTACAGATGTCATTGTTGTTATGTCACACGTTGCTATAACTGATAAGTATAACTGTGATCTATGATCTTTGTATTTATGAATTTTTGTTAGCCTGCTTAACCGAGCTGTACGTTCACGTTTTTGGTTTGCAATCTAGAACAATACCTTTAGCCTTTAATCTGTTATATAATTTACTGGTTGTTAACTGTTGTGTACGTCGTTGAAATAAATAAATAAATAAATATAAGTTGAAGATTGAAGTCGGTTTTTTTACTCTTTAGAGTGGTTATTTAATTGTAGTAACAGAATGTATGAAGGATGGCTGACCTTGATACGTGGACGAGGCGATCAACAATGCAATTAAAAAGAAGTCAGTTTAATTAGCACCCAAATTAAATAGCCATTTGTATTGAGTAAATATGAAAACGTCACCAAGACATTAAATGAAAAATAAAATATCAGTAATGCAGAAAAGTGTATGGATATGACAACTAGCATACCCAATTTATTAGGTTCCCAATGATCCCGTTATTCCCGTTAAAGTAGGTTTTTTCTAAATCCATTTGGAGCTGTTTTCTACGACATATTTCAAGATGTAGGTATGTACTATCGAAAAAAGTTCTGTCTGATACACCTAAGTGTCATTTTAGCGAGCAGCTATCTTTTTCCACCCCGTTTCGACAAAGCCCTCACTTATAGTAACAATGACAATAAAAAAAAGTGTTTCTTTCATGTTTATGACCATTTAGTGTCGATGAATAGATCGCAATAGAAAAAAAAGACGGTGTTACCAGCTTCTCATTGTGTAACTCTAATTAGGGTCGGGGTAATAAAATTTGAGGTTGCAAGCCACAATTTTTCCAAATGTATGAGGCTTAGCGTTTGCTGATAGTACATACCACGTTTCAAGTTTCTAGGTGTTATCGTAAGTATCGGGTGGCACACTGCGTGACGTCATCGCGCCGCTACAAGACCATGCGGCCGGCCGCCACCCAGCGGTATATTAGTGGTTGCCGCGCAGTGCTACGACACACGTTCGCGCTCTGAATCTCGTTAAAATTTTTATGAACTATTTTTCTTTACATTATGTAATGTGTGTATGTAGATAACCCAGTTGTATGTCTTCGTCTTACATTTTGCAGAAACAGGCAGTTTTGAAGTCATAACATAACCTAAAGGCAAATTACACAGCTTTTGTGTAGTTGGGTGGTCTTTAGTACCTAAATAAAGAATAATCGTAATATCGTAGGTAAAATACACTATTATACTATTATAATATTAGTCAATAGCACGATCGTTCGCACAAATTATGTTTTTTTTTTATGTTATTAAGCCTAAATTCCGTTCTGTAACGGAACTGTTTAATTGTTATGATAAAATGATGAAATAAAAATACAAATAATAATAAAAACTACCATGTATTTATAATTTACTAGCGGTTCTGCGTGGTTTCACCCGCGTAGTTCCCGTTCCCGTGGGAATACGGGAATAAAATATAGCCTATGTTACTCAAGGATATTCTAGCTTTCCATTGGTAAAAGAATTGTTGAAATCGGTCCAGTAGTTTTTGTGTTTATTCGTAACAAAGATACAAATATACAAATCTTTCCTCTTTATAATATTAGTTTAGAGTATAGATATCACAGATATACTGGATCTAAGGCAGTAATATCAATTAGGTAAGTAACGAAACAAACTGCCCTTCTGGCGGAACAAAAATAGTATTATTATGTGCCCATCTGGCAGAATAAAACGTAGATCAGTTCTAAGCAATCGGTTTCTACACAACTCTCTTCTACTTTAACAATCAGAGGGGCAAATTCTCCATCAGCGTCGTCTACTTCTAACTCCGAACAGTTTCTATCTTGCAGTAAACTGAGGTCTAGGTCGTTATTTAACTGCATCCCTGAAGTGTTATAAAAACGTAAGAAAATACATAATAAAAATTTTACGCACGATTGTGCTTTGGTACAATTGCATCCTGGGATATCACGTAAGTGCTTTATGATTCCTGTGACACCATAAATCAATAATTACTACAAACGATGTTATAAGGCTTTGTTTTCTAGTTAGTACATATACCTGAGACTGTAAAAAACATAAAAATATTATATAAATCTTACAAAATATATGAAAAATATTAAATAACTTACGACGTCCTGTCAGGAGGTCAAGGGACGCAGCTATCTTTCCAGTGTGTACGCGACGACTGAGGCATTTTGGCGCGAAAACTATTTTAAACCGGATTCTTGATAAACTCACGGTCGTGTGATTTCGCGTTGGCGCTTAGAAACGGATTTCACGCCACTCTAGAATTTTTCAAAGTAGGAACTCACGATCGTGTGACTGAGGTGCGAAAGGGGTATCTAAACATGGAATTTGTTAACAGTGAACCTTCTGTACGTAGTACTATTACTTATTCTTTGGTATTACGTATTTCTCATAGACATGTGTAAACAGACCCGGTCTGGCAATGGACTCACTACCTATCACGTTTAGGGGTCAAAGAATATGTGGTGAAAAGTGGGTATGTAGGTAGGTATACCCAGAAATTGAATACCTCTGCCTACCCCCTCGGGGATATAAGGCGTGAGATTATTTTTTATATTTTGTATTATTATAAAAAGTTTTTAATATTTAATGTAGAAGTTGTGTAAAACTAAAAGGTAAATAAAATTAAACAACCAAACACGCTCATCTCACTCATTTATTTTATTTTAACTATATTTACAATAAAACGAATAGGTACTATTACAATAAATGTACTTACGAGTACATACATTACATTAGATACAATTTTATCGAAAATAATATCCTGTGATTCTAACACCCATAAAACCAATATCCTTTGAAAGGAGTTTAACTTTGAACAAGCTAAATCTACGTCGACTATTCCAAAAATAGTTAGCGAAATGAAAAATAGTTAGAATAAAAAAAAAGTTTTTTACAGCTTTTTAAAATATCCAATCCCAATGCAGTTATATGCATTCGGATGAACCAGCTTTCAAAACATTAAAAAAAACGAGTTGCGGGAGGTCGAAAAATAACCGCCGAAATTCTTCGACGGCCTCGTCTGCAGTGCAAAATTTTCGCCCACGAAGCATTTTTTTTCCGTGGGAAATAAAAAAAATCTCATGGAGCTAAATCTGGGCTGTACGGAGGATGGGGTAAGATTGACTGATGTATGAACGCACAGGCCAAACCCTCAGGGCTAGTAACTTAAAATTTTGCACGCGAATTCCTCTTTACGTGGACACTAACGAATATTTTTTATAGGTTACTATGTAGAGATTTTTTAATAAAGAAAAGTTAAATAAGTTCTAAAGTAAATGTGGGCGAGCGAAGCCGGGGGCTTCTAAGAGCTAGTAGGTACTAAATATTTTTAAAAACTGTACCATAGGTCTTGTACTTTCAAATTTAGTAGGTAGTTATTCTTGTAGTGCTTCTGAAATAGTTGCCTTTATTTGAAAGGGTTACTCTATCAACATAATTCAAATAGGTCAGATAAAACTAAATATGATATTAATTGTACCTACACCTACGTAATAACTAAATTATTATCTTAGTTATACCCGGTTATCCGGTTATATGTAGGTACCTACTATGAATAATGTCATTCAGTGGTAGGTATCTGATATCATTACCTACTTTTGAAGGTATACAAACATGGGCGTAGCTAGGGGGGGGGGGCAGGGTGGGCCGGGCCCACCCTAGAAAGCTGTTGGCCCACCCTAGAAAAATACCCTTGCTCTTACATAAAATAACTTCATCCTCAATTACCGAATCCGAAAACCGTCTTACCTACTCATCACTTGTGTCTTGTTGCTCGCCAACCTGTGATTCACAGATACAAACGAACAATCTGCATATAATTGTTACAATACCGGATGATGATTGATTTACCTTGTTGTTAGTAATTTAAGAGCGGAGCTCTTGTCGGTGTATACCTATAGCTATATTAGCGACTTAAGCCAATAAAATAAAACACAATTGATTTTTAATTGTTACAGTGCCCATTGGAACAGCGCGGTGCTCGACGAATTAAGACATAGTTTTGGTCAGCACACAGATAAAAGAAAAAGAATAGTATAATAGGACAGGATAACTGAAATCCATACTTGATACCTATCATAGTTGCGCATGCGCCGATAGTCTTGCGTGACCACCTTGCTGTGCGGCCGGCGGATTCATGTCTGGGGCCATGCCCCCCCCTAGGAAAAATCCCTAGCTACGCCAATGTATACAAAATCTATACACCAAGGAAATAATAATATTAATGTAGTACAGTAATAGATATCATCTTCAAAAAAGTGTACCTACTAAAATAACAAGCTATAGTCACCATAATTTTGTAAGTACATTTGTTTGTTTGTCCGCGCGTCACACCAATTCTCGCCCGTCGCGAAAACGTGCACGAACAGGTTTACGCATCTTGCCCGGGAACACGCGTTCTGTCATCGATTAATATTTTACTTGTTGTTTCGCCATACATATAATAGGGTTTGTTTTGTGCGGCGTGTCAATTAATTTCGTCCAAAATCTGAGAATCTGTGGCTAAGAAGCCAATATCTCGGACTCCGTCCTTGACTCCGACTCCGATTCCGATTCCGACTCCGAAAAACCAAATTTAAAAACTCCGACTTCGGTTCCGATAAAACCACTTCCGTAACATCCCTAATCGGTAGTAAGAAAATATTATTAAATTAACAAAATAATATTGACTAAATAAATAGCCTTGGATATTTTCTTTTGAAATTTACAGAATACAAGTTCTAATATGAAAGCTGTTATTGATAATAACACTCCAAAAATATATGTAAAAATTACGATGTAGAAGATTTCCATAGATAGTGCTGCTTCATCATCTATGTTTCGAAGTAATGTTTCTTTGTCTAGTGTCAATAGGTTTTTTAAAAACTTTTGGTTAAATTGAACGAAACCGTGTTCGAATTGCCTCATCGAATATCTTTGTATTACGTGGCCTAAGGGATCCCCGCGGCGATGCAGATATATTAAAGGCATGTTGCTAATTTTCTCTTTCAAAACATGGAATGGCGATATACCTACTATCAATGCCTCCATATTTTACCATTTGGAATTCAAAAATTTGTTGGTACATGAACACTGCCACAAAACTCGACTCAGATTTATACAAACTGATAAGTGGATCTTGATCGAGCTGAATTTTTTCAGGCGGAATAAAACAATCATGTAACATCAAACCTTTCTTGAATTATGCGTAATTGACTTCAGAAATAAAAATGTTGAAGTCGTTCTTGCAAATGACATCCAACGAATCGATTTGATTGTTTTTGTCTTTGTTTGACAAAATAGTCACAAGTCGAGCCTCGATGCATATTCTAAAGAAAAAAGTAAATAATATCCAAAATATAACACATCTCATCCACTTATTCTTTAATGGAATATCTTAACCAATCAAAACAGCAAAAAAGTAAAATGTAATAGTGCCTACACTGTATCCACGCTCTCGGTTGTAGACCAGAGCAGCATAAACAATAACGATAAACACAATTTTAGTTGTAAGCACAAATAGCCATTGTAATTCGTTTAGATTCTAATATTGTATAAGTACTTACACGTCTTAAAATTATTTTTGTTTCCTATATATACTTTGTGAGTGATTATTTGTAATTGTTTAAGAAAATATTTGAGGCCTTTTTTACCTGAAAAACAGGGTTCCCTAGTTCACATGTGATATTTTTGTACTGTAGGAAGTAAGTTTTGGTGCAGGGTATTGTATTTTATTTCGTAACAAAGTTCCAGAATAAAGTTATTATTATTATTTATGATTGACTGGCTAGATGTACTATCTACTATATCTACTACGTATCTACTACACTTTTCACGAGCCTAGTAGGTATATTCGTGAAATTATAATATTTAATGTGATAACACGTCATCGTTTCACTCAAGTCGGCTACAACTATTCATGCATTAAAGATTATTATCACTAGCTCGACGGTTAAGTAAAATATCGTGAGGAAACCCGCAGGTCCCAGAATTAATTCTGAGGCATGTGTAACAGACCCGGTCTGGCGATGGGCTCACCACTTATCACGTTTGAGAGGTCAAATAGGTAATGTATACTCGTGAGAAGTGGGTATTTCCAGAAATGGAATACCTCAGCCTACCCCCTCGGGAATAAAGGTGTTTTTTAAGATTAATGCCGTCTTTTCTGTGAGGTGACTCACTATTGAAAGTGATTTCTATTGAAATTGACAATGAAAAGTATAATAATACCTAGACTTACTATTAGAAGTGGGATAGTGCGAATGTTTTGCTATCCCTTATAGGATAAACCTAACCCACAAAATGAAAATGGGAAAACAGTCGCGATCTAGGTCGCGCTCGACGCGCTCTCGCGGACATCAACGCAGTAATTCTTGTGACCGTTTATCTAAGCGACGAAAAACTAACGAGAAGAAGATGGAGTCTCGTATAGATAACCTGGAGAGACTATTGAAGAAAATTGCATAAGTAGTCTACCTACAAATTCTAATCCATCGATGACACAACAATGTTGTACCCCACCTCGATCGGGTGCTCTTCGGTTTATTCTGTTACAGTGGGGAGGTGAAACATTGTGCCTACAGCTACGTGCACGAGTATGGTGGAGGAACGCCGCGATTCCGCCGCCAGTCAGGTGCCAGCGGTGCCAG
This sequence comes from Ethmia dodecea, assembly GCA_963855545.1. Lineage (NCBI taxonomy): Eukaryota > Metazoa > Arthropoda > Insecta > Lepidoptera > Depressariidae > Ethmia > Ethmia dodecea. The sequence continues at coordinate 11,234,864 of OY979444.1, read as the reverse complement.
CTAGCGCACCAACGTCGCTGATGTGCGTAGCGTTGGTGGCGCCACCATGTCTGGATGCGTTAGGCGACTGCAGATGCAAATTTGCCAGTGGTTTGTGACTCGTATCAAGGTCAGATAAATAAATTATTTCCTGAATTCAGTAAAGAACAGAGTAAGAAATAGAACAAATGTTTGGTTAAAAAGAGATACGACTTAGTTGAGTTATGACATAAACATAAAGGGAAAAAGTATTGACTGAATGTGCTCGAACAGTTCATGTCAAGTTATTGTTTAGTTTGGTATAAAACAAATTATTTGCGAGAGAAACTCGTGGCTCAGTTAAGGGCAGTTACGAATGATATGGCCTCGTAAGCTGCATCAGATAGACGCAGCTTATAGTCAGTTAGATGAAGACCAGTAAGGTTAGAGGCCTGTCGAACTTTCAGATCTCGTAAATCAGGTCAGATGGACTCGATTTATAGTCAGTTAGACGAAGACCAGTTCGGTTAGAGATCTGAAACCATTTTGATGAGAAATTCGATTTACAGTCAGTTATAACTTTGACAGTCCAGTTCGGTCATGTCTACTATGTCATATTAATTAGAAATGAGAATAGTACCTACTGCTAATTTATTTCTGTTCATGCTTGCATATAATACGAGGACGTATTATGTTTCAGGATGGTCGAGTGTTAAGGAAATTGGAAGCGACGTATGCGCCATCCTATTCTTCGGCATGTATTTGTACTACGCTCAGACCATGGATGGCGTTGGTCGTCGAGTTAATGATTTAAACTAAGAGATGGTGCTGCTACGATGAAATACAGCTCATTATCCAAAGAGTAAAATATGACAGAGACTAGGAGTTATAGAGTTCTGTCAACAGAGAGGTCGGAAGGAGCTGGACTCTTTTTGGTTGAAGGCGGTTGTCATGGAATTGTGTTTTGTTCAAGAATATAAATTGATATCGAAATATTTGTATGTCTTATTCTGAACCATTCTAACAGTTCAAGTCTAGGTATTATTATAACATACTGTACCGAGCCGCTGGTCGGTATGTTCGCAAATATAAAATAAAAATAAAGTTTTAATGTTTTCATTTAAATCGAAGAATCACTCAGTCATGAAAACTTGCAGCCAATCAGAAACGAATGGCTCTCGAGACGTCCGAAACCCTCAAGATCGTGGAAACCCTCGAGACCGAAATACGAAGGAAGATATGATTAATGAACGAGTAAAAGAGAAGTGAATATCCGATACAAAAGCTTGGCTCTCGAGACCGCCGAAACCTCCGAGACCGTGGAGATCCTCGAGACCGAAATACGAAGGAAGATCTGATTAATGATACGAGTAAAAGAGAAGTGAATATCCGATACAAAAGCTTGGCTCTCGAGACCGCCGAAACCTCCGAGACGGTTGAAGTCTTTGAAACCGAAATACGAAGGAAGATACGATTAATGGGCGAGTAAAAGAGATAGAAGATCAGAGGGGAGGAGTTAGTGCGAATGACGCGGAGAAAAAGAACCAATGAGAGGCGAGCATAATGGCGCGGGAAGTTTTGGAAAACCTGGAAGCTGAAATGGCTCGCGACGGCGGGAAGAAAGGTTTTAAAAGAGGTAGCACGGGAAAAATCTAGTTAGTTTGACTTGGAATTCACGCGCCTACCACATTCAGGGGAACCTCGTTTGTCTCCAGTGGGGCCGAAGCTCTGATTTATTACAGAGTTATTTTAGTATTTTGAGAATAGTGAAGTGAGCCTTTGGCATTAATAATAAAATTGTAATTCGGTCTAAAACTTTAAATAATCAAACGCGAAATCGGGTAAAACTAGTGAGAGTGAAGTGCAGTGAGTAAAAGCCATCCGGCTATACAGGATTACAGTGTTTTGTTCGTGAGGATTTGCGAGGTCAGACTAGGTTTTCCTTTTTATGATAGGGATGACATGAAATGAAAATTGGGTTCAAATCTAAAATTATTTATATGAGTGTCAACATAAGAAACCTCCGCTTATATAAAATATTTATTTCATATCAAATTTTAGCCTCAAAGTTATAACAAATCGATGTTGAGGGTTTTGAATAATCAATAACTTTTGTAGAACACTGAATTTTAGTACAGTAAACTATCTAATAATTTGAATTGAAATTACAATCACAAACCAATTTTAAATAATATATATTTTAGTTGTATTTTAGGTAAACAAAACCTTTTTCCAATCTGACTCAAATACGAAACAACGTTTTGATGTGACGAAAGGAATATTAAAATATAACTATTTTATTTACCTAATACAGAACGAAAACTACTTATGTTCAGACATACAAAACAAATTGTCTAGCTTCCAATTATTAAACTGATATTTCACTGTACTGATCATACATTTTAGTAGCTTATAAACAATAAGTGATGGGAATCGAAATCTGGAAAGTGGATGTCTCACATTAGAAATCATTTTGAGTATCGTCGCCTTAGAGTGAAAACCACGTATAAGAAAAATGGCAACTTTACAGGAGGAAGAAAAAACCGCGCCCTGAAATTTTTTGTTACTAAAGTTTATTAGATTATACCTGTTTTAGTATGTAATTATACTACTTGTTTCAATAATAGAGTGATATATTACACATTATTAGCCTAAACATGTTAAAAGTCACTTACGAGGTTTTCTCACAAAAAACTCACTATTTGGACTGCAGTTACAAGTTAATCAATGAAACCGGGTAAAATAAAAATAGTTATTTACATTCAAATATATTTTTTAATCAAATTATTTATTGTTGCATTAATTTGCGATAACATTTTTTTTTCTTGTTTTACAAAAGTTCTTAATTATTGGTTAAAGTCTTCAAACAATTTATAAAATAACTAATTTTTGGTTTTAATTCAACATTATTAGTCATATTTTATGTAGGTGCTTGTATTTTTTTTTAGAGTTAAATGTAACAATATTGTTATTTCAAAACATTTAGTTAACATTCATAATAATTCTATTTTTCAATTAAGCAACAACGAAAGTCTTAAAAGATTAATAAACAATAAATAAAAAACAATACTTCTAAAAGTCTTCAATACAAACTAGGTATTTTGGACACAGGCTATTTTAATAAGTAATTTCAAATTACAGCACTTATTTTACTAAAAACACTTTCAAACCTAACAAGTTTTAAAAAATAAGCAACTTCAATCTTAAACACTATCACTATTCAGTATCAAAACTAATAATAATCAAAAACTATAAATCTAACAAGTCTTCGTTGTTATTTCAGGATTTATTAGAAAAAACGTCTTCCCAAAAGCTTCTGAAATATCTATAACTTACATTATTCAGTATCAAAACTAAAAATTTTCAAAAACTATAAATTATACAAGTCTTTGTTGTTATTTCAGTCTTTTAATCAGTCAAAACTTCTGGAAAGTTTCTGTAATATCAATAATTATATTTATACTTATTTTATAAATACCACTTAAGGTGTCAGGAACTTTACTCGTAGGTACCTAAATAAAATATTACCATCTCTACCATGAGAAGATGATAAGTGGAGTCTCTACTCCAAAATTACTTGGAATATAAATCTTAAAACTAAAGAAATATAAATTGTACTTTAAATCACAACCCTTAGTTATTGCTAGGCAATACTTCCTTTCTGCAAGAACAATTTTCATTCCTTCTTTGTTCAGTACATAGATGTGGAAGTTGATCATAAAAAGAGTGGACGTCCGATGGCAAAACCATCTTTGGTTCCTGAAGGTGCACATACTTGCTTTTCGGAATCGAGATTCTATTACTGTATAATGGAGGCATAACATCGGTCAGACCAGGCATTTTAATCTTTTTAGGAATCTGTGTAAGCCCTTCAGACAATTTTTTTTTTACGAATATTGTACCATCAGAACGGTACTGTATGCAGCGTAAATCAAAAACTCTATCATCTCCGGCTTTTTTTCCGGGTCTGATGGGTTTAAGGTATGGCAAAGAGCTGAATTTAACGAAGAATGTATGCTGTAAGTATTTCACTTGGTAAGGTTTTGTCAATCTTGCAGCTTTGCAGACATCCACGTACTGTGCTGGGGAATAGATTTCACGATTTTTCAAACATCTTTCAATAGTCGCATGCATAGAGTCACACTCCATCTGAGTGTGACCTTTTTCTAAGTATTTGTGTGTAATTGTGATATTCCTTTGTACCGCAGCCAGGAGGAGAGCGTTTGCTAGTATAGCGTTGCGATTTTGGTTTGTACAACCGTCACTCCAGAATATCACATTTTTAACGTGATTGTTGACGTTGTTGTGCAAAAAATGATACAAAATGCTCGCAAATTCATCCGCAGTTACCCCTCCTTCGCACTTATTCCATATAAAACAGAAGCCATCAGATGTGTTCAGATCATAAATTGTGAAGTTGTGAACTTTCATTTTAGTTTTATAATACAGTGCGGAAGCATTTAAAGCAGGCGATAGCAAAACTGCTTGTAAGTCAAATGTGAAAACTTTCACTGTAGCATTATTGATCATTTTGTCGGAAGACTTTTCATCCCTTGCTGTATCCTTTCGTAAAAGATGTGCAGTGTAATCGGCCTGGCTTATATTGCCAACTCGCTGGGCACAGCAAATATAGCACTCGTCTTTTTTGGGTGAGAATAAAGACAAATTCATTGTTTCAAATTCTTCCCAAAAAATAAAAATCGATACTTTGATATCACTTTTTCCTTTCTCTTGAAGATAATTTAAATATTCGCGATATACGCTTTGTTTGCTGTTCCAAATACTTTCTAAATAAAGTTTTGTTGTCGTTTTGCGGCAGTAATGTGACTCTAACTTTGGTAACGAATTTAAGTAGTCCCGGACATATTTCCTTGCATTTACTTTTTTTTCTTGTATCACATTGTTCCTCACTGTCTTTTGGATTTTATTTGCTTCTTCTTTAGACCAGTTATGCACCGACCACTCCCCGATGTCAAAAGTATCAATATACATTTTTTTACAGACATTTACTTGTTCTTGAGGCGTTTTCATGGTGTATTTGTATGTATAATCTCTACGAGCATTAACGGAAGTACTTCTCTGTGATACACTCTTGCATGTAACTGTTTGTTTAACCCAGACTTTTTAAGCTTGCCATGATAGTTTCCAATAATGGTTAAAATTGCTTTCCCTATCTTCATCAGTAATTTTCCAACATTTATAATATTTACTAGTTTCCGTGGGAGAACATCTAGGTTTCAAAGAACGTTCCTTTCTTTTTATATCAAAAACTACTTTACCATCAGCAGTTTTTCTTCTTCCTTCGTATGACTCTCCTTTCATCCTCTTTATCTTATTCACTTCTGATGTCCAGTTATCTTTATCAGCTCTTCCCCTCTTTGCTCGCTTCCGTTTTGCAACATTAGCCACTGTAACGTTTTCGCCTATTTCCATGTCATCGAGTTCGAACGAGGAATGTCTCACCGTTTCGTGTGGTTCATAATCAGGATCTCCATCATCGGGGGAAAAATCCCCATCATCAACGTCAGGGAAATCTATATCATCAATTTGGTCCTGTGCTTGAATGCCTAGTAATGGATCGAGATCACGTGAGCAAGAGGGATTCAACACTAAAAGATTTGTAACATTTTGGGATGTTTCATTAAAGCAAATAGAATCTAAATGTGAAATAATATTTTGTGATATTGGCCCCTCTTCCAAATCCGGGCTGATCGTAGTGTTAAGCGATGGTTGTTTTTTAAAGTCTTTGAGGAGTGTAACAGGTTCTTCTATGAAACACTCTGTCTCTTCCTGAAAATGTTCTATTAACGAGTTCGAGTCTTCATTGGTTAGATAGTTGTCGTACCGTTGTTTTGTACCGGTTATAAAAAAATCTGTAGTGTTTAAAACATGAAGACAAATACTGGCCAGTGACCTTGGATGTTGACCTTCTAAATTGTGTAAAGTTTGACTACATGGCGTTGCGTGGCTGAAGATCTGAATCTCATTCTCTTGATTCAAGTTATTAAGAATAATTGGACGATTTTTTTTCGTGTATTTTCGCCTTTTTTTTCTACTACTCAATCTATAATTCGGCACAAGTTCAGGAGAACATCTACCATCGTCCAACTCCATCACGACGATCTAAAATAAAATGAAATAAAAATACTTAAAAGACATTTTAAGACAACTATTTCTAATCTAAAACCTCGTAATTAAAATATAACTTCCAGAAATCCTCGTATTCCCGTTTGCGAGTGTTTCATTCCGCGTTAAGTTAATTTTAAATATCTCGTATTGCTATTTGCGAGATATTCGTATATCTATTTTGTTATGAAATTAAGGCGAAAACCTTAGATATAATATAAATAATTAATTCAACTCCCTCTGTAGTGTAACGGTTAGAGCGGATAAGGGAAAGATTAGGTAATTATAAATAAAAGAGTAATATGTTTATTTAATTTGTAAATATCTGAGTATATATAAAAAAAATAAAATCATTAATATCCCGTAAACATGTGTTTACGAGATATTAATGATTTTATTTACGTATATGTATACGTGGTTTTCTTTCTAGTTTTATGTGAAAAGTAATCCTCGTAAGTGCGTATGCGAGGTTTTCAATCTTAATAATAAAAAACATACGAGCTTATCTTTCAAATGAGAAACTAAATTCCAATAACTCCTAAAATATTAATTAACACAATTAACAACAATGTTTAAAACATGATAAACACTTACCTCCGTTGGTAAACAGTAAAACTTTACTGAAAAACACACTTTGAACTAGTGTTTATACTTGATTTGTCGCGACGCATGCACTCACTTCGAGGTATTCACACTGACATACGACTGTTTTTACGAGGTTCTCACTTCTCATTATAAGTCATAGATGGCGCACCATGTCTATGATGTTTACTGGAGTAAAACTAAGACGTCCGTTACGAGGTTTTCTTTCCAAATATGTAATAAAAAAAAAACATGAAATTTCAAATACGAGGTTTTCACTCTAAGGCGACGGTATGAGTTATGGTAGTATCTTCTTATTTATAAATCTCAGACACGCGTTTGTTTTGCAAATACCAGCTGATAGATAAAAGCTGTTGTTGAAGTAAATGTAGAGTCTCAGCCATGGATATATACCCAAGTAGCACGTTAGTGAATTTTGGAACTTATTTTGTAACTGTAAGTATCATATAAGTGATGCAAGAGTGTACGGTATTACTTATAGATGCAAACCGCACTCGAATTTGCAAATGAGTAACTCTTATCACTAACAGTTGCTTTTGAGTGATTTTTTTCCTGCTTTATTACTTATGGTAGCTATAGGGCGAACTTATTACTTGTAAACGCATAAAGGTTTTAATTTTCTCTCTTATAGAACTTAAAGAATCATATGACGTCTTAAAATCCCCCCTAAAGAACTGTTCCCTAATAGGTAGTATTTTTTCCTTATTTGGCATCTTTAGTACTAAATAAGTAGTATATATGAGTTATTTATCACCTGAAGTGGCTCAAGAGTTATTTTTGCAGCTCATTTGGAACTTAGTGTAATTGCCTTTGTAAGGTCTAACATACTCTAATATGTCACTGTAACGCGTAGATCGGTTCCAAAAGATGTATATAACACATCTCATCCACTTATTCTTTAATGGAATATCTTAACCAATCAAAACAGCAAAAAAGTAAAATGTAATAGTGCCTACACTGTATCCACGCTCTCGGTTGTAGACCAGAGCAGCATAAACAATAACGATAAACACAATTTTAGTTGTAAGCACAAATAGCCATTGTAATTCGTTTAGATTCTAATATTGTATAAGTACTTACACGTCTTAAAATTATTTTTGTTTCCTATATATACTTTGTGAGTGATTATTTGTAATTGTTTAAGAAAATATTTGAGGCCTTTTTTACCTGAAAAACAGGGTTCCCTAGTTCACATGTGATATTTTTGTACTGTAGGAAGTAAGTTTTGGTGCAGGGTATTGTATTTTATTTCGTAACAAAGTTCCAGAATAAAGTTATTATTATTATTTATGATTGACTGGCTAGATGTACTATCTACTATATCTACTACGTATCTACTACACTTTTCACGAGCCTAGTAGGTATATTCGTGAAATTATAATATTTAATGTGATAACACGTCATCGTTTCACTCAAGTCGGCTACAACTATTCATGCATTAAAGATTATTATCACTAGCTCGACGGTTAAGTAAAATATCGTGAGGAAACCCGCAGGTCCCAGAATTAATTCTGAGGCATGTGTAACAGACCCGGTCTGGCGATGGGCTCACCACTTATCACGTTTGAGAGGTCAAATAGGTAATGTATACTCGTGAGAAGTGGGTATTTCCAGAAATGGAATACCTCAGCCTACCCCCTCGGGAATAAAGGTGTTTTTTAAGATTAATGCCGTCTTTTCTGTGAGGTGACTCACTATTGAAAGTGATTTCTATTGAAATTGACAATGAAAAGTATAATAATACCTAGACTTACTATTAGAAGTGGGATAGTGCGAATGTTTTGCTATCCCTTATAGGATAAACCTAACCCACAAAATGAAAATGGGAAAACAGTCGCGATCTAGGTCGCGCTCGACGCGCTCTCGCGGACATCAACGCAGTAATTCTTGTGACCGTTTATCTAAGCGACGAAAAACTAACGAGAAGAAGATGGAGTCTCGTATAGATAACCTGGAGAGACTATTGAAGAAAATTGCATAAGTAGTCTACCTACAAATTCTAATCCATCGATGACACAACAATGTTGTACCCCACCTCGATCGGGTGCTCTTCGGTTTATTCTGTTACAGTGGGGAGGTGAAACATTGTGCCTACAGCTACGTGCACGAGTATGGTGGAGGAACGCCGCGATTCCGCCGCCAGTCAGGTGCCAGCGGTGCCAGCTAGCGCACCAACGTCGCTGATGTGCGTAGCGTTGGTGGCGCCACCATGTCTGGATGCGTTAGGCGACTGCAGATGCAAATTTGCCAGTGGTTTGTGACTCGTATCAAGGTCAGATAAATAAATTATTTCCTGAATTCAGTAAAGAACAGAGTAAGAAATAGAACAAATGTTTGGTTAAAAAGAGATACGACTTAGTTGAGTTATGACATAAACATAAAGGGAAAAAGTATTGACTGAATGTGCTCGAACAGTTCATGTCAAGTTATTGTTTAGTTTGGTATAAAACAAATTATTTGCGAGAGAAACTCGTGGCTCAGTTAAGGGCAGTTACGAATGATATGGCCTCGTAAGCTGCATCAGATAGACGCAGCTTATAGTCAGTTAGATGAAGACCAGTAAGGTTAGAGGCCTGTCGAACTTTCAGATCTCGTAAATCAGGTCAGATGGACTCGATTTATAGTCAGTTAGACGAAGACCAGTTCGGTTAGAGATCTGAAACCATTTTGATGAGAAATTCGATTTACAGTCAGTTATAACTTTGACAGTCCAGTTCGGTCATGTCTACTATGTCATATTAATTAGAAATGAGAATAGTACCTACTGCTAATTTATTTCTGTTCATGCTTGCATATAATACGAGGACGTATTATGTTTCAGGATGGTCGAGTGTTAAGGAAATTGGAAGCGACGTATGCGCCATCCTATTCTTCGGCATGTATTTGTACTACGCTCAGACCATGGATGGCGTTGGTCGTCGAGTTAATGATTTAAACTAAGAGATGGTGCTGCTACGATGAAATACAGCTCATTATCCAAAGAGTAAAATATGACAGAGACTAGGAGTTATAGAGTTCTGTCAACAGAGAGGTCGGAAGGAGCTGGACTCTTTTTGGTTGAAGGCGGTTGTCATGGAATTGTGTTTTGTTCAAGAATATAAATTGATATCGAAATATTTGTATGTCTTATTCTGAACCATTCTAACAGTTCAAGTCTAGGTATTATTATAACATACTGTACCGAGCCGCTGGTCGGTATGTTCGCAAATATAAAATAAAAATAAAGTTTTAATGTTTTCATTTAAATCGAAGAATCACTCAGTCATGAAAACTTGCAGCCAATCAGAAACGAATGGCTCTCGAGACGTCCGAAACCCTCAAGATCGTGGAAACCCTCGAGACCGAAATACGAAGGAAGATATGATTAATGAACGAGTAAAAGAGAAGTGAATATCCGATACAAAAGCTTGGCTCTCGAGACCGCCGAAACCTCCGAGACCGTGGAGATCCTCGAGACCGAAATACGAAGGAAGATCTGATTAATGATACGAGTAAAAGAGAAGTGAATATCCGATACAAAAGCTTGGCTCTCGAGACCGCCGAAACCTCCGAGACGGTTGAAGTCTTTGAAACCGAAATACGAAGGAAGATACGATTAATGGGCGAGTAAAAGAGATAGAAGATCAGAGGGGAGGAGTTAGTGCGAATGACGCGGAGAAAAAGAACCAATGAGAGGCGAGCATAATGGCGCGGGAAGTTTTGGAAAACCTGGAAGCTGAAATGGCTCGCGACGGCGGGAAGAAAGGTTTTAAAAGAGGTAGCACGGGAAAAATCTAGTTAGTTTGACTTGGAATTCACGCGCCTACCACATTCAGGGGAACCTCGTTTGTCTCCAGTGGGGCCGAAGCTCTGATTTATTACAGAGTTATTTTAGTATTTTGAGAATAGTGAAGTGAGCCTTTGGCATTAATAATAAAATTGTAATTCGGTCTAAAACTTTAAATAATCAAACGCGAAATCGGGTAAAACTAGTGAGAGTGAAGTGCAGTGAGTAAAAGCCATCCGGCTATACAGGATTACAGTGTTTTGTTCGTGAGGATTTGCGAGGTCAGACTAGGTTTTCCTTTTTATGATAGGGATGACATGAAATGAAAATTGGGTTCAAATCTAAAATTATTTATATGAGTGTCAACATAAGAAACCTCCGCTTATATAAAATATTTATTTCATATCAAATTTTAGCCTCAAAGTTATAACAAATCGATGTTGAGGGTTTTGAATAATCAATAACTTTTGTAGAACACTGAATTTTAGTACAGTAAACTATCTAATAATTTGAATTGAAATTACAATCACAAACCAATTTTAAATAATATATATTTTAGTTGTATTTTAGGTAAACAAAACCTTTTTCCAATCTGACTCAAATACGAAACAACGTTTTGATGTGACGAAAGGAATATTAAAATATAACTATTTTATTTACCTAATACAGAACGAAAACTACTTATGTTCAGACATACAAAACAAATTGTCTAGCTTCCAATTATTAAACTGATATTTCACTGTACTGATCATACATTTTAGTAGCTTATAAACAATAAGTGATGGGAATCGAAATCTGGAAAGTGGATGTCTCACATTAGAAATCATTTTGAGTATCGTCGCCTTAGAGTGAAAACCACGTATAAGAAAAATGGCAACTTTACAGGAGGAAGAAAAAACCGCGCCCTGAAATTTTTTGTTACTAAAGTTTATTAGATTATACCTGTTTTAGTATGTAATTATACTACTTGTTTCAATAATAGAGTGATATATTACACATTATTAGCCTAAACATGTTAAAAGTCACTTACGAGGTTTTCTCACAAAAAACTCACTATTTGGACTGCAGTTACAAGTTAATCAATGAAACCGGGTAAAATAAAAATAGTTATTTACATTCAAATATATTTTTTAATCAAATTATTTATTGTTGCATTAATTTGCGATAACATTTTTTTTTCTTGTTTTACAAAAGTTCTTAATTATTGGTTAAAGTCTTCAAACAATTTATAAAATAACTAATTTTTGGTTTTAATTCAACATTATTAGTCATATTTTATGTAGGTGCTTGTATTTTTTTTTAGAGTTAAATGTAACAATATTGTTATTTCAAAACATTTAGTTAACATTCATAATAATTCTATTTTTCAATTAAGCAACAACGAAAGTCTTAAAAGATTAATAAACAATAAATAAAAAACAATACTTCTAAAAGTCTTCAATACAAACTAGGTATTTTGGACACAGGCTATTTTAATAAGTAATTTCAAATTACAGCACTTATTTTACTAAAAACACTTTCAAACCTAACAAGTTTTAAAGAATAAGCAACTTCAATCTTAAACACTATCACTATTCAGTATCAAAACTAATAATAATCAAAAACTATAAATCTAACAAGTCTTCGTTGTTATTTCAGTATTTATTAGAAAAAACGTCTTCCCAAAAGCTTCTGAAATATCTATAACTTACATTATTCAGTATCAAAACTAAAAATTTTCAAAAACTATAAATTATACAAGTCTTTGTTGTTATTTCAGTCTTTTAATCAGTCAAAACTTCTGGAAAGTTTCTGTAATATCAATAATTATATTTATACTTATTTTATAAATACCACTTAAGGTGTCAGGAACTTTACTCGTAGGTACCTAAATAAAATATTACCATCTCTACCATGAGAAGATGATAAGTGGAGTCTCTACTCCAAAATTACTTGGAATATAAATCTTAAAACTAAAGAAATATAAATTGTACTTTAAATCACAACCCTTAGTTATTGCTAGGCAATACTTCCTTTCTGCAAGAACAATTTTCATTCCTTCTTTGTTCAGTACATAGATGTGGAAGTTGATCATAAAAAGAGTGGACGTCCGATGGCAAAACCATCTTTGGTTCCTGAAGGTGCACATACTTGCTTTTCGGAATCGAGATTCTATTACTGTATAATGGAGGCATAACATCGGTCAGACCAGGCATTTTAATCTTTTTAGGAATCTGTGTAAGCCCTTCAGACAATTTTTTTTTTACGAATATTGTACCATCAGAACGGTACTGTATGCAGCGTAAATCAAAAACTCTATCATCTCCGGCTTTTTTTCCGGGTCTGATGGGTTTAAGGTATGGCAAAGAGCTGAATTTAACGAAGAATGTATGCTGTAAGTATTTCACTTGGTAAGGTTTTGTCAATCTTGCAGCTTTGCAGACATCCACGTACTGTGCTGGGGAATAGATTTCACGATTTTTCAAACATCTTTCAATAGTCGCATGCATAGAGTCACACTCCATCTGAGTGTGACCTTTTTCTAAGTATTTGTGTGTAATTGTGATATTCCTTTGTACCGCAGCCAGGAGGAGAGCGTTTGCTAGTATAGCGTTGCGATTTTGGTTTGTACAACCGTCACTCCAGAATATCACATTTTTAACGTGATTGTTGACGTTGTTGTGCAAAAAATGATACAAAATGCTCGCAAATTCATCCGCAGTTACCCCTCCTTCGCACTTATTCCATATAAAACAGAAGCCATCAGATGTGTTCAGATCATAAATTGTGAAGTTGTGAACTTTCATTTTAGTTTTATAATACAGTGCGGAAGCATTTAAAGCAGGCGATAGCAAAACTGCTTGTAAGTCAAATGTGAAAACTTTCACTGTAGCATTATTGATCATTTTGTCGGAAGACTTTTCATCCCTTGCTGTATCCTTTCGTAAAAGATGTGCAGTGTAATCGGCCTGGCTTATATTGCCAACTCGCTGGGCACAGCAAATATAGCACTCGTCTTTTTTGGGTGAGAATAAAGACAAATTCATTGTTTCAAATTCTTCCCAAAAAATAAAAATTCATACTTTGATATCACTTTTTCCTTTCTCTTGAAGATAATTTAAATATTCGCGATATACGCTTTGTTTGCTGTTCCAAATACTTTCTAAATAAAGTTTTGTTGTCGTTTTGCGGCAGTAATGTGACTCTAACTTTGGTAACGAATTTAAGTAGTCCCGGACATATTTCCTTGCATTTACTTTTTTTCTTGTATAACATTGTTCCTCACTGTCTTTTGGATTTTATTTGCTTCTTCTTTAGACCAGTTATGCACCGACCACTCCCCGATGTCAAAAGTATCAATATACATTTTTTTACAGACATTTACTTGTTCTTGAGGCGTTTTCATGGTGTATTTGTATGTATAATCTCTACGAGCATTAACGGAAGTACTTCTCTGTGATACACTCTTGCATGTAACTGTTTGTTTAACCCAGACTTTTTAAGCTTGCCATGATAGTTTCCAATAATGGTTAAAATTGCTTTCCCTATCTTCATCAGTAATTTTCCAACATTTATAATATTTACTAGTTTCCGTGGGAGAACATCTAGGTTTCAAAGAACGTTCCTTTCTTTTTATATCAAAAACTACTTTACCATCAGCAGTTTTTCTTCTTCCTTCGTATGACTCTCCTTTCATCCTCTTTATCTTATTCACTTCTGATGTCCAGTTATCTTTATCAGCTCTTCCCCTCTTTGCTCGCTTCCGTTTTGCAACATTAGCCACTGTAACGTTTTTGCCTATTTCCATGTCATCGAGTTCGAACGAGGAATGTCTCACCGTTTCGTGTGGTTCATAATCAGGATCTCCATCATCGGGGGAAAAATCCCCATCATCAACGTCAGGGAAATCTATATCATCAATTTGGTCCTGTGCTTGAATGCCTAGTAATGGATCGAGATCACGTGAGCAAGAGGGATTCAACACTAAAAGATTTGTAACATTTTGGGATGTTTCATTAAAGCAAATAGAATCTAAATGTGAAATAATATTTTGTGATATTGGCCCCTCTTCCAAATCCGGGCTGATCGTAGTGTTAAGCGATGGTTGTTTTTTAAAGTCTTTGAGGAGTGTAACAGGTTCTTCTATGAAACACTCTGTCTCTTCCTGAAAATGTTCTATTAACGAGTTCGAGTCTTCATTGGTTAGATAGTTGTCGTACCGTTGTTTTGTACCGGTTATAAAAAAATCTGTAGTGTTTAAAACATGAAGACAAATACTGGCCAGTGACCTTGGATGTTGACCTTCTAAATTGTGTAAAGTTTGACTACATGGCGTTGCGTGGCTGAAGATCTGAATCTCATTCTCTTGATTCAAGTTATTAAGAATAATTGGACGATTTTTTTTCGTGTATTTTCGCCTTTTTTTTCTACTACTCAATCTATAATTCGGCACAAGTTCAGGAGAACATCTACCATCGTCCAACTCCATCACGACGATCTAAAATAAAATGAAATAAAAATACTTAAAAGACATTTTAAGACAACTATTTCTAATCTAAAACCTCGTAATTAAAATATAACTTCCAGAAATCCTCGTATTCCCGTTTGCGAGTGTTTCATTCCGCGTTAAGTTAATTTTAAATATCTCGTATTGCTATTTGCGAGATATTCGTATATCTATTTTGTTATGAAATTAAGGCGAAAACCTTAGATATAATATAAATAATTAATTCAACTCCCTCTGTAGTGTAACGGTTAGAGCGGATAAGGGAAAGATTAGGTAATTATAAATAAAAGAGTAATATGTTTATTTAATTTGTAAATATCTGAGTATATATAAAAAAAATAAAATCATTAATATCCCGTAAACATGTGTTTACGAGATATTAATGATTTTATTTACGTATATGTATACGTGGTTTTCTTTCTAGTTTTATGTGAAAAGTAATCCTCGTAAGTGCGTATGCGAGGTTTTCAATCTTAATAATAAAAAACATACGAGCTTATCTTTCAAATGAGAAACTAAATTCCAATAACTCCTAAAATATTAATTAACACAATTAACAACAATGTTTAAAACATGATAAACACTTACCTCCGTTGGTAAACAGTAAAACTTTACTGAAAAACACACTTTGAACTAGTGTTTATACTTGATTTGTCGCGACGCATGCACTCACTTCGAGGTATTCACACTGACATACGACTGTTTTTACGAGGTTCTCACTTCTCATTATAAGTCATAGATGGCGCACCATGTCTATGATGTTTACTGGAGTAAAACTAAGACGTCCGTTACGAGGTTTTCTTTCCAAATATGTAATAAAAAAAAAACATGAAATTTCAAATACGAGGTTTTCACTCTAAGGCGACGGTATGAGTTATGGTAGTATCTTCTTATTTATAAATCTCAGACACGCGTTTGTTTTGCAAATACCAGCTGATAGATAAAAGCTGTTGTTGAAGTAAATGTAGAGTCTCAGCCATGGATATATACCCAAGTAGCACGTTAGTGAATTTTGACACTTATTTTGTAACTGTAAGTATCATATAAGTGATGCAAGAGTGTACGGTATTACTTATAGATGCAAACCGCACTCGAATTTGCAAATGAGTAACTCTTATCACTAACAGTTGCTTTTGAGTGATTTTTTTCCTGCTTTATTACTTATGGTAGCTATAGGGCGAACTTATTACTTGTAAACGCATAAAGGTTTTAATTTTCTCTCTTATAGAACTTAAAGAATCATATGACGTCTTAAAATCCCCCCTAAAGAACTGTTCCCTAATAGGTAGTATTTTTTCCTTATTTGGCATCTTTAGTACTAAATAAGTAGTATATATGAGTTATTTATCACCTGAAGTGGCTCAAGAGTTATTTTTGCAGCTCATTTGGAACTTAGTGTAATTGCCTTTGTAAGGTCTAACATACTCTAATATGTCACTGTAACGCGTAGATCGGTTCCAAAAGATGGTTCTTAAAAACCTTAAGCAACAATATTTTCTCATTTAGAACTACTTAAGATCTAACAAATCTAAAAGACAAAAACCGGTCAAGTGCGAGTCGGACTCGCGCACTAAGGGCTCCATACCGTTATCTATAAAAAGCGAATGAAAGGTAAATTGCGGTTTACAATTTATGACGTATTAAAAAAACTACTTGCTAGATAAACCAATTTTCCGACACCCAAAATTTATTGTTTTTTTTATATATATTTTTGTGTGAAAATTTTAATACTGTACAGAATACATCTACTTACCAAGTTTAAACAATATAGTTCTTATAGTTTCGTTTTGGAAAAAGTGGCTGTGACATACGGACGGACAGATAGACATGACGAATCCATAAGGGTTCAATTTTTTGCCATTTGGATGCGGAACCTTAAAAATGTAGAACTTATTTTTAATCACGCGATCACTACTAGGTACTAATGAGTGATTTTTGTTCCTAAGAGCTCCAATAAGGCAACAAATGGGTGAAAATATGAACTGCAAGGTCTATTTGAAAGCGCCATGTTTAAAAATGGAGTCCTTGAAAAGCATCTTGTTGAATGGTATTTTCTTAAAATAACATAAAATAAAATGAGATTTGATAACTGTTTCTAATGAAGTTTGACATTATACTTTTAGTGAAACCGTAGTCTTAGGTTTTTAACGACCAAATTATTAAAAAGTATTATCTTATTTATTTGATCAACGCATATGTTTTGCTCATTTTTGATTAGATCGAAGGCGCATCAAAATTTACTGAGTAAATATACCATGGTTTCACGATAAAAAAAACATTTGCAAGGGCTAAATGATGTTATCTTGCTTTAAACACATACATTTTTAATACTCATCAAATAGATGCAATAATCCAACTGTCACAAGTCACAACACAATACGTCCTTGTTCATCTCCACCGAAAATAAGATCTCATGTGTTACTCAAAGACTGAACGGTATCGCTTTACGTTCAATCATTCATTCACAGCGCCCAATTTGCACCCTTAGTTCCAAGTGCCACTCAGGGTAACAATTCGAACTCTTATGCATCTCTTTTGCATCTATAAATAAGCTGCAATTTTTCTCCCTTTTGTAACATACAGGTTGCTTATAGGTTCTAACCACCTATATAGAACTTAATCACGGTGGATTTTATTACTAAAGTTTCCAAAAAAATACTATACGCAAGCTATTTGTCTAAAAATGTGTTACTTGAATAGAAGAAATCCGAAAGAGAGGCGATGGGATAAAAGGTCTGGAAACCCATGGTAAAATTAATACCTTGTGTTCTGGGGCTTTTATAGAGAACGGTGGAAATCTCCATGGACTAATACATAGTGTCTTAGCCCGGGCTAAGCCGTAATAGGAATTTTATCTCTCTAGTTAGGGAAGAAATAAGAATTTTCTTTGCTATAAACCTCACGGAGCCCGAGACCTTTCCAACGAATGCAAAACCGTGGGAATCGGTTCTTCAGTTCTGGAGTTATATCGTCAGGAAGGAAAACCCGACTTATTTTTATTTAGTAGACTAGCGACCCGCCCCGGCTTCGCACGGGTGCAATGCTGAATTTTCTTACTATAAACCTTGCGGAGCTCGAGACCTTTTTAACGAATGCAAAACCATGGAAATCGGTTCGTCAGTTCTGGAGTTAAATCGTCAGGAAGGAAAACCCGACTTATTTTTATATAGTAGATGACTTCATCTTTTCAGTTATATTGAACCCAATTTTCTATTTAAATGTGATCTCTAATTAATTTTATTTCGGGATTATTTTCTACTTTTAAATCTATTCATTTGACTGGTTGTACATCTTGATTAAGCGCGACAAATTCTAAAGTAGCTGAGTTATTATGAGCATAACGTAGACTACCACTAGATGATCATTTGGCCAAATTCTGTATTGAAAATGAAGTAGGTATTATCTTATATTAGAATCTATATTGAAGTAGAGAGCGTGTATCAGTAACAATAATTTTAAGAACGAGATAAGCCGTATACAGAAAGAAAGCTGAAAGCTTGTCGGCGCCGATAGGCGCCGATCGGCGTCGATCGGCGCCGGTCCATTCTACAGAAAGCAAGCAGATTGAAGCAGAGCGAGCAAAATGTCGTACGATGATTGGCGGGCGGCACCAGCGCTGACCGGCGCGTGTCGGCGCCGATCGGCGCTTATCGGCCGGCGCTTGTTCATATAAATGCCTGCGCTGGTTACCTGCGTAGACCGGCGCCGATGGGCGCCGATCGGCGCTTATCGGCGCCGATAAGTTTTCGGCTTTCTTTCTGTATACGGCTTTAGCTATTATAGGAGAGTGGAGAATGGAACTATAATTGAAAGTAAAGACTAATTCTAACTACTAATTTACATGTGTTATGCTTTGCTAACTGTTATATTTGTGTGCATCTGCGATAGTGTTTTGTGTACTAATCATAACTCTTTTTCAGCTCTTATTTCTGTGTCTAATAACAGTTTCTTTTCAGCTCTACTTACAGATGTTCTCGTGCAATTAAATTACTAATCAGTTTTCTTACAGCCTCGAAAGTTCCATTGTAGTGTGCGTCGTTACTGATGTACGTTATCTGTATCTAATTTAAGTAGCTAAAGTTAGTTCTCCATTAAGGGCATAGGGCAGTAGTTAGTAGGTTAACGTTTAATAAAAAAAATCTAACTAGGTAGGTTGTTATAAGATGGGGGATCGTTCCTTTTGGTTCCAATAAGGGTGACCGCTCCCAGGATTGGTACTATAGGTTGGGGAATACTGTTATAATTTGGGGGGTCGTCCCAGTGGGGTACAATACTTACGTACCTACCTAGTCAGTTACATCATTATTATCATAAATCGTGTGCAAAAAGCAAAGTCATGCAGAATGCAAAATTTAAAAAAATGACGAATCAGGCATAACAAATGATACATCAAACAAAACAAATTTAAAATCAAAGTCCCTTTCATTTATTTTATTATAGTTAGGATGATGTTTATTACTTATAAAAAAGACATGTGTAAATAGACCCGCGGGTGTATTCACGGAGATTCGATATTCGACTCGGAATCGGAAAATCTGTCGAATCCTTATGTCTAATAAGACATCTGTGAATAGCCTATCTCACTTTATGACAGATTTTCCGATTTCGAGTGGAATATCGAATCTCCGTGAATACGCCCGCTGGTCCGGCGGCCTATCTCGTTTAGGGGCCCAAAGAATATCTGGTGAAAAACGGGGATATCCAGAAATGGAATACCTCTGCCTACCCCTCAGGAATATAAGGCGTGTGATTATTTTTTTTATTTTGTATTATTATAAAAAGTTTTTATTATTTAATTTAGAAGTTATGTAAAACTAAAAGGTAAATAAAATAAAACAACCAAATACGCTCATCTCACTCATTTATTTTATTTTAACTATATTTACAATAAAACGAATAGGTACTATTACAATAAATGTACTTACGAGTACATACATTACATTAGATACAATTTTATCGAAAATAATATCCTGTGATTCTAACACCCATAAAACCAGTATCCTTTGAAAGGAGTTTAACTTTGAACAACTTTCTTTCTTTCTTTCTATTCCAAAAAAAGTTAGCGAAATGAAAAATAGTTAGAATAAAAAAAAAGTTTTTTACAGCTTTTTAAAATATCCAATCCCAATGCAGATATGCATTCGGATGAACCAGCTTTCAAAACATTTAAAAAACGAGTTGCGGGAGGTCGAAAAATAACCGCCGAAATTCTTCAACGGCCTCGTCTGCAGTGCAAAATTTTCGCCCACGAAGCATTTTTTTTCCGAGGGAAATAAAAAAAATCGCATGGAGCTAAATCTGGGCTGTACGGAGGATGGGGTAAGATTGACTGATGTATGAACGCACAGGCCAAACCCTCAGAGCTAGTAACTTAAAATTTTGCACGCGAATTCCTCTTTACGTGGACACTAACGAATATTTTTTATAGGTTACTATGTAGAGATTTTTTAATAAAGAAAAGTTAAATAAGTTCTAAAGTAAATGTGGGCGAGCGAAGCCGGGGGTACTAAGAGCTAGTTTTTAATAATATTTAGTACCTACTAAATATTATTAAAAACTGTACCATAGGTCTTGTACTTTCAAATTTAGTAGGTAGTTATTCTTGTAGTGCTTCTGAAATAGTTGCCTTTATTTGAAAGGGTTACTCTATCAACATAATTCAAATAGGTCAGATAAAACTAAATATGATATAATTGTACCTACACCTACGTAATAACTAAATTAATATCTTAGTTATACCCGGTTATCCGGTTATATGTACCTACTATGAATAATGTCATTCAGTAGTAGGTATCTGATATCATTACCTACTTTTGAAGGTATACAAAATCTATACACCAAGGAAATAATAATAATAATGTAGTACAGTAATAGATATCATCTTCAAAAAAGTGTACTAAAATAACAAGCTATATTCACCATAATTTTGTAAGTACATTTGTTTGTTTGTCCGCGCGTCACACCAATTCTCGCCCGTCGCGATGTTACGGAGCTTCGACTTGGATTCCGATATGTCAGAATTTCCAATTGATCTTACACCTCCGGTTCCGACTTCGGTTCCGATACTTTTAAATCTGAGGTAATCGGAGGGCGCGCAGCGGCTCCAGTCAACGTGCACGAACAGATTTACGCATCTCGCCCGGGGAACACGCGTTCTGTCATCGATTAATATTTTACTTGTTGTTTCGCCAAACATATAATATGGTTTATATGGTCCAAAATCTGAGAATCTGTGGCTAAGAAGCCACCATCTCCGACTCCGCCTCTGATTCCGACTCCGATTCCGATTCCGACTCCGAAAAACCAAATTTAAAAACTCCGACTTCGGTTCCGATAAAACCACTTCCGTAACATCCCTAATCGGTAGTAAGAAAATATTATTAAATTAACAAAATAATATTGACTAAATAAATAGCCTTGGATATTTTCTTTTGAAATTTACAGAATACAAGTTCTAATATGAAAGCTGTTATTGATAATAACACTCCAAAAATATATGTAAAAATTACGATGTAGAAGATTTCCATAGATAGTGCTGCTTCATCATCTATGTTTCGAAGTAATGTTTCTTTGTCTAGTGTCAATAGGTTTTTTAAAAACTTTTGGTTAAATTGAACGAAACCGTGTTCGAATTGCCTCATCGAATATCTTTGTATTACGTGGCCTAAGGGATCCCCGCGGCGATGCAGATATATTAAAGGCACGTTGCTAATTTTCTCTTTCAAAACATGGAATGGCGATATACTATCAATGCCTCCATATTTTACCATTTGGAATTCAAAAATTTGTTGGTACATGAACACTGCCACAAAACTCGACTCAGATTTAGACAAACTGATAAGTGGATCTTGAACGAGCTGAATTTTTTCAGGCGGAATAAAACAATCATGTAACATCAAACCTTTCTTGAAATAAACGTAATTGACTTCAGAAATAAAAATGTTGAAGTCGTTCTTGCAAATGACATCCAACGAATCGATTTGATTGTTTTTGTCTTTGTTTGACAAAATAGTCACAAGTCGAGCCTCGATGCATATTCTAAAGAAAAAAGTAAATAATATCCAAAATATAACACATCTCACCCACTTATTCTTTAATGGAATATCTTTACCAATCAAAACAGCAAAAAAGTAAAATGTAATAGTGCCTACACTATATCCACGCTGTCGGTTGTAGGCAAGAATAGCATAAACAATTATGATAAACACAATTTTAGTTGTAAGCACAAATAGCCAAATGTTCAGATTACAGACACCTAGTATAAGAAAGAAATTCATGTTCTTTTGTTTTTTTACTACAGCTATTAAGTTGTCGTACAAAATAGGATAGGAAGTTTCTAGTTCGAATTCATTTTCGTAGTAATCAATAGCACCAAATATTAAATCAACGTTGCCATCGTAAAGTTCCTTGATAAGTCCAGTTCCTTCTTTACTCGTAAAGTTATAGTCCCCTAAAGAGTGGACATCTGATGCTTCAATATTACCAAAAGGAATTTTCAGTAATATCAATGCTAAAACCACTTCTAATCCTAAATATTCTATCTTAACATTTTCCATATTAACCAATGCTTTATTTCTTTCGGTAGCTGCAAAAGCGTAGGGAACTGCAAATCTGATGCCTAATGTGAACTTACACTGTAAGATATTCTCGATGTGTTTTTCGTTGTCCTCAATAATATGTTTGATTTGAGTATCATTTTTAAAGCAGTGATGTAAATACTCGTTCCTGTCCAACGTGGGATACTTAATCGCACAGCGACTTAAGCCAAGCCTATAAACCAGGTTCTGTTTATTAGTATCTGTTGTTACAACAATTACTTTATGTCTCGCGATATGATTCTGTTTTGTCACTTTTATCATGGAATCTATATCAACAGTCGGAGGTATAAGAACAATAAATGTAGTTTGTAGTGACCATTGTGAGCAGAGGCAAACGCTAATGATAAAGTTAAGCTGTTTTGGGGTATTTGCATATATTAAATATTGATAAGTTGGCTCATAGGCTCCCGAAGTAATACACATATTTTTCAGTGTGCATATGCAGGGTACCAAATAATACTTTCCAGAGTTCATCAAGGACTTGGTCACCGATGTCATCACGTTATGCACACCCTCATCAGAGTAAGATGAATTTTCACAAACAACCACTTTTTGCTCGGAAAATAACACTTCCACGAATTCAATGATACAGTCTGTGTTAAATATTGTTTTGTTATTAAAACCTTGCATTAGTGACACTTCTGCTATTGTGCATTTTATCAACATTAACATAAATATCGTTTTATGTAAAATCTTCATCGTAGTATAGTACCTATGTCAGAATAGGTAATGAATAATCAGGAAAATAAATATTTCCTGTAGCTTATTTTTTTACATTGTTTCTATGCCATTGCATAATTTGTAATAGTTAAATACTATCACACCACGCAGAGTAACGTGCAAACAGGAGAACGAACGAAATGAACATGTTTTCAGCTTCTTCGATTGGCATTTAACGTAAGTAAGTAGATAACTTATGATTTGTAGATCTTATCAAGTTACCGTAAACAAGCACTTCTATTTATTAGAATTTTCAGGATAATTTAGTAACAGTTACTTACATCAGCTACTTACATAATGAAGCGCCAACAGACCTAGAGTCGTCTTAGTTTTCGGGGTACCTACCAACATAAAAATACTTATGTCCGTAATATGTTGAAGACGCGACGCCTTCTTTTTAAGTCTATTTAAAGAAATAATTAGGGTTAATAGAGGTGTATCTACATCTATACTAATTATATAAAAAGGAAAAATCTGTATTTTTGTATTTAACTAATAAACTCAAAAACTACTGGACTTTTACATCCACAAACTTAAGTTATGCGGCTCCAAATTAATTTGATGAAATTTGATGTTTTAACGTGAAATTTGATGTTTACAGAACTGAGGAACTATGTCAAGATTTACAGGGTACTTTTTACTACAGGAAAATATCTCATTCCCATAAGAAAATATAAAAACTGGTTAAAAAAATAAATAATACTCCGAAATGTAACACCTAGAAACTTGAAATATGGTAGGTATGTATGGAATATTAGCTTATGATCCGGCCGCAAAATTGTATAAGGATCGAGTACACGCTACAAACCAAATTTTTACGCATATTTATGATTAGGAGAATATACTGGGTCCGTCACTCGAAGTGTTACCAATTGAAAATTATGTTATATGGTTAATTTAAGTACGTTTTATTAAAAATTGATACAAAATTCTAAAAAAAAACATAGAATTTTAAAACAAGCATTGTTATCTTTCGATATAGACTCTTTTGGCACTGATGATGGTACCAAGTCTTCCGGCAAAGGCTTTGTAGGCTGCACGAAGGTGGGTGTGCGGTATTCTGTTCCATTCCCGACGGAACGCTGCCTTGAGCGTATCAACACTTTCATATCTTTTTGTTGACACGGCAGCCTCCAAAATGGACATTACCGAGAAATTAATTGGATTCAAGTCTGGAGAGTAGGGAGGCCACTGTCCTGAGGAAATGAACCGAGTAACCTGGTTCCGTAAAAAAATTTGAGTCAGGCGAACTTTGTGGGACGGTGCTGAGTCTTGTTGGAACTTCCCGCTGTTCGTACCGAATTGCTTGCGTGCTCATGGTATGAGCGCATCATTTAACACCTTTTGCTGGTACACTTGCTGGTTGACTTTGACGCCCTTCTTGATAAATACGAGTGGAGAGCGAGCATTTGAGGTCACTGCAGCCCAGACCATAACAGAAGCAGGCGCTTGCTTACGAACGGCAACTCTGTCGTCTAAATTATCGTTGGACTTGCCCTGCAGCCAAACACGATCATTTTGTTTGATTACATACTGTTGGACACAAAAAAAATTTCATTCGAAAAAACAATGTTTTCAAACTCGCCACGATCGTGCAAGGCTTTCAGTGCTCGAGCTCTTTGTAGTCGGACTGCCTTCTGCGCTGAAGTAAGATTTTGTACTTTTTGTATCTTGTAGGGCTTCACTTTCAGTTCTTTTTTCAGTATGCGACGAATACTTGAGTCGGCATTGGCGTAGCTAGGGATTTTTCCTAGGGGGGGGCCATGGCCCCAGACATGAATCCGCCGGCCGCACAGCAAGGTGGTCACGCAAGACTATCGGCGCATGCGCAACTATGATAGGTATCAAGTATGGATTTCAGTTATCCTGTCCTATTATACTATTCTTTTTCTTTTATCTGTGTGCTGACCAAAACTATGTCTTAATTCGTCGAGCACCGCGCTGTTCCAATGGGCACCGTAACAATTAAAAATCAATTGTGTTTTATTTTATTGGCTTAAGTCGCTAATAAAGCTATAGGTATACACCGACAAGAGCTCCGCTCTTAAATTACTAACTACAAGGTAAATCAATCATCATCCGGTATTGTAACAATTATATGCAGATTGTTCGTTTGTATCTGTGAATCACAGGTTGGCGAGCAACAAGACACAAGTGATGAGTAGGTAAGACGGTTTTCGGATTCGGTAATTGAGGATGAAGTTATTTTATGTAAGAGCAAGGGTATTTTTCTAGGGTGGGCCAACAGCTTTCTAGGGTGGGCCCGGCCCACCCTGGCCCCCCCCTAGCTACGCCCATGTGAGTCGGATACTTTCAGACTTTTCGACAATTTTGAAGAACTCTGGCGAGGATTTCTTTGAATTCGAGGCATCACCTTTCAAACCATATCACGTGATGTTGCAGTTTTCGGATGACCGCCTAAATGCCGTTTATCAATGCTCCTGTTTCGGTAATAACGCTTAATGGTTCGAATCACTAACATTTTGTTAACACGTAGATGTCGGAGGTCCCGAACGATGACTGGTTGTGATTTTCCGGCCAAATGCAAAGCGATCACATTGTTACGTTTAATATCCATTGCAAAAATTTATTATTAAATTTAAATTGGTTATCGCTCTTTTCGCCCACTTCAAAACAATGAAACAAACTAACGTTTCACCAAAATTTGGCGCGCTATCATTATTATTTAGAAAATAGAAGCAGTGTGGAGTTAGTAACAGTTCGAGTGACGGACCCTGTATATTTATCAGGGTAATAGGGTCGAAAAATGGTCGCAAGTGTAAAAAAAATGTTTTTCACTTCTCATGCTCTAAAAGTACGCCAATATATAGCCCTACGAAGCGGGACTAAAGTGACCACTTTAGTCCCTAGGGAGTATAAAGTATTTTTTTTTTAATTTCCTTAATGAGAAAAAGACAACCTCAAACAGCCAGTAAATATCTGTAGAGTGTCATGTGGACCATCTTCATTGCGAAAATGTGAAGAGTTTTAGTTCCATGGTTTTTCCGCGAAGAAGGTGGCGCCATGTGTTTTAAATTGTTTACCTGCAAAGAGATTTAAATCTCTTTGTTAATCTGTGACAGCCTGACAGGTTTAGAAGAAAAAACTGACCGCGAAAATTTCTGAATTTTTGTCGAGTGTAAATTTGTTGGGTTTTAAATAAATTTGTACTAAATTGACAATTTTTCTCGCACTCAAAGTGAAAAGTACAGTTTCCACCTCGAGACTAAACGCCAACTTAATATACCCTCGGTTTCATGACTCCTGGTATATAATGGCTTCGATTAGCCCCTCGATATAAAATATACTATTTTTTATTGAATTTTGGGACGAAATTTCATTTACTTGTTTTTTTACATAAAATATCGTCCACTTCACGGCAATATACATATTATTATACACCATTAGTAACCAAACAGGCATTGCACAAACGCAGTATATTTCAAATTTCATCCAATTTGGACCAGTAGTTTTAGAATTATAAATATTCAAAGTTTCCTAATTTTGTCACTAACTGACTAACTGACTGACCGATTATCATCATCAAATATCATCAAAACTCGAAGGCACTTCTAGCAGTCGTAGAAGTTTCAAATTTAGAATACAGTTACTGTTTAGTGTATAAATCAAGGAAAAACTCAAACATTTTCCAATTTCGGTCGAGGTTTATAAATACACCAACTGCATAAATAACTTGGTAATCCCATATAATTGTTAAGGATTACAAAATTACATGTTCAGATGGAATCTTGCAACTCAATTTTGAAGCAGATATCTTTAACCGATTGAGCTGAAATATGGTATACTTATGTAAGTTCAGTGACAATGCAATATTATGGTATCACTGAGCTGATCTGACGATGGAACTAGAAGATGTCCATAGGAACTCAGTACTTAAACGTCACAACCCCATCGAGTTTGGGCTCGTTTGATTTGTCTTGACAAACACTTTGTTACTAGATGGTAACAAGAGTTTGATTACTGAGTTCCTATGGCCACTGTCCAGCTCGATTTAAAAGACAAAAATTAAAATTAAAAGACAAAACCCCATCGAGTTTGGGCTCGTTTTATTCGTCTTGACGAGTACTTTGGTGCTAGATGGTAACCAGGGTTTGACAGTGGAGCTGGAAGATGGCCATAGGAACTCGGTAAATAAACGACACCATCCCATCGAGTTTGGGCTCTTATGATTCGTCTTAACTTTGTTACTAGATGGTAACCAGGGTTTGATAGTGGAGCTCCATGATCTCAATTGGGCTAAAATTTTGTAAATACATGGCCTCAGAATTAATTCTGGGACCTGCAGGTTTCCTCAAGATGTTTTTCTTTACCGTCGAGCAAGAACCAATTGTTGGTATTCAAGAAGTAGAAGGACCGGAAAGGAAAAATGTAGGACTATCTACAAAAAGAAATGAGATGCCATCAAAAACAAAACTTGTCAAAAAACCAAGTCTCGCAACTCAGTTCTTCTACCGTAGAAAGTTGTAAGATCCATGTAATACCAAGTCGGTTAATTTATTCAGTTCCTACTAAAGTACGTTCTGTCATAAGTATTACGTAATAAGCTAACCTAACAACATCTTATAGTGACCATATCAATATTTAAAATATTTTATGTTTTAAATAAATACCTAGATTGACTTGGCAATCGCACTAAGCAATCTAATTTAATATAATATGTATCACTTGTGAGATACGAGGGGTGGCTGCATGGTGGCTGATAAGTTATCTACTTTGTAAGAGAAAAATTCTAAAATAGAACTGTCCTCTTTCCACATTCCTTGTTCATTCCTTTTTTTTAAATCGTGACATTTTTTTTTAATGCTTAAATTTTTTTTTGGCGCGTCTTTGTGTTCATCATGTCGGAAGAAAATTGAAAAATGATCAAAATTGAACATCGCGCGGTGATTAAGTTCCTCAGTTGGGAAGGAAATACACCTACTCCGGTTCGTAAGCGCATGTTAAAGGTGTTCGGAGATTCAAGGCCTTCAGAATTCGTGATAAAGTTTTGGTCGAAGTATTGTAATCATAGCCGTGAGAGCTTAGAAGACGATCCCCATAGCGGGCGGCCGATTTAAATTGCAGTTACTGCAGATAACGTCGGAAATGTGAAGGAACTGATCATGGCTGATCGGCGAATCAACCAGTGGGAGATAGCTCGAGATGTTGGGCATCAGTAAAGAACGAGTTCAAAATAATTCATGAACACTCGGGGATGTCCAAGGTGAGCGCGCGTTGGGTGCCTAGAATGTTGATCCCGTTTAATAAGCAAAATGTTGTAAAGCATTTTCAGACTTAGTGAAGGACAAGGAAGAAGTAATGCTATGGCAAATAGTGATCTGTGGTGAAACTTGGATTTGCCAGTGGGATCCCGAAAGTAAGCAAGAGTCAATGCAATGAAAATTCAAAGGGGAAAAGCCACCAAGAAAATTCAAAGTCCGGCCGTCAGCAGGCAAACTAATGGCAACCATATTTTGGGATGTCGTAGGAGTTTTAATGATAGATCACCCATAAATACTACAATGAATAATTAATACTATGCAAGATTAATTTACCAGCTTCGTAAAGAAATAAAAGAAAAAACAAGAGGCAAACTCCGTAAAGGAGTTTTAATATTGCAAGACAATGCGCCTGTACACACGGCCTTTACGTCACGGTCTTCTCTACAGAAATACGGGTTTGCAGAGATCAACCACCCACCCTATAGTCCACATTTAGTCCCCTGTGACTATTACCTATACAAAAATTTAAAGAAAAATTTGAGAGGTCGCAGATTTTCAACGGATGAAGAGATGAAGGATGCTGTAAATGACCATTTTGACGACCATTACAAAAAAAAAAAATTTAATAGTATGATGTTACTAATTGGCAATTGTCCAAAAAGAATTTCAGTTGCAGAGGACTACATAGAAAAATAAAAAATAAATCACCCATCTATGTCTTTTCTTTCGTATTTAGGTAGATTACTTATCAGCCACCCCTCGTACATTGTGTTTTCATGCGATGGCCAAGCTTTGATGGGCAAGCTTCTAGCTCTGGATGTCTTTAAGAGAAGATGGCAATATGTACGTGTATATACTGTACAAGTTATTATGTGTTAAGTTTTTCAAGTGTACAATAAAGAATAAATGTTTTAAGTACAGTACCTACTTACGTACATTAATAAAATACCTACCTACTTTTTACTTGTATCTATTGTTATCAAAATTAAATTTATAAGTTTACTTTATTTTATAGGTTAATTTATAGGTTAGTGTACGCTGATGACACTTCTCTTTTCTACTTCGGTTATTGCATTCACGACATTATCAAAGAAGCCCAAAAGGATCTAACTATATTAAACTCTTGGTTCAAATATAATCTCTTGACTGTAAATACTGCAAAAACGTCATACATGATATTTTCAGCTAAGAACAAAAAAATCCCGGAACACCAACCATTAAAGATGGATAATGACATAATACGTAGATCAAACCAAGAAAAATACTTAGGTCTAATTTTAGACGATCGGTTAACGTGGAAGGAACACATAAAACATGTAAAATCAAAAATCATACCTTTAACGGGGGCTTTATATAAAATCATAAATTGTATTCCTTATAAACTA